>JAFEUB010000265.1:0-100000 GCA_024529925.1 Ophthalmolycus amberensis | reverse complement strand
TCTCTCTCTGTCTAGATAGCGCATGCTGAAAAGCACATGGTAACATTCATTAACATTACATGGGAGCCTGAAAAGGTGCTATAATAAAGGTGTGTTGGTGCTGGATTCTTTCAAGGGGAAGTACTATACTCTGGATCGTGCTGCACTGACGTCTGCAGGTAAAAATGTGTCGAGGCCCGGTCACACCAGGAAGTGACGCACTGATGTTCATCCACGCGTCTTTGAGAAAGTGCTAGAAGCTACTTACATTGATGAACTAGCACGTAACATGTTAGCCTGCCAGGAACATGGTCGCATTAGGTATTCTTTTTATTTTCTCTGCCCTGTGGCATTTTGTGTTCGCAGGATTGTACGTTTTATTCGGTAATTGGAGAGGAAATAAAAAGCCACGCCAGCTAGCCAGCTCAGCCCAGTTTGTGTCTCTATTGCTCTTTCCAAGCATCCGATTTTATAAAAAAGTAATTACCTAGGGATCTTGGAAAAACTGCAGACTCAGCCTACTTCCAGAATCCTCAAGACTCTTCTAACCCTCAGGATGAAAAAAATAATGATAAAATATGATTTTAACCTGTTTCCCAAGTTCAAGTCAATTTATTCATATGGCCCAATATCACAAATTTGCCTCAAGGGGCTTTACAGTCTGCACATAACACCCCCTGTCTGAAAAAAAATCCTTTTAATTCCTAATCCAGTTAACCACAAATGACATATGTCCATGCTCTCTTTATAAAAAATATTTATTTTTTTAAATTCTGGAAATACTGTCAGAGCAGACGTAAGGCTTTTTAACAAGTTTTTAGGTTTTTCCAAGATTAATTATTATTAATAATAATTTTTTTGTGAAGCAGGATCATCAGCACTGCAACTAAAACATGAGAGACACAAATTGGGTTTAGGTTTTCCGTCACTAAAACGACTATAAAGTCACAGAGTTTATTCTAAAGACATATTTGTTCTCGACTCCTGTCTTATGACTAAAAACCATTCGTCTTTTGTGGAGCAGTTTATATTCTGATAGAAGCGGTTAAATATAAGCGGAGGGAGAAAGATAGCCAACAAGCTACAATAGCTTCCTCCATTTTGGACTCTCCTTCTCTCCGGTCCCTTTAAAGTCGGCACTGTGAAGACAGATGGCTGTCGGTCATCGGTGCAAATACCACAAAAACGTCGCTAATTCCGATGCAACACTCTTTCGTTTTTAATTGCAGGTGTGACCGGGTTTCATGTCATCACAGCTGGGTGTGTGTCAGCTGTGGTCTACTGTACCTGTGAGCACAACCAGCTGTGACGCTGCACAGCTTGATGAATTTGCATGTAGTCACCTAGTTGGCAGTGCAAGCAGGATTATTTGCCTTGGTGCAGGTACTTTTTAATTTACTAAATTTCCCTCATGGCATAGGGAACTACATTTCTATTCATGGAACATCATTAACTTTCTCTCTAAACTAGACTACCAAGTCTTTATTCTGTGATGCCAAACTGCGATATAACTTCAGAAATAGTGTTGTTGCTACGTTGAGTAAAGCAGAATTCTTGCTCTTACCTAAATGTACGTTGGTATGGCATCGCAGGAGAAAGACTCTTACCTGTTCATTCAGTGTGCATCAGTCCAAAACACTGCACAGCTGAAATTCAGTGGTCTCAGGGGATGTCATTGTCTTTCTCTCTCTGTCTGTAACTATGTGTGTTTTCCAAACATTACTTTCATACCTTGAACAAGGTTTGTTTGCATGACACGGATAGATTAAGTGTCTCGCCCTCTCTTGTTAGGTTTCTTTCTGTGTTGGAGAGACCGATAGAAACAGGGAGGAGAGACATCTGGTGGTGATCATTGATAAGTGTCTGATGCTCAGGATAACTACTGTGTGTGTGTGTGTGTGTGTGTGTTTGTGTCTGTGTGTAGCCGCCTGCTGCAGAAGATTTCTCTCACCTTCCTCCGGAGCAGCAGAAGAAGAGGCTTCAGGCAAAGATTGACGACATGACCAAAGAGCTGGCGAAGACGCAGGACCAAAGGTGACAACGTCACCCGCAGCATCAACAGGCATCCCCAAGGCCTGGAAACACAGACTTGTAATTTCATCATCACAAATCGTTATCGAGTATTGGCTTTAATTTTAGCATAGGTTGGACCTCACGTGGCGGTATCCCTGTTTTTGCTCTGTCAGCGACTATTTAAATCAGTGTAGAGTTATTCTAAAAAGTATAGTTTCAATGCTTCAAAATAATCATCAGGAGCAGGTGTAGGTGTCAAAAAACAACGTTTATCTTCTACTGCAAGCTTGAAACCACAAAAACACTTCCATCCTGTCTGAGAAGCGCTTCTCTTATATGTTTTAAATATCAGTGGATCTCCTGGTTAATTAGTTCAGCCTGAATTAATTGGAGGATCTTTGGGACTGCATCGGGGAGAAACACTCTTAAAGCTCTATGATGCTGAAAAACTTAAGTTGCTACTTATTTAGTTGTGAATAAAGTTTTGGGGAAAAATACTTTAATTATTACTATATAGTTTAAAATTGAACTAATCTGCTTCATCAGGACTTGGTGCTTTGATCAAATGTGACTGATAGGTGTCTGGTATTCAAAGCAAACCTCTGTAATTAAAGAGGACGGATAAGAACACAGACGTCTCATGTGAAATAAAGAAAGCAGAATGTTTTATTTCAAGCCTTCAAATGATATATTCCCACTATAGAAATAAGCTTTATTGTGACATCTTCTATTTGATATTGTTGTGTGCAACAGGCAATGCATGTACCGTACATTGTCAAATAACTTCAATCTATTAATTTGCCACAGTTACACACAAACATTGGCTCGCCTCAGAGTTTACATGAATAAAACTACTGTACGTGGCCAAAGTTATCCAACATGCTTCTGTGCTTGTGGCCATGGGGCTGTTTTTTTTTTTTTTTAAATACTTTTAGGCTCACAAAATGAGTTTCAATTAAAATGCTGTAGCATACGGTGATGTTTTGGACAACAGTGTGCTCCTAGTTTGTTAAAGACTCTTTCTAGTTTCAACATGACAATACCGTAAAGAAATGTTTTTTTCCAGTTTGGTGTAGAAAATCTTGACTGGTCCACGCAGCCCTGACCCCATCAAACACCTTTTGAAGGAACTGTAACTGCCAGCCAGGCTTTTTTGCCAATCCTCAGTGCCTGACCTCACTAATGTTGTATACACTAGTACCACATGTTCCTTCAGCAAGTTGTCTCCATCCCCTCCTGTCCACATCTCTCTCTCCCGGAGAGAATATTTCCTTGATGAGTACTCACATTTTTTCCTTCCCCTGTCTGACCTCAGCGAGGCACTGGAGAAGATGAAGGGTGTGTACGAGCAGAGTCCACAGATGGGAGACCCCACCAGTCTGGAGCCTCAGATCTCAGAAACTGCCCAGAACATTGGCCGCCTGAGGGGGGAGCTCGCCAAATATGAGGTTATCACACAAACATACACTTAAACATGCCAATGATGTGTGCGTGACAGATCAGGATAGAGAGTTTGTGCAAGTCTTAACATCTATTGCTGGTTTATTGCAGACGTGGCTGTCAGAGGCAGTGGGAGGAGAGGAATCTTCCAACGCCATCAACAATAATACTCAACATGGGTAAGACCTTTATTTAAAAGAGTTGAAGAAAGAAGCTACTGCCAGCAGCTGGTTAGATTAGCTAAACACGAAGACTAAAATCAAGGAAAACCTCTACGGACCGCTACGGACCGCAAGGCGAGCTTGACCAACGAGAGAAACAGAGCTAATCTGTAAGCATGTCATCAGAAGTCACAGTATCACAGGTCGAATAAAGTTATAGAATAGTATGTTATAAAAAGTCATAGGATAGTGTGTCGAAGAAAGTCATAGTATATTGAAAAAGTCATAGTATAGTACAGTATGTCATAAAAAGTAAAAATAAAAAAATCATAGTATGGCATTGCTGCGTCTCCTCTTCATCATCACATTTCTTTGGATGGACCCTATGTTTGCATAATTGTTATAATAGATATAATACAATATTTCAAGGGAAACTGGCTGCTACACGTCATTTACACATTTGTTTCGGGACAGTTGTGATATTTCCTTCTTCCTCTTCTTCTAACAGTGCTAGTACAGAAGCTAGCAACGCTACAGAAAAATAGCCTAGTGACCCTTTTTCACCGTGTCCCCTCGCCTAGAGAGCTTTGTCATCACTGCGAGGTTGCCAGATGTCAAAACTATCTCTTTAAATTGTGGACGTGTTTTGCAAAATCCACTTGAGAAATGACATGTCTTTATTCTTTCTTCTCTTGATATTTCCAGTGTGGGAGCAGCTGACCAATTTCAGAGCATCTACTCCGAGTTCGATGATGAGTTTGGAGACGTAGAAACTCCTGTTGGCCAGTGCACGGCTCTGTACACCTTTGAAGGTACGTTGTAATAATTCACACTCAACTTGTTCCTAAATGGATTTAATTTTGAGCCTGTTTAGTATGTGTCCTTATTGTGTATGTTTGTGTTTGTGTGCAGGCAACAGCGAGGGCACCGTTTCCATTACGGAGGGAGAGATGTTGAGTATAATGGAGGACGATAAAGGAGATGGATGGATGAGAGTCCTCAGAGCCAGTGGAGATGAGGGCTATATACCTTCATCCTATGTCAAACTTGCCCCATAACACGCACACACAGCTTGTAGGGTAGGTTAGGAGCCAAAGGTGAATACAAAGACATCCACAATAATTGGAGTTCTCTCCATCTTTTATCTCCGATGAGTATGGCGAGATGAGTGATTAGAACGCTTCTTATCATAGTCCCCGTCTCTGCGGCAGACGGTCTGATCTTCATGGATTTCAGCTCTTTTAAATCCAAATTTGTGAATGTATACCTGAACTTTTTTGTTGTTGCAGCGTTAAGTGATGACTAGCGTAACATATCCAGCACCATAGTAGCCTTTAAGCGCTACATATCTTTATGTTGATATATCCATTCACTTGACTTTTTACCCCACCTGCTGAACCTTTTCTTTGTGTAACACCGGCCCTCTGCTGAAACGGCTTTCCTGACAGGACAATGTGAGTTTTGTCTTTTTATTATAGTGATGACTTATAACTGGATTAAAACCACTACTCTTAACATCGCACCATGGAGTGTCACTGTAAAGTATCGGTTTAAATGTTTGTTTTAATGGTAAATGGACTGTACTTATATAGCGACTACTCAACGCGCTTTAACACTACTTGTCGTCATTCACACACATTCACTGACGGCTACCACGCAAGGTGCAACCTGCCCATCAGGACTAACATTCATACGCATTCATACACCGTAGGCACAGCTGGGGTTGCCCAAGGACACATCGATATAGCGGAGCCGGGGATCGAGCCCCGATTGAAGGACCCTGCTCTACCACTGAGCCACAGTCGCCCCTTACGTCTGTCTTCTAACAGTCATGTGCCCATATGAATTTTGAAATACATTTTGCTCGCTGCAATCATTCGTCTGGTTCATACTGGCCATGAATAGATTCCTAATGTAAGTGATGCGGGACAGAATCTCATTCTGAGTCAAGGTTTTCTGAAAATATGAGGCTCAAGCGGTCTGGGTTAGACTAATCAAGTGGGTATCTTCCAAAATTCCCTCCACGTGTTTCTAGCCCTCCACAACAGCTCGGCAGGAAAACACCAAGAGGAATGTAATTCTAAAAAGACAAATTAACTTCTATATTTATAAGATATATATATATTTTTTTCATCACACTTATATTAGAAGCACTTAAGGAAGACTTTTTAAATAATCAGTATGAACAGGAAGAATAACCGCATATAAAAACTGTTTCAAGACGACTTAAAAATGGAAACTTACCGTGCGTTTGTTTTTGTGAATTTAAGACATGGTGTGTAAAAAGGAAAAGCAGTGGCAATAATGATCAAAGTTATAATTCTTGCCACGAATACTTGGTGAACTGCCTGCGTTTGAGGTTGCTGCTTCAGAGATCATCACAGCGCTAATGTCATAAAAACAGAAATATGTGCAACTCGTCTTCACTTTTGAATTCCAGCGATGCACAGAGATGGCAGTGATCTCAATTCTGGTCCTTAACTGGTTCTTCTTTGACTGGTTCTAAGCACCTGCTTTCATATTTTGAGCCTCCAGACTATCACTTGACCTTCTCAAATTCTCTGAAACATCGATCATGGTGGAAAACCTTTGAATTAATAACGGGGTCGATTTCAATGGAAGGAAATGGGACTTTTAAGATTTAGCTCCTCAATGGATCAAGAGAAAAGTAATAAGTTCAAGCACTTTTTTAAATATGGAGTGTTGAAAGACTCACATAAAACTAATTGGACATTCGTTTATACACATCTGAGCGCAGAGAAACTTTTCTCCTTCAGCCGATACGGCCGACTTCTTGTGTCAAACTCATTCTGCACTGTGAAGCTCAGACTATACAAGTGTTTCATTGAGCCATATAATGTTTACCCATCTCCTTCTCTAGCACCCTGTCCTGCACTAGTAGATGTTTTCTGAGCATTGTAAGGGGTATTATTGTATGATCCATTTAAAAAAAGAACATGTATCTATTTACGTGTATTGTTTGAGTCATAAAGTAAACAGGAAGAAAAAAAGAATCTTTTCTCGTCTTTGTTTCTTTACAGTGTCATTTGTGAGAAACATTACATGCAAACATGTAACATACATTTATTGCATTAGAAACAAATGAAAAACAATTCCCAGTGTGGTCCCTTACAGCAGCAGGTCGTGTACAAAGGGCGCTAACGCGGTTTTACTCGTGTCGATCCTTTTGAATCTCAAGTATCAGAGTGGTGTGGATTGATAACAATGTCCTGAGTATGAGAAATGCACATTTCAAGAAGTTAACAGATAATTTTTGGGGTAAACTGTTCCAGATTTTCTGAATCCAACGCAGCTCTTTTTCACAGTAAAAGACTGCCCAGGGCCCACACGTTCAAGACACAACTCATTCCTTTACAAGTTAAAGTTGACGAGCTTGAAAGTCTCTCACTCAAAAATAACTTTTCCTTTTATGTCCGAGTGACCTCAGGGGTGAGACCCGCAACGCCCCAAGGCTCAACTAAAAACATTTCACGTTCACCTTTCACTTGGTGAAACGGTCCCCGCAGGCTCAGGTTAGAGGGTCTGGTTGCTGTGGGCTGATTTCCACGGGTTCCAGTTTATCCGAGAGCACACAAAGAATCTTGTCAAACTTCTCGTAGCGCTCCTCTCTGTCGGCCGCTGCCCCCGCCTGCCCCCAGAACATACGCAGGGCGAACTCTGTCCGGAAAACCTCCAGCAGCTCAGGGACCGGCTCCCAGCTTCCTGCTGGAGCAATGTGACGGCCATCGGATCAGATTCACTGAATTAGGTCATTTCACATCAACGTCACAATGCACGTACTTTGTAATAAAGAGTGAACACACTTGCTCTGGCAGGAAGTACAAACAGGCCTCATGTAGGAAGCACTCAGACAAACACATTTGTTCTTGAGTGACGCTATGAATGATTTAAGAGAATTTGTTGCCGTCACCAATTTTCTCCTCAGTACAAACAAAAGTGTTCCAGACCTGTCGCACAAGTCATGTACAGAATACTAGTATACTACACTAGTTTATATTTTGGTCTAACTTGTTTATTTAATTAGGCTTTCTGTCACAAATTCATTCAGATTAAGGCATCATACTATAATTAAATAACTGAGTACTATAAAATAATTACATTTACCGTAACTAAAATAAAGTCATGCAAAATAAATATTCTGTTCACCATATCAGCGTCTTAGGTTTGCCAATTTGTGGGTCGCAATCTTTCTAGATTTTAGTATTTAATTGGCATATTTTGGCATGGTCATTTATATTCATCTTTCATTGTTAGGAAATTCATCTTTTTACATTTTTTGTAAATTAAACTTGCCTAAACAGAGCAGAACAGTTCCCCTTATACAGCAATTTAGAGTTGTTATTTATGCTAATTATCAAATCCCAATACTGTAACTCACACCTCAACAACCGGTTACATTCATCAGGTTATGACAAGTTGGGCAATTAAGAGAGAATTGGTGAAGCTGACATTTGTGCAAACCAACCTCACAGAAAAAAAGCAAAGATTTAGGATAAGAATAGAGTAATGTTGTGAGGCTCATTTGTCTGTAACCGTCTACAAGACGAGAAGACATTACTGCAACATGCGTGCGTGTACCTGTGAGCAGAGACTGTGCGTGCTGCCGATAATCTTGCGCATGCAGCGCGGCACTGCGAGCCGACTGGAGGACATCGTAGAGAAGCTGACAGCCTCGCTCACTGTTCTCCACCGGGTCGTCTCCCTCCATCGCCATCAGCAGAGGAACCAGGTGTGGCACGGCGATGGGACCCTGGACTACAGAGACTACAGAAAAACATAGACGCACATAAGACTCCATGCAGTACATGTGCTACTTAAAAAGTGGGAATTTTATCCATAAGTATTTTTTTGAAAGTAAAGCATTTAGTGGGTCCAGAGGGAGCAGCATGAAGTCAGATCAATTTCATTCGTAGAAACTCTCAATCTATCAATTTTAAAATTGGACACAAACAAAGTGGCTGCAGCTCCATTGAGGTGCTCTGTGATGCGTCCGTGTCTCAAACAGCAGCACTCACCGTCTCCATCGTTCAGCAAGTTCATGAAGGGTTTCAGTTTCTTCTCAAATAAAACTGCTGACTCCGTGTGGGTCCTTCTAAGTGCTCGCCACGTCATCTCCAGTCGCATTATCTGCATGCACAAATATCATATTATTTTATATTATAACACTTTATGACATACTATAGGATGACATTTTTTAAACATTTATTATGAAATGCTATAAACTTTTAATGATATTTTTGTGCATACTATACTATGACCTTTTTACTGCATTTCTTATGACATACTATACCATATTTAATGATATGACTTTTTATGGCACTCTATACTATAACTGTTTATAAACAAAATGTATATAGCATACTATACTAAGAAAAATATGCCATTTAAATGCATTGAAAAAAATCAATGCATGTCACAAAAAAGTCAATGAATTTTTTTGTGACATTTTGCATGGCACACTATCATGACATTTTTTGCATTTTCACATAGTGGCATATTACACATAAGACTTTTTATGACATTTTTCATTGCATACTATACTATGACCTTTTATGATATAGTATACTATGCCTTTTAAAAGCATACTATAGACATTTGCAATGGCATACCATGACTTTTTATGTTATTTTGTATAACGTACTACAGAATGACAGTTCTCATGGCATACTATATGTCACTCGTTTCATTTGACGGGATTGCTGCCGTGTTATCACAGTGAATAACCAAGCATATTACCTGAGGCAACTCTAGAGCCTTCATCACAGCTGAGAAGGAGTAGAGGTTGTGAGCGTATTCTTTCAGGGCCTGAGCCAATAAGATAAATTTATGTAAAGCGTTCGCCCTTTGGCTCACAGTCCCTGTGCAGCCTAGGATGTCCACTGCGACTGCCAGTGCAATTAGATGATGCCTAAAAAATGAAAAATGTATAGATTAGAGGTGTGAGAGGGTAGAAGATTGAAAAAGGACGCAGCTGGGGGGGGGGGGGGGGAGTTTTCTCACTTCTACCTATCCGGAGTCCAACCAGAACAATGAGGTTAATGGAATTTTGTGGTAGCCTACTCAAAGAATTTAAAAATTACAACAACAAAAAAAGCACCAACATACGTTTTCGAGTTCCCACTGAAAACGGCAAGAGATTTATTTTTGTGACACTGAGGCTGGAAAAATATGTCGCTGTCAAACTGAAGACCCGAAACAAAAGACCATTCACATGCATTGTTTATAGTGAAGTCAGCGATCAGAAATACCGTACAACCTGGACAAATTCAAACAAAGATATCTGCATGGCTGGATACCACTATGTGAGGAAATATGCTTTTTGTTGTTGTATGAATAAACTCTTAAATTGATCTTTGTCAGTTGCACCTTTCCAACAAATCCTGTCGTAACTGGCGTCCGTGTGGCAAAGTGACGAGCTCCAGCCCTGATCCAACTCCCATGATCGTCTTCTGTTCAGCAGTCACCCCAACAATGCGTGCTACCTGCAACACATTGGTCATTATGAACAATGCGTGAACTGAATATGAATCACTCAGAATAGTGAAGCATTAGCCTACTATTTGCATTTGATAATGTCTCACCTTTGTTTTGCATTTATCAGGAGTGCAAACGTAACAAATGAAAACGTATATAGATTCTGACGCGAGACGATTTGAGAGCTACCTGGCAGTCGACACTGAGCATGTGCAGAGCTGTAGCGTCGGCGTTTGAGCGGTTGAAGAGCTCTTTGAGCGTCAGAATGACGCCGGGATCAAGAGGCCGGTTGTTCTCCGGCAAGAGAAGCGATTCAAATTGATCCAATTGGAAACACGAGACCGACTCCACCTGTGATGGAGTAAGATGGATACGACAACGTCAGCACACAGCAGACCCTTTGTGGTGTGCAATGATCAAGTTATTTCACAGTCACGAACCATGTGGCGTTTACATAGTTCGTGATTAAGAAGCTAATACTTGCAAAACACTGGAAACTATAAACCGTGTATAATTTATACAAACATGTGGCTTTTCAAAATGCCAGTCTTCCACTTCCTCTGCCCTCTTCTTCTGCGGCAGCAACGGCGGCAGCTCAGACGACGCTTCGCTATTCTGTGCCTCCAGAAAGCCAAAGGAAGTCTCTGTGAGGCGGGCGCGGCTCTGCCACTTCTCCTCTGCACGCAGTCGGTCCACATGACCTTTCTGCCGGGCCTGTGGCACCTGGACACAACAGCAAGAGGACACGAACTCTCCATGGAGGATAAGGACACATTTCACTGAACAGAAAGAGAGATGACGTATAAAAACATGAGCCGTCGAGCTGTGGTTTGCGATGAGTTCTTTACCTGGATGACCAGCTCGTCGTAGAAAGAGGAGGGGTCAACGTTCCGGCCAGTGGGTGGGGGAGGGATGCTATTGGCAAACACTGTGGAGACCCTGAGAGGTTTAGGAGGAGCTCTGGGGTGCAGCTGTCCATCTGAACCTCGCAATGTTACACCACCACCTGCAGGGACGGAGGAGGGAGTTATGCGTCTGTGTCATTGGCAGTCTCCGTATTTAGAAGAGGTGCTGCTATGGTACTTAAACTTTTAAGCTGCTGACTCTCACACAAGTTCCAGAAAGGTTCAAGTGAAATAGTCAGAATACACAAGAGGATGTTGTTACCACCGTCCTGTGTGAAGTTTCTGACCTGTAACTAGTACCTTCTGTACCAAGCACCGAGGTCATAACCAGGATCTTAGAAATACTGAGATTTTAAGTGAAAGTCATAAAACACCTCCACCCCTAGGAAGTCTCTCATTTTCTGTTTCATTATAAGCATTTCATATAATTAGCTGTTCAATTATATTATATATAATGGAATACAATTCTTCTTTCAAGGAAATTACTCTGAAAATTGAGAACTTTGTCTCTTTTTTACCCTTGAATTAGTATCAGACCCTTAAAATTAAGGGTTTCATTTCCCAAGCTCTAAATTCTGTTAATTAAAAGTGCCTCTCGTGCTCGAGTTGGGTCCTAACATAATATCAATTGTAGAACGAAAACTTACTTCAGGTTGCTAAAACCCACACATTTTGTGTATTATGGCAGGGTCAGACAAAAATTGTTATTGGCTGTGCAATAAATATCTGCTGTTCTTTCTGTCATCGGACCATAAATAAAAGTCTGTATGCTTGTCATTGTCACCTGGATGGGAGGGGCGTGTGTGTCGTGGTCGAGGGCTCAGCAGGGGTTCACTGCCTGTGCGAAACACTGGGGAGATGAGGGCGGGGTCAGTGTCCTTCGAAGGAGTGTTCTGTGGAACGCCTGAATGAGGAAGAGTGACAGCGGGAAGGTGAAAGATAAACAAGACGGTGTCGCAGAATCCTGTTTCTTCAATTCTGGAAATACAATACAGGCCAACCACTGATTGTCTCCAGCGGCTGCGACAGAGCTGCATCCAGTGGCCATTACGGGTTAGCGGTGACAGACACATGTATGTATGACGTACCAGTTCGTAGGTTGCCGTCAGACTGTGCAGACTGAAGTAAAGGTCTGCGTCCAACGTTCTCCAAGTTCGCAGGCTGACTTCCACTCCTGCCACGCATAAAATACAGTTCTTGAGAAGGTTTATTTGAATTTGTGACTGTGTACGTGGACTGGACTACATTTCACCAGACGTCCTCCCACCTTAGCAGTGGATTGATGGCGTGCAGTCTGTCGGTGTGTTCAGAACTGAAGCTGCGCCTTTTGTTGGCTAGAGTGTGCCTTTCTTTCTCTGCACCACTGCTGCCGCTTGTGGGCTCTCCACGTCGCTCGATGATGACCCGCAGAGGAAGGGTCCGTGTGATTGGGTGATAGATCACAGCGCCAGAGGCCTGGGAGATGGGCAGACGCCCGCCCACATAGAACCGGATCAGAGAGGGAACGCTGTCAAAGCGATCCTCTTCAAACTGGAACAGCTCCCGAGTGTAGCCCTGTCACACAGACAGAATATACCAAGCAGAGCTTTTACACGAATAGTCCGACAAAAATCCATCTTTTGAGTAACAGATACTCACCACTCAGAGGCTAGAAAGGTGGCTATTGTGGCTTGCAGCTTTGTGGAAGTCAGCTCAGACTCATTGTAGTTAACATAGTGACCCTGAGTCACAGAATTTGTTTTTTAAAAGCATCAAAAAGTCCATCAAAAATGTCTCAAATCCCTCTTCTGCATGCTCAGTATGCTCCAAACACTCATGACTTATTCAATTGATGGCTAAGTATTTCTGCCTGAATTTTTTAGAGCTATGAGGGGGCAACGGTGCCACATAGATTATATAGTGAGTAGAGTGTATTTTGAGAGTGAGAGATTGAAACATACTGAACATACAGACCAACGGTGGAGAAGTAGATTACACTCCAGGTGTGATTTGAGAAGTTACGATGGACGCTTTGATATTTTTCTATTTGTACCGACATCCATTGGAGTCCTTTACTGTAAACAATGGGAATCAAAGCTGACTGCAGCTAAAAAGCTACAAACGTTTCAGAGCAACGTACAGAAGTTGGGTGTTTAAATAAACAAAAGATTGTTTTGGGGGTTTGAGGATTTTCACATAAAATCCATTTAAAACATATCTTCTTTAAATATTAAATAGTTTTTGGTTATTTTTTAAGATTATTTGAAGAATTGTTTTGTCTAGAAAAATTTAGGGGGGGAAAAAAGAGCCAATTGTGAGTTCCCGAGACCAAGGTGACATCTTCAAATCACCTGTTTTGTCGACCGACACTCAAAAACCCATAAAGATTCAATTAACCAGTGATATAAAATGCAGAAAATCCTCACATTGAAGAAGCTGAGACCAGTGAAAAGTTGGCATTGTAGCTACATAAATAATTTAAAGAATGCATCCATTATTCCTCACTAGCAGCACGTGGAGAAGCATAACTTAGACATACCTTTTTGGGACGAAGGATCACTCGTATAATCTTAAAGTGCATGGGCCCGTCCTTCCAAAAGCAGCTCAAAACGTAGTCGCCGGGGGAAGAGCTCGAGTCTCGGACCAGGAAGTCTCCGTTCCTCTCAAACAAAGACTCTGCAGCCTGGAGACAAGTCAGCAGGTTAAGTTGATCAACACCTTCACGAAGCAAGCATTGGTTTTAGCTATGTGTACCAAATAACCTGGCAACTGTGTATGAAACGTTTGCCAAAAGTTTAGCTTAGCATAAATACTGGATACAAGGGGAAACGACGAGCCTGGCTCTGTCGAAAGTTAATCTGCCTCTATAGATGAGAGAGTGGTATTAATCTCCTCATCTAACTCAACACAAGAAAGCCAAAATGGGTTCCTTCAGCTTGTGTGTGTAAAACTGTGCTGTTTAAGTGCAAACACAGCGAGCACAGTATGGTCCTTTGAGCACCTCTCGGCTCAGCGGCCCGTGGAACCATGCATGGCTCGTCGGGTCATCGGTGCTGAGCTTCAGCTCCTCCTCCAGCTCCTTCTTTAATGAGTCCATGTCTCTCCGACCGCCAAACACCTGCAAGGCACGCAGCAGAGACCACAATACGCCTAGTTACTCTGCATGTTTTCAGAGAGGCAGCTACAGAGGGCTAGTGAGAGACGGAGAAGCTTAACCTCTTACCTTCAGCTGGCTGAAGTATGCACTGACGCTCCTCCTCTTGCTGGAAAACAAGAGAGAAGAGATGATTTTGGAGCTACTAAACTCAACAACAGGGAGTCACAGATCACGGCGCAATGTTTTTCTTTTAAACATGAATAGTACAAGGATGGAAGGCCACTGCCAAGGTCTGGATCCGTCATTAACACCAAAAAAAAACTGAGGGCCTTTTAATAGCGGGCCTCTTTTTCCTCTTTCCTTCCTCCCCAAGTTTCCACCTTCCTGTTTCTGTAAACACAAGGCTAACAGATGAACAGCTCAGAGAAGTCACAGCAGGACCGCTCAACAAGATAACCCTCAGCCATCACATGAGCTATTAGCCACTCTAGCAAATCCACGTCTGCCTCTCGCTGTGTTCTAACATGGGTTAACAATGTGGAACAAATCATGTGTTCAGGGATTGCTGGAGGGATATGCACAAACGGTGGTGTGACACTTACTTGTTTACCCTGCTGTGACCCTGAATACAACTACGGTACTAATTATACAACATCCACTGAAGCACAACACAAACACACACTTTGATACTTCTAATTACACTGATTTGCTAATTTATTTAGGTACAAAAACTACTTCGGTCAACAGTTCTGCAATAAATCCGACATTCATGAGGGGTATCATATTTAGCTTTGGTTAAAACTGTTTCAGAATGCTGTTGATTCAACTTCATGGTCATTTTGGAGGCCGTGTAGCTTGTGATGCAGTAAAAATAAACCCCATAAACTCATTTTTTACAAATCCAGCCATAACAGGCCGCCTGTTATCACACAGACAGAGTCATACCAACATTTTAGAAATACTGAAGTCATGAGGCCCCCAGGCACCAAAACAAAAGTCTAAATAAGTTAAATTTGCAGTTTTTTTATATTTCATTTGTTGAATTTAATGGTGAATTATATTTTCAGCAAGATTTAGAGCTGTGCTTCAAAGGTTATCTGGGTATCAATGGCCTATGAACTAGTTGTGTTTAAGTTTATAGGCTTAACTCTTACAATCATATATCAACATAAATGATTAAATGCTGTTTCAAAGCCCTCTCAATGCTACCAGACAGACATTTTTAGTGGAGAAATACTGAATCTTTGATCACATCAAGTGTAAAAATAAAGGAATGACTACACGCCCACCACATGCATGTTTTTAACTGTAGAATGTTATTAAGTCCCCCAAGGTTGTTAAAACCTCCATACTTAGAAAACAACAACATTACCCCGGTGTCCTCAATAGTACTGTCAAAATCCAAGGCTGTGTCTCCATATTGCTTATTTTGTCTGACTAACAAACCCAAATATATTCAGTTTAATATCACATAAGATTAAAAAACAGCAAATTCTGAAAAGAAAACTGATGTTATCAAATTAGTTGCTAATTAATTAAGTGTTGATTAACTAATCGAGTGATTAGCTCGACTCTACACTACTATTCTGCCCTTGTATTGTGTTGTGTACAGTTTTTAGTGACCTAAATTGTCATGTTAAGTGTCAGATGATCAGGAAAAAACACTGTAAATAAAATGTATTATTATAATTAAATTAATGGCAAGATTTTTAAAAATCAAAACACCACCACAAACTTAAGAATCCAAAATACCATAAACGTTGAAACAGCACCTCTTTAAAACATTTTAAACAACATTATTACCTTTATAAAAAAAAGTAGCATTTATTTAAAGTTTGTTGTGTCACAATAAATTGTTCAGCCAATAAAATGACTGTTCTAGCTGCATGTTCACAATTTAATAAGCCACAACACTGCCAGACACACACACACACACACACACATAAAAACACATTCAGATAAATCACAGCTGTGAGATTTGTTACGAGGAAAGAGAGCGTGCAACATCCTGTCTGAGGGGCGTTGGTCCGGGAAACACCTGAGCAATGTGCTGCAGAGCCACGATAGAGACAAATAACCTGACACCACATTTAGCCATGTTTCACACCATTGTATTAAGCTTCACCAGCCAAATGGTATAACTCTGTATAATAGCGCTAACGCTGATCGCCAACTGTAATCTAATTATTACATTCAACTGGTTTCGTGTTTCTCTTATGAGTCAAGATTGTGCAACAGGTGGTCGACTCTACTGCTACAGGTAAGAAGAAGAACACGACATACTGACGACTTCTTTTCTCTATTAAAGACTAAAAAGTGAGGATTTTAACAGCTCTATACGTCAGAACTAGGTCATACGTGTTCATAAAGCCATTTACTGCACACCGAAAGTTAAATTAACGGTCAAGAACTTTATCGAAAGTCTCGCGTTAATTAGCGTTAAGATAAAGTCAACAGTCGGTCCTACCTCTCGGTCCTCTTCACAGCTCGCCCGACCCCGACATGCTTTTAACGATTTGTGGTCCAAATTATCACCGTCAGCTGGAGTTGCAACATTGAAGTCGTCTCCCCGTCGGTCCCTCCCAGCTGCTCCCCTCCCTTCTCCTCTTCTTCGCCCTCCTCCCCTGCGCAGTTTTCAGACGAGTTCCCACAAGTCTCCCCCACCCTCTCTCTCTCTCTCTCTCGCTCTTCCCCTCGGGCCCCGGTGCTGAAACACGGCTATCTGCCTGGCATTCCTCGGATACCGACACAAACAGCCGAGCTAACGCATCACCTGGCTGCAGACAGGTCGCTGTGCGGAGTGGCTTGTACCCATAAATCGCACATTCTCAGGTCAGAAACAACACTTACCAGCAGCCACACCAATTCTTACCATTTAATATTTAAATTAGCATTATATAGTAATCTGTTGTACGGTTAGGTGTGTTTATCTGTGGGTTTTTTTTACACCTGGTTTCAAACGTTTCTCAGCCAATCAGAGACTGCCCTGAGGACCGGGACTATCTACGTCACTTAGCCCCACATGTTTGGTTTACAACCTTTTAGCATTCAGCACTTTATGTCTGGTGAGCAGAGATGTGCCTGAACTTGACAGCCAGCCTCCATTTATACACTTAAAGTACTTGTCACTTGTATAACTCAATTATGTATGAAAGATAACTTTTAAAACTAAATTAAAGGGCTGGTTCACACAAATTACAAATTCATACAGTGTTGTTTCACCTACCAATTATATTATCTAGCCATGAAGATTATTTGGGTTTTATTTGCGTGCAGTGGAAAAGTAAAGGTCTGGGGCCCTAACCAGAGCTAAATGAACATCTCTTGCTGGATCAGTTCATACCAAAGTAGGGAAGTCCTGATGATGTTTTCTGCTGTTATCACAATCTGAGCACTTCAATATATATTTTCCACATAATACAGCTGCACAGTACAGGCTTCAGTAAAATTATAAACATCTTTGGCAGCTGAGATGCTCAACTTTGAGAAAATATAACTTGTACCGATATCCTAGAGCTGAAAAAAAACAAGTTGTGTTAAATGCTCGACAATATAGAACCTTAGATCTTCTCCTTTACGCATAAGTTCTGCTTGTTAAATGTTTGACAGAAAAATAAATCGCCAAATGTCATTTCAAGCAGAAATGCAAATATTACCTTGTCTCAAGCATCTAAATTCTGAGGATTTGTTGTCTTTCTAAACTAATACCTGTAGGTTTTGCAGTTTGGTCAGACAAAATAAACTGTTTCTGGGAGTTGCTGTACATTTTCAGTGCTTTCAGGACCACAAACTGAATTCCAATCACTCGCATTGTATTGTAGTGGCAGCAGAAATCTCAGGTTTGGATATCTCCAAACCTTAACACATAAAACCCAAACTATCTGCATGGTTAAATATCACCAGGGAGAGAGTGAAAGGGAACACGTCTTTCTGTAATTTAGGTGAACTGGCCCTTTAATGCTGAGAGAGAGCCTGCAATAAACCTTTTTAAGGGCGACTTCAAGATTAACAACTTCCAAAACACACACACACACACACTGGCCTTTGTCACTCAGTCCTTGACTGCTCACTGGGGAGCAAAGTGTGACCAAAATATCAAAGTCCCAAGGTGTGTTGTTTACTGTGTTAGTCATCAAAAAGCAGCTGTTCTGTAATGTAAATATGATTTATATCCTTAAAGGCATTTCATTCATATATTGTCAAGTCAGTACACCTTCACCTTACAAACTGACATTTTATGAGGCACTAGTTGATTATTAGCCGAACCTGAACCTGGAGAAAGTGGGTCGCACGCACGCGCACACACACACACACACCACCCATTGTAGGTCATCTTACCTGCGTTTGCCATCCTGACAGCGCTCTGCCTCGCTGATAGCGTTGTCCTCGTTCAGGGGGCGGAGCTGGGTGCAGGAGGCGGAGAGGCGGTGTTTCCTATCAGCGCGTTGGAGGCGGGGCAGCACACTCTGACGAAACAGGTCCTTCTTCGGCTTCACCTGCCGGGAAATGGTTGAGACCCAAACAGTGTTTCGTGCTTGCATTGTTTTATTTCTTTGACGTCAACTGTTGTTGTGACGCTATAGCGCCAATTTTAGTGGTCTCACCAGATCCATAGACGACCCCAGGGAGTACTTGCGGCTCGCCCTGCGCGCCACTTGCACACCTGAGAGGACACATGGACATTTTAAAGGAATACTTTGACGTTTTGGAAAATATGCATGTTTGCTCTCCTGTAAATCCATACCACTCTTATGTTCGTCCGTTAGATATGAACCTGAAATCAAAGAGATGTAACATGTTAATTAATGAACTTTAGTCACCTTTAGCCAGATATTCCCACCTGTTTCTAGTCACAAAGCTAATAAGCATATTTCCCAAAATGTTGAACTATTCCTTTAATTGGTGTGCATATATAAAAAACGCCTATATACAACATTATATATGACATTTTCATTCATTCAGGCCTTACTCTCTAGATTTTCACATTTAACTTCATCAACTTCTTTGAATCACAATAAGCAAGAACAAGACAGTAAACAATTAAAACACATTTTAGTAAAACATTTTGACTTAATAAACAGGCGTGTACAAAGTGCCAGCGCTAAGCATTAATGATTTCAACAACTACTGCTCTAATATACTTTTCCATTATCAATATGGGTATCTAACTTTAAAACTTTTTAAGTAACCGACCTAAATGTGTCTGTTAAAGCTGAAAGCTGGTATTGAATATCTGGTCGGTTTCATTAACTTGAACTTGTCTTCTCCTTAGTTGTATTTTTAAATAAAAATTGCCAATTTTAGACTATTTAATTTAAAGCAGTATAAATCAAAGTCTTTGAAATTGCCACTTTAAGCAAAACAGTTTTTTAGGAAGCCTGTGTTGCATTAGCATTTAGGCTGACCTTTGGCACTGTGATGCTTTGAGCTAAATGCTGACATCAGTATGCTAGAATGCCAACGATGACAGTGCTATCAATGTCAATCAGGTCTAATGTGCACCATCATAGTTTGCTAATTAGCACTAAACACAAAGTACAGCTGAGACTGATGGGAATGACATTTTGTTATTTGTTTTGCAGTCATAAACAAAAGACTTTTGACCTAATGATGCAGGAAATGTCACGGGACCATGCGAAAATATGAATGCATTCTGTGAGGGACCTGAATGTCATGGATATTTAAAAAATGTCAAACGATACCCAGGCCGGGATGATAACAATTATCAGAAACATTTTTTATTTATTTTTACTTTCAGTCACTTTGTAGGGCTAAGATGCAATACCATGCAACATGTATTCCACTTGATAAACCGTTAATTAGAACATTTTCACAAAGATTTGAACATTGAATTATCGGCCAGTGAGTGTCACCAGAGTGCGGCTCCAGCCTCTGCCGGTGTCTTGAAAGTTGATTGAGGATGGTCTCCCTGTGTGTTGCATCCTCGACCCCTGATTCCTTCAGCTCTCCGTCCGTTACACTCAGCAAACCCTGGAGAGAAACACAAGCGGGGAGAGTGAGAAAGCAATAAGGAGAAATGGAGGGTTATGAATATTGAAGCGGAGAAGAGATATCGACGAGCGCGTACAGATGCATTTTCACACATTCACGTACCTCCAGACCATAATATTCTCTCTCTAGTGCCTTGATATACTGGGGCAGGCCGATTTGTTTCAGCCACCAGGCGATGGAGCGATTATTCATGTCTGAACAGCAGAAGCAGGAGAAGATACTGGTTACATACCAGCACACATGCACACACACACATGCTTGTACATGTTTTTCTCAGCAGAAGTTTCTGAGTAAAGTACCAATGAAAGAGTAAAGTGGCATCAGCTTACTGTAAGAAATCAGCCAATCAGACAAATAAGCAGAGAGCCCTTGTGTTGTTTGCCTTGCAGCAGCTACAGTATGTAACACCTACCTGTTTGCAGGGTCCACCGAGGCCCACTGGGATATTACTCCTCTCTCTCTCCTTCTAATATTTCTATCTCATAATGTGTCTTTCTCGTCCTACATTCCCTCGGGTTTCCTTCCTCCTTTGCAGCTGTTCTCATCTGAGTTGTACTGTCTCCTACTTTGTCTGTGTGGTACCAGTGGGAGCCCGCTCCCCCTCAAACCTGCAGGGTCTCTAAAAAAAGGCCAATCAAATCGTGCAGTGGGCACACCCCACAAACAGCAAATCACAGCGCAGGAATTAGCATGAGTTCTCAGAAGGCGGAGAGGGCAGGTTGAGGCCTGTCACAAGAGAGAGAGAGAGTTTAGAAAAACAAGAATGGGGGATATGTAAATATAAGACTGTTTGGCGACATGTCAAGTCAAAGTTCGGCATGCATGCACTGTGGTCTGTCTAGAAACCTGTCTGTCCAGGCAGTATGTTAGGAGACACAGTATCTGCAGAAAAAAAGGTGATGTGATCAAGGCTGACATCTAGTGTTGAAGAAGAAAGTGACACAGAATTTACTCTATGAGGATTACCACTCAGACTAAGTTCAATTGTTTTGTATTTTCTGTGACTGATGACACACTGGTAGCATTGGATTTGAAAGACGTAGGCGTTTACGTGGCAGGGATTGTAACAAAAGATGCTATGGAGCATTATGGGTAATGTAGGATCAAGCATTTTTTGGAGCTTGATGCATTCTATGCTCTAAAATTTGGATGTCTCAGCCTCTACTGCTTCCATTTTGACTATTTCTTGTTTACCTATCTCTCACAGGTCACCTAACTTTATGTATGTACAATACTTGAATCCTTGGAGGGCCCCTTTAACTGACTAAAACTCAACTCAACATAAAGTAACATAATCACGTGCACACAGCTACACACTAATCTTCCTTTCTTCCTGTTCAGTCAAAGTCATCTCCTTATATAGAGCCTCCTATCAGCAGGATCTAGTTCCTACCATGAGTGCAGGTGACACCAATTACTGACTCCATAGTTCACAGACAAAAGCTATACCTTACAGCTCCCCTTTAGGTAACCAACAATTTGATATGGTTTACAATTTGCTATACACTCACAACAATGTAAAACAGATCACAACTAACCTACAAATCTACCTGTACATACTCCACTCCCCCCCCCCCCATACTTGGTTTGACCCAATGACATCCCTGCAGACATCATCCAGTGTATAAATAGAGGAAATGGTTGGGCGCCTCCCCCTTTAACCTCGAGAACACATGGTGGGTATGGTACACAAACAATTGACAAGCATGGTTTAGATTTATAGATCAGTGTAATATGGGACAAATGGTGTGTTCTCATCCACTTTGTCACACGAGTTGTACAGCAACAAATGCATTTTATTCTCCACCCCTCAAGCATGCCTGTAAAAGCTACCCTTCCCTCTTGATCGCGTCTCTTATATAGCGTTTGAAATGTTATGCTTCAGTGGAGGAATATCAGCACACCCTTTCATCTGTTACGTTTGACTGCAGAAAAGGCTGCAACTTAAAAATAGTAATTTTGGACTCGATATCTTGTGCTTCTAAAATAATCTATTTTCTATTCGTGAGAAGTATCTAGACAATTTGTTAGTTTGGTTGAATCCTTTATGCTCTGGACATTTAAAGGTAAAACTGCTAAATCTGCCATACAGATGGGTCAATAAGATGCTAGTTTCAAGAGTAAAAGTACTCGTGATGCACAAAAATGGCCCCCGTCAAAGATTTTATGTTCTAGCTGTTCGTCAGGTAGATAATTGTAAGTTTGCTACATACTGTTGGGAACTTAATCCTTAAGAATGAGTAATGTTTTTAAATTGATATGTTTTTTGCATGAAAAACCTGCAAAGTAACATTTAAAATGATGTAGGATTAAAAAGTACAATATTTCTCTCAATTGTAGTGTAGTCAACAAAGTAGCATATCATGGAGAAGGTACAAATACCTCAAAATTGTATTTGAACAAATATGCTGTGTTGTACATCAGAACTTGACTGCTTGAATTGCTGATATACTGTTTTACACATATTTTGATCCAGTGATACTCAATAGGTGAATCTTAAGAGTTTTTGTTTGAGATGTTTCATGTGAAGGAGTTTTTATTGTTAAGATTCTCAGCTGTGAATTCAATCAAACAAGTAAAACTGCTCGGTTTGTTACGTCTGTCGATTCGTCCATTTGTAATGTAAAATGACCACTTGCCTAAATTCGAGCAGTGGTCTGTTGTTGTCATCCGACATGTCTTCAATTCGCCTACTTAGTGTCATTTGACAGAGGTATAGTTTTCAGTTTATCCGCTGCTGATATTAGCATTACGAGGCATTAACGCCAAATATTGTTAAGGAGTGTGAATAGACGGCACTCCGTTGCATAAAAAAATCCCCTTCAAAATAAAAGAACAGGATTTTTTTTTTCTCTCTGAAAACGGGTCCGCGACCCACCAGTTGAGAAGCACTGGTCTAAATAATGTGGTTGCCCTTGCAACACAATTGTCTTTTGACAAACTCTGTACTGCACATGCACGAATACACACCCGTTCCTATTCTATCTGATTTCTTGGTACACAAATAATACGGCCCCGTTTCACACTTTGCTTTTATCAACTTGTACCACTCGGCTGCAGCAGCAGCAGCAGCAGCAGCTTTGTGTGTGTGCATGCATGTGAATGTGAGGGTGCGTCAGAGGAAAAAGGAAGTTGCGGGATGATGTCAAAAGTCTTCGACACAGTGCAGCTCTGCAGAACACCCACCACGGAAGAGAGGCAGAACGAGAGCGCAGAAGTCAGACAATGAAAGGATGAAAGGAGGAGAACATCGTGAGAGAAGACAGAGAACTGCCGGCAGAAACTGAAGGTGAGAGCGGATTGTAGTAGTGATCCCACACTGATGTAGTTAGAAATGTATTAAGTTTTCTAATGGAGTAGTTTCTTTTTTTGTTATTCTACTGAGTTTCAAGAGGGCCGCCTCAATATTTCACTCAAGGGACCGAGTGAGAGCGACTGCTCAGTGTTCGCTGGAGGCCAATTAATTTGTTCCTAATTTGGTCTCCGACTGATTGAATACATCAATCATTTCCATATCCAGGTTCCAGTTCACTGAGGACAATGGGAGAAGTTAAACTGTCAAATTCTATTTCTGTAATGCAGGAGCAAACCTCACACTTCCAGAGAATTTTGTGTGTGCAAATTCTGACAGTGAATACATTCAGTGTGAACTCTACAAATGGCTTCTCGTGAAGCTTACTCCATCTCTGATTGTCGGAAGAGATTTAACTTGATCCGACTGACTACTGGATGTTGTACAGAGTGATAGTGATCAGTGGTTACTGAAATGTTGTGCCTGTGATAATGTATCTGGCGTGTCAATCAATCGATCTGTCCCTCAGAAAACAAAGATGGAGTTGTGGCGGCAGTGTGCGATGTGGTTGATTGACTGTCGAGTTCTTCCTGAGAACCACCGGGTCACACTGGAGAGCGCCCAGGTAAATCAGCTGTGCCACATTGAGTATGCACACCTGCACGTGAACACGCATCATGTCTTGGTTCCTCAGTCTGATTTCTGCGTCTGTGTGTGCTGTGCCAGGTGTGTGACCTGGCTCAGGTGCTGAGAGATGGCGTGCTGCTCTGCCAGTTACTCAACAACCTGCTGCCTCAGGCCGTCAACCTGAGAGAGATCAACCTGCGCCCACAGATGTCCCAGGTAGCACGCACACACGCACACAAAAACCTTTTCCTGATCCATTTCCATAGCGACCAGGAGGCCCGCACGGAAGCGGCTAAGGCGTCCGATAGGAAAATCCTGTGATCTCTATCTGTTCCCATCAGGGGAGTGTAGAGCTGTAGAGATTGAGGAGGGGATGATGATGAAGAACTGGAAAAGAGAAACAGCTAGGCAGTACTCTGAGAGGTCAAAATCTATATTATTCAACTTTAAAAGTCTTGTTTTCGAAAAATATTATTAGCTGTTATGTCTGAACAGGTTCTTGAGACTTTCTGTAGCCTGGAAACTTCTCTCCGCCAAGAAACAACCCGACACTAAAAGGCTAATTGTCATATTTGAATTTTTATTTTACAGATCAAACAAACAAGATATATGTTGATTGAGCTTTGGAAAACCTAGCTAGCTGTTTCCCCCTGTTCCCAGTCTTTATGCTAAGCTAAGCTAACCGGCTGCTGGCTCCAGCATATTTATTTACCCGACAGACTTGAGAGTGGCATCAATCTTTTCACCTGAGAAATCCTGTCTAGAAATACCAGGGTTCACCCGGATCTGGATCCACACTTAAAACTTGGATCATGGACTGTCTTTTGTGAAAACCTGTTGTCAAGCTTTTGAGACATGTTAACTAATAAACAAGCACTCGAACTCAGAAGAGAGGATTCAAAATCGGGCTGTGAGCAAAATATGAGACAAAGACGTGTGAAAAACGTGCTGTCACGGGATTGGCCTAAATGTCCCAAGGGAAGTCCTTGATCATATATGATAGGACTCACCGTGATGTCTTAAAAGTGTGTGTGTGTGTGTGTGTGTGTGTGTGTGTGTGTGTGTGTGTGTGCGTGTGTGCGCAGGGGTTAATGTGCTTCTACACGTGCATGTGAAACTCTGGGAAATCCTATGAGCTCAAGAATGGTTAAGCAACATGCAGTTATTAACGGAAGACGGGAGTCCACTGTGACGTGCACACACATGCACACACACACACACACACACACACCTGATGATGTTGCACAAGTAGAGGATTTTCCCTGTGCTCTTGCAACACTACGCTGTGGTGCAGGGATGTGCCCCCGTGTGCGCTCTTGACGGAGAGATTCGACATGTGCAGCAGTATCGGTTAGAACTCGGCGTTTCCCCTTTTCTCAAATTAGAGTTCCGCATTTCCCACTGCTGAACAGACAGAGACGCAGAAGTGAGCGAGAGAGAGAGCAGCTGCTTCAGGAAGTTATGTAAAATGATATATGTCAGACATGGTGGTCAGACAATGCTGTGCACTGCGCTCTCGGTGGTTTATTTTGCTTATAAAATGAAAAAGCCCTTCATGCTGCTTCTTTCAGTATACGGCATTTCCTCGTGTTGGTACATTGCTCTTCGGCTTCCTGTGGCCCGTGTTGCTGAGCAGTATTTATGTACGCTTTGTGCGACTTGTATTTAGTATGCATGTCACTTAATGTGAGAAAACAATTTGCTCTCCTTTGTTCAACAATATCTATCAAGTCTGTTTGGAATCTGCACGTTTCATGTGATGTGTAACTCTGGTTGTCTTCCTGTATGTGCTGTATATATTCCTGCTTCACGTTTATCTTTTATTTGTTTGTAGCGTCACATTATTTGTCTTTTTAAATGTTCAGTCTAATTTGTAGTGTGTGTGCTTACGCTGAACGTTGCCACAGGTATTCCTTTAAAGTTGTTGTCAGACATCAGTTTTTTGTATTTTTGTCGCTAGCGGTGTATGAAATTTTGCACATGCATTCATGTTCCCCAGAGGATGAATCCTACTCACTTTGGTGATCACCTGGCTTTGCATCTAGTGCCACCAGTGGGTCAAAGTTTTCACTTATCCTGTGAAATATCTCAACATCTACTGGAATGGTTGCCACAAAATTCAGTACAGACATTTATGGTTTTCACGTTATGAATCCTACTGACTTTGGTGATCCTTTTTTCTCAGCACCATTCATGTGAAAAATGTAATTTATATAATACTTGAGTTTATGACCAAATCTGCAATATTACTGAAAATGTGAAGCTAATCAACAATGTTAGAATGGTAACGTGCTGCACTATAAGGGTGTAACATGGTCAATATTATACCTGATTTGACTGTTATTGTGTTCATGTTAGCATGCTGCTGTTAGCATTTAGCTTAAGTGAGAAGCTCTAGTGTGGCTGTAGTGTTGTTCATGACTTGAACTCTTGATAGATTATCCAAATTGTAGTTGATAAATGTTCTGTGGATCGTTTTAGTAAAAGTAAATCTGACGTTTGTGTTTTTTAGTTCCTCTGCCTGAAGAACATCCGGACGTTTCTGGGAGTTTGTCAGGAGAAGTTTCATCTCAAAAAGAATGAACTGTTTGAAGCCTTTGACCTGTTTGATGTTCGAGACTTCGCAAAGGTATCGCACCACTTCATCTTTCCGTATCCATCCGTCCATCCATTACAGTAATGTACGAGGGGAACGCATTGCGCCCTCTTTCTACTGTCATTATGGTAGAAGTCAGAAGCGTGAACAGAGTCCTCACTGCAGCTTGCAGACACCCACAAAGCCCTAACAGGAAGTACTTTGGTGATTCTATAATTGAAACGACTGAGTGAACGAACGAAGGAATTCAGTATTTCACAGTTCTCTTTCACTTTCGGTGCAGTGCAGCCACAGCAGTGTAGTGTGAACAATAGGAGTTTTGAAACTTTACTGTGGAGTCTTTTTACAGTTCTTGTTCTTTTTGTTTAGTTTACAGGCAGTTACTGTCACTGAGCTTCTCACTTCACTGAACTGTATCAAGTCAGTCAACCGGTACAATCAAATACAGAAAACACACTGGCATGGTGTACTCTGAACAGCATGATTGACAGTGGTACAAGAAGTATTCAGATCCTTAATTAAAGTAGTATTACCACACTGAAAATCCGGCACTACAATTTAAAGGTGCTAAATTTGATATTCAGAGCATATCTGTTGCCTCCACACGGCTCTCAAAAGGGTGTTGGCATAAAAAAAAAGGGGGCAACTGACCATTTTATGGGGGTTGTGTCAATAATTTGTCCGGTAGATAGTCCACTCTTCATATTTAACAGACAAACATGATGGTGATGCCAATCTAACTCTCCAGCAGAAAGCTAATAAGTGCATATCCCAAAACGTCTTCCTTTCAAAGTCTGGTAATCAGATGGCAGTATGACTGTAAACCGGTCTATTCAAATGTTTTCCCTCTAAACTTCTCCTTCAGACTCTCACTTCTTGTTAATTCTTCCCTCTTAACACTGTCTTGAATACAATTAGAAAAGAAAAGAACCTCGGTTCAGGAGGCAGCTTTTGATTTTGATGTGTTTCTCACTGCAACTCTGGACTGAGTTTCGACTAGAACAGAAGTCAAATTTGATTTTGGAAAGAGAGAAGTTATAAGACATTTAAACACATAACACCAAGTCCAGGCAGATATATTAGAGCTCACTGACACGTTGTTGCTTAATAAGGGAAAAAAAAAGTATTTCATTTGGATGGGCGTGTGACATCTTTGAGTTTGTTTCAGGTCACATGACATTGGTTATCTGAGATCACTCATGTCATGATACGGCAGTTCTCACTTAAACAGTCAAATAGTGTTAGAATAAGAGTGAAACCAGGTCAGAGAATTATTCAGCGTCAATGTTTGAAGTGTGAAACAGCTCTGACTGTGTCTCTAACAGGCTGTCTCTCTCTGTTACATAGATATGTACTTTATTTATCCCCAGGGGGAAATTTGTATGTTACAGCAGCAAGACACACCAATTAGCAAAGTAGCAGAGTAACCAAAAGTATTAATATTATAATAGTAATATTAGTAATATTATTACATACTGTGTCTCATACTGTGTCTCTGTGTGGCAGGTTATAGACACTTTGTCCATCCTCTCTCATTCATCCATTGCTACACAAGGAAGACTCCAGTAAGTAACTTCCTTCCTGTTATGTAATCAAAGTGTTCATGCTGTTTTTTTGACAACACCTTACTTTATGCTCCTCTTTTTAGCATTCATAAGCAGTATTAATAAATGATAAATGGACTTTATATAGTGCCTTTCTAGTCTTCCAACCACTCAAAGCGCCGTACACTACACGCCAACATTCACACACACACATTCACACACACACATTCACACACTGATTGGCAGAGGCTGACATACAAGGTGCCACCTGCTCATCGGGATCTAATCTAATACTTTATAAATGGTTTATAACACACTGTAATGCAGTTGTACACAGATAAGGACACTTTTAAGTGTTTAAGAAATATTCTATATTATTACAACTTTATTTCACTATATTAAAGTGGTGGAAGAAATACAAAAGTATTTGCGTTGAACTCCCAAAAGGATTCATTGTGCAGAATGGCTCAGTTCATAGCGATATATATATATATATATATATTATATATATATTATATTGCTGCATAATGATGAGGAATAAATAGAGATTTATAATGTAACATTATTTTAATGGAGCAGAGGTTGTGTTTGTTTTTGCTTGCTCCAAAGTAGGAGTAGCTGATAACAGCAGAAAATACTTCTGTCTGTTAAAACTGGAATATATTGTGTTGAAGTTTAAGTTTTTCAGATTAAAACTTTCATTTTAATGGCATTTGATGATTATATTTTCAACACATAACAGTTTTCTTGGCACTTAAAAGTGAAATCCTTTTAATACGTGACAGTGTTGTTTAGTGCCATAACAGTAATGGCAACTTGTCTACCTCCACCTACAATGTGAATTCAATAGGAACATTACCGGTAATTACTTGAATACAAGTTATTGTCATTATCTCTACCCTGTTCTTCCTTTACCACCATCGCCTACAAACGCACACTTTCTCCACCTCCAGGCCTTTCCCTTTGGAAGGATGCACTCCTGATGATGAGATCTACAGCGGCCTGTCTGACCAGATTGAGTAAGTCTTCTTCTCATAATGTTAAAATAATCACCTTAAAGGATGACAATTATTGTCAATTTAAAATGCATACAGCAGAGTCCACTCCCAGTGTTTGCTAATAACTTGAGAAGCTCTCTGTGGAGTGAGAACGTGATGTTTATACTGTGATGATGTGTGTCAGTGACACGGTGGACGAGGATGACGACTTGTACGACTTTGTGGAGGACGAGGAGAACGAAGGAGACGAGATCTATGAAGACTTGATGAGGACGGATGAACAACCTGGAACTGTAAGTGAACATCGGACTAAAAGGAAGGTTTCGGCCTTCTTTTGGCCACCAGGTCTGTCTTTGACCACAGTAGTTCAGAAATCCAGGGTCCAGTCTCTGACTGATGATCCAAATGTCCAACAATTGTGACCTATGACCTCTTAAAGTTAAGCTTTTTTTACTTGAGACCTCTTGTCATATGCCAGTATTTTATCAAATACTGTATGTATGCATCAATTTATTGTTTCTACTGTTTTCTATGTGAAAAAAAGGAACAAATTGCTTCCAAAAACAACAAATTCAAAAATTACTTTCATTGAATAACCAGTCGGAGAAGCAAGGAAATAAATGAATCTACCAATATGAAGAAAAAGTTGTAATGCTTCAAATGATGTCCTTTATAGCTAACATATGTAAAGATTAACTTTCTGTTCAGTCCGGTCTCGTCATGCCTCTCCACATGTTCTTCTGCGTGTTTCTGCAAGCAGCCGAAGACCGGAGTAGACAAACGAGAGTGCTGCCTGCAGGAGATCAGACAGACGGAAGAGAAATACTCCGATACACTGGAATCTATATTACAGGTGTGCACACGTTTACAATCTGATAAAAGCAGATCCATGCATTCACACACATGGACAAAGTCACTCACACCGGCACACACACACAAGCATGCATTTCTTCAAGAGTAACAACCATGCCTTCTGTATTTCTACAGCACTTTATGAAGCCTCTTCATAAGTTTCTCCAGGTTTCAGACATGGAGAGTATCTTCATCAACATAGAGGTACTTGAGAGGATTTGCTACACACCTGGTCACGTGTACAGTTCATGTTTACCTTCATGTATTTAGCCCTGTTTACAGTTTTTTTTTTTTTGTATTTGTAGGAATTGGCCGACACCCATCGCAATATGTTGGCGGAGGTCCGGAGCTCCATCCTCGATTACGGAGCAAAGAACCTGTACCAGGTGTTTCTGAAGTACAAGGAGAGGTACACAACAGACACACGTCTTTTTCTGTTGTCCAGTTACACTCGAAATACATGTATGTTATAATATATTCTAATATACGTCTCACACACACACCCCTCCTCAGGCTCTTACTCTACGGTCGTTACTGTAGTCAGGTGGAAGCGGCATCAAAACACCTGGACAAGCTTTCGACTACGAGGGAGGACATAAGAATGAAACTGGAGGTGAGAAAGGGACACGCTGTTTTTGGGTACTTTTAAGGTTCAAATTTGTGCAGGTAGAGTCTCAATAAGGTATGACAAATATGAAATATTAGTTTAAAAATACAAAGAGTGGCCGTAGCTTTTATAATGATGGTCTACGTGGGAAATGCTTTCTGGGCTACAGGGGAATTTTTGGTTTGGTTTGGGAAAGCTGGGTCTGCTGCACAACATCCTCTTAACATGACTGTTAACTGCAGATGTTTACTCTCTCTCTCACTAACTAACTCTCTCTCTTTCAGGAGTGTTCAAACAGAGCAAATAGTCGACGTTTTTCTCTCAGGGATTTACTCATGGTCCCAATGCAGAGGGTCCTCAAATATCACCTGCTGTTACAGGTATGTTTGTACGTGTGTGTGTGTGTGTGTGGCAGTGATGGAATGTAACTAAGCCCATCTACTGTCTAAGTACTGTGCTTAAGTACAAACTTGAGGTACTTGTGATTTACTTGAGTCTTTGGTTTTCCGATCACTTTATACTTTTAGTCCACATTTCAGAGAGAAATATTGTACATTCATCTGACAGCTTTAATTACTTTACAAATTAAGATTTTTGCATTTATGGAATATGATGTTTTGTTTGTTACACCGTACAGTTTACAGAAATAAGCGGATTTACTTGGCAACTGTAGGATTTCATGGATTTGCTGCTTCTCCTTTTGATTATTTTGAGGTTTGGACTTCTATAAACAAGCATTGTGTTTTGTCACACTGTGTGGGTAAATGTGACAAGCTTTCCTCACCATTTTGAGATGTTTTAAAAACCAAACAATCAGGAAAATAATCAGCAGATAAATCCATTAGACATAATCAGTAGCTGCTGTCCTACACAAAATATCTCAACCTCAACAAACAGTAAAATCCTGCATGAATTATAATTGTCACGACCCGGCTCAAAAAGTCGTAACATGAGGGAGACAAGACGAGTGATAAAAGTAATAAATAGACATTTATTTAATGGACCAACTAACAGAACTAAACTAAACAACCAGCCAGGTCCTCCAAACAGGAGGCTGAGAGGAGATGCGCCCCGAGGCAAAGAAGAGGCGCAGCCTTTATAGGGAGGCTTCCAGCAGGCTCAGGTGTGGCTCATCAGCAGCAGATTACCATCCTGAAAGACAACCTGGAAACAGGACACAGACCCCTGGTGGAAGGGAGGTCACACCCCCCTCCATAAAAACAGTGTTCCCACCAGGAACACCAACAAACTGTATAAAGATTTCAAAATTTACAGATTTCATATTCCAGATTAAAATGCATCCCCCCCAGCCCTCCAACCAATCTCCACTCTGCAACCCAAACATGTGGAGAAGCATCGAAGAGTGAGAGTGGATAAGGAAGGAAGGCCAGAGAGATGACACAGTGATATGGTACCGCACATGAGGGGAAGCAGGGTTTCCTGCGAGGGCCAGTTCATGCAATGAGCTGCATGAACGAGTGGTGAACACCCAGAACTGGAATTGTCATAAGCGCTAAGCTGTAGTATCCTAAAGGTTCCTCTGACAGACGTGCACAGAGGCAACCCAACTACAACTCAGCTCACCCAACCAAGGCATGAGCTGTAGCGCTTATGTTCCTGAAAGGTAACAGGCCAAGTTACCAACTTGCCTGTCACCGCACAAACACAAAAAACAGTTCACCTCCCTCCTTTTATTACCAACTTGCTTACCCTATGAACCATGAATACCTACTGCACACTGTGCAGCAGCCGTCTTCAGGCTCCACCTGCAAGGTAACTGGGTCCAATACCCAGACACCCAACAGGCTGTGCAATGCTCTCGTTACAGAGTCCAGAACACAAAACATGCAGTTAGCAGGAAACACCAGAAACTAGTTTCCATCAGTAAAACCAGGAACAGACTTTTAACACCTAACAGCAAGAGCAGCCCTTACACACTAACATCACTGCCACCCTGTCCCTCTGACTATCAGAGACTAAGTAAGCTCCCCCCTAGTCTTCAGGTGCTACTTCTGGTGGGTGCTTACGCACTAAAACCCGCAGGCTCTGTAAAGCGACCAGGAACTGGCCGCCCACCTGCAGCCTCGGACGTGCCCCCGAGACAACTGCTCTAACCACACTACAGAAACCCCCCCCAACAACCCCCAAAGGGAGTCCGCTCTTCAGCCTAACCGGGACAGAACAGCAGCAATTTCCTCCACCAGCATAACACATGCTCAGTGACACAAACACTTATAGCGGAGGCTTCCAGCAGGCTCAGGTGTGGCTCATCGGCAGCAGATTACCATCCTGAAAGACAACCTGGAAACAGGACACAGACCCCTGGTGGAAGGGAGGGGTCGTCACATAATCCTCTACTAATATAATAACTTGTGTTCGTTCATTTTTTCCATTTTGTGTCAATAATTTGTCCGTTTGTGCCTGCAGGAGCTGATGAAGCATACCACTGACCCTACAGAGAAGGACAACCTCCGCACAGCTCTCGACGCCATGAGAGTAAGTGTTCATGTTAATCACCAACCTTGATTTAGGATATCTACACGCTCATTCATTCGTCTTTGTGTGCGTGTTTGCAGGACTTGGCGCAGTGTGTGAACGAGGTGAAGCGAGACAACGAGATCATCAGACAGATCACCACCTTCCAGCTGTCTATAGAAAACATGGTGAGGTCACATTATTCACTTTTAATTAATTTTAGGCTTGTATTTAATATTCTACTGATCGTCCTCACTCTCCTCTGCTCTTCAGACTCAGTCTCTAGCTTTCTATGGTCGGCCCAAGATCGACGGAGAGCTGAAGATCTGCATCCCGGAGAAAAAGTCCAAACAGGACAGGTGTGTGTTGTTTGTGTCTCAGTGTGTCCTTTGTGTGTTAATGCCATACATCTGACCTGATCTGTGGCTGTTCGTCAGGTATGCGTTCCTCTTCGATAAGGCCATGTTCATCTGCAAGAAGAAGAGCGGGGAGACGTTTGAGCTAAAGGAGATCATTGAACTACAGTACTACCAGATACGAGACGAAACCACAGGCGAAAAAGACAATAAGAAGGTCTTTCTACCACTCTGTGGCACCAATTATACCAGACAACCATAAAGCATTGATGAAGCTAACGGCGTGTGTTTGTGAACAGTGGTCCTATTTGTTCCTTCTGCTGGACTGCAACGGGCGGAGTGGGTACGATTTATTCTTCAAAACCAGAGAACTGAAGAAGAAATGGCTGGAACAGTTTGAGATGGCTCAGTGAGTTATCGCACATGTACACACATGGAAATAAATACACACACTGAATTCTTGCCAGAGATCAGAGTAAAGGTCTGTTTGCGAAATGTTAGCTGCATGGTCTTGTGCTGCGTCTTTGCTGATTGCTCAACACTGTAGGAAATGCACATGATTTGTAGATTATTTGCAATCTGCACTGTGTTGTTGCTGCTGTTGGTTTCTTCAGTCTCAGGAATACCAAATAGATCCTCCCTCTCGCTCTGTGAATGCTTCTTACCCCCGCGTTGTTAAAACAGTTGTACGTTTTGCAGGTCGAACATGTGTCCAGATAACTCCACAGCCAACAACCACGACTTCCAGATGCACTGCTTCGAGGAGACCACCTCCTGCAAGGCCTGCTCGATGCTATTACGGTACTTTGTCTCATTTCGCGGTTTCTCTCAGTTTGACTCTTGGCTCCAAATCTTTTTAAACATTTGAATCTCTCCGTCTGTCTTCTGCAGAGGGATATTTTACCAGGGCTATCGCTGCACTCGCTGTAAAATGGCCGCACATAAAGAGTGTCTAGGCAGAGTCCCTGCCTGCGGACGAAACTCAGGTTTGTCTGCGTGTGTTTAAATACTTCTAATTAGCATAATTATCACTTCTCTCACATTAAGTTGTCTTCTTTATATTACAGATCATGCTGGTACTGTGAAGAAGGTAAGACTACGTTTATCTTTGACATTGTCGAGGCGATGAATAAGCCCTTGTTGGACTTCTTTCCTCTTCCTGCACACTGTTTTACAGACATTTTAACGTCCTTTTTAATAGTTAACTTGTGCAAATAGATAAAAGTTGAGGTACGGTTCCTCCAATTTTGTTTTTGTCTTTTGTTCCTCCAGAATAAACAGAGGTCCTCCGGACATTCAAGCACTGGTAAGAAATAACATGTTTAAATTGAATCTCCCTAGAGATAGTTCCAATAGAGGCATCTGTCCCATTTGTAGCGAGTGTAAAGCAGACCGTAGGTCTCATTTCCTCTGATGTGTCATGTCATGCTTTCTCTCCAAAACAACCTCCTAAATGTTCAAGACAAAATGAAATACTTGAGTCAAAGTTCTTGCATTGCCTATGAGATCTCCTCAACGTCTCCTCTTCCTCCTCCTCCTCCTCACTCAGGGTTTCCTAAGATGGAGGTGTGTCAAGAGTATTATGGCTTGCCTCCGCCCCCCGTGGGCTTCGGTCAACCGCTACACCTCTGCAAAGGTGACATCATTGAGCTGACCCGGGCGGATGCCGACTTGCCTTGGTGGGAGGTAGCGTTAAAAACCAAATACAAGCGTATACACTCTGACGGGGCGGGGGGGGGGGGGGGGGGTCACACGTAATCTAGTTGTGTTTTCAAGCCCTGCTTCCTGTGGTAAATGTGTAGGTGTGAGATGCGTTTGTCTCTTTCAGACTCTTTTGTCATTTTCCTGCATGTATCTCGTTCCACTTCCTCCCTCAGGCCCAACCAGCGCTCCACCGTGTGATTCATTTAAAAGGTTTTGATATGGAACATAAATCAAACCTAATGTCTGAATGCCCTTTAGCTGCTTCAGTCTCAGGGTTGATAGCACAGAGCCATCGGGAAAGTTATTAGTAACACCTGCTTTGATAAAGATTGACATTTACATTGTTGCTGATCATTTTTTTACAAAAGCACACTAGTTTGAAGGTTGACTCCTCACACTTTCTTTGTCAGTTATGTTATGGTTGCATGATTTATTTATTTATTTAACCTCCTGAGTCATGGTCAAGATGCCAGTGTCCATAAAAACTATATAAAAAGACAGATAACAGACTTTAAAACAGCAAATATTTTAGAACAACATAAAAACATAATTTCCTACATCCAAATTTGGTGTAAATTATTTTAGATCGATATCAACTGCACATGAGTCATTTGTTTTGGGGTGGTGATTTGTTTCCGAGTTACTTGTTGATGTTATTATTCATTTATATGTTGCAATGACTGCTTGGTCCAGCCTGTGATTTGCTGTTGTGTGTGACACTCAGGGAAGGAACCTGACAGTCGGTCAGATGGGATGGTTCCCCTGCCAAAAGGTTCAGCCCATCATCTCTGTGAGTACGAACCACGAGCCAACATGAGCTCCTGAACACCAGACACCCTCCACCAAACTGAAAATAATGTGAAAACCTTATTTTTCTTTAAAAAAAAAAAAAAAAAGTTACAACTGTGACCACAGACCTTTTGTTTTAAATCTAACCTCTGTGTGATCTCACCCTTTCCCAGAGGCAGACCCCTGACCTGTCTGGATTCAACTGGTGAGTGTCAACAGGAACTTGGTTACATAACTTTCTCACCAAACCCCTGTCAAGCTCATAGCTGCAAGTCTGCCGGTAATTCAGTGCACTGCAACAAGGAAGGATTAAGACCACAGAGCTGATACGGAAAACCCTCAAAACCCCCACAAAAACAGAACCAGATACTGCAAAGGACGCATAGTTATCTTTAGTTATTCGTCACCTATCATCATGATACTCGTTATAGTTACAATGATGTTCTTGCTCGAGGACTCAAAATGCAGCAAATAACAACGAATAAAATAAAATAAAAAACAGCTTGTGAAAACGGTTATTGTCCTTAAAGTATCCATGTATTTGATTTAAAATGAGTTACTTTAGTGCTTCCTGGTGGCAACATCAAGTATGACACTGGAATGAAACGAAAAAACAAAGTTATCTACTGGCTGCACCAATTGTCACCCACTTCATTTTTCTACAAAACTAAAACTGCAGCAGTCCGTTTCCTAAAAATGAAAACCCCTTTGGTGACACTTTAGTTAATGTACCACTATTTAGCATTCATAACTAGTAGTTAATAAATGTTTTACAACATAGTTGTAAGCGAATTAAAGTGTTTATTTGTCAACAACTATAACTCCTGTGGGCACCCATAAGTGGAAGTTGGTGTATAAACAGATAATGAATGATAATACAGTAAAATACAGTTTTAATAATGTAGAAGTTATAACTGGTGACAAATACTGTATATTAATATGCAGTTAGAAATTAGCTTATATCTGCGTACGATTACATTATAGTGCGTTATTAACCACTTATCAATTATTTTTTCACTTCTTATAAATGCTGAATAAAGGAACTTACGGTAAAGTGCTAAAGCAACTTTAAAGCAAAACTTTGTAACTTTCATTGAAACGGACAGTTTGGCCTTTTGTTATTTCTTCTTTCAAACTTTTTAGACTCTTGCTTTAAGCAAATCATAAGGTTCTGATTCTCGCTGTGCTTGAAGGTTTGCAGGGAACATGGACAGAACCGCAGCCAAGAACCTGCTCATGTCCCGGTCCGATGGAACATTCCTCGTGCGGCAGAAAGATGGAGGAGAGTTTGCTATCAGCCTCAAGTAAGCCTTTGCAGATTTATCGGTTAAGAGAATTTTATCTTTAAGGAATGTTTGTGTTCTTTTATTTTCTGTTTACAGATTGAAGGTGACTGATTTGGTCATTTACAAGTTGATAGATGGCTAGATATCTCTGTTCAAACCGGGCAAAAATTGGTTAAAAAGTGAAGATTTCATTAGATGTTATGGTTGTATTCAGTAAAATATTGTTGCCACAACATTTCAATGACTATATTTAATTGTGATGAAGGTCCTACTGTAAAGCTACCGGTACATGTTGAAATGCTGTCGAAACGAGTACGTAACTGCTTCAAGCTTCTTAACGTCAAAGATTTGCTGCTTTTCTTCATCTTTAATTGTAATTAATGAAATATCTTTGTGTTTTCGAATGTTGCTTGGATAAAACAAGCAATTTGAAGACATTGCCTTGAGCTCTGGGAGCTTTATTCACAATTGTGTGACATTTTAATGACCAATAAGAAAATTGGTCTGCAGTTTAATTGATAATGAAAGTGATTGTTGGTTGCAGCCCTGTTTGTAAACCAGATATCTAAAGTTCTAAATTACACACCTGATGCCTGTTGACCTATAAATGATCAAAGTCATGAACATTGCTTGCTCAGAAATGTTCAATGATGACTTAACTAAACGTAGATAAATTGCTGAATGCCTATGAGCTCTGGTATCACTTCCTCTCAAAAACAGGACAATGCAGGTGTTGCAACAAAGAACTAGTACCTCATATATAAACCCATTCTCATATGAAAGCCACTAATATTTGGAGAAGTTGAAAAAAAGTTTTCCTTTTTAGAGGAGCACCGACACATTCAGCTATCACACTAAACAATTCTCACTATTCAACCTCTTTGTGATCATACATAGACTCTCGACAAATAATTAAAATAGGGTCTCATTCATGTTTTTGATCTTGGAGTACCTACTTTACTGCCATCTCTTTTATCCACAACTCTCTTTCTGCTCTTGCAGGTTCAACATGGACACCAGACACATTAAGGTCACGTCCAATGAAGGCCTGTACCGCATCAATGACAAGAAGGCCTTCAAGGGTATAATTGTAAGTTGTTGTTCTTTTAAACTGCATCTGGCAGTGACCAGAAGAAATACACTTAAACTGCTCTTATGTTTTTGAGTCATTTCCTCCTGTCAAACTGCTTCATCATCTTCTTAACGCCCTTAACCTCTTTTAAATCCTTCTTTAGACCTTTCTGTTTGCTGCTGCCTTTAATTGAACCACATTCAATTAATATATTTATCAATTTCCTGCATTTCTGCATTTTACTACTGTATTTTATTTCTTACACTGTTTCTTTAATTGTTTTTAAATCTCCTTTTCTTTTGCCTTATGTTTTGATGCTTTTAATGGTTTTATGTGAAGCACTTTGAATTACCTTGTTGTTGAAATGTGCTATACAAATAAACTTGCCTTGCCTTAAAAACATATTTTTATTTTGAGTTTTTGGCCTGAAGAGAAGGCATTCTCTTGACTTTTATTTTAATGATTTTATATTGTATTGTTTTAATTATTGTCAAATGTTTCTTATTTGGTCAATGTTATATAACTTTTAAATTGTCTACCAATTGTATCTTGTGAAGCACTTTTGCAACCTTTGTTTTGAAAAGTGCCATATGAATAAAGTTGATCAGGATTATTATTAATATTATGTGTATCCCTGTCACATGTTCCTCATACTCTCCTTCTCCTCTCGTTGCGGTTCTTCTTCCCGTGTTAGGAGATGATTCAGTTTTACCAGCAGAACTCTTTGAAGGAATACTTTAAGGATGTGGACACCACGCTGTGTACGCCTTACAAACAACCAGAGCAAAGCAACTCGCCTAACGACACGCCACAGACCACGCCAAACACAACACCAGGTACAGTGCATCTCTGTCCATTCCCACTATTATGATCATGTTAAAGGAATCGTTTGACAATTTGGGAAATATGCGTATTTGCTTTCTTGCCGAGAGTCAAATGAGAAGATCGACATTAGAGTGGTATCGATCTTCTCAGCAAAAAAAAGCCAATAAGGTGATTTGTCAAAATGCTCTACTATTCTCTGAAGCTCGCCTGTGTTGCAACGTTGGCCTTTTCTGACAGGAGGCAGCCTGGGGACTTTGGGCCAGGTGAGGGCCAGGTATGACTTCTCAGCCAGGGACCGCTCAGAGCTGTCGCTGCGGGAAGGAGACACCATCAAGATCCTCTCCAAGAAAGGTCACAGTGGTTGGTGGAAAGGGGAGGTGTACGGCCGGGTGAGGAAATTGCAAACATAAAAAGAAGTAGAAAGGTGCGCTCAGTAGCTTGGTTTTCAGGTTTTGAGGCATCTTGTCTTAACCTGCACTGCCCCTTTGTTTCCAGGTGGGGTTCTTTCCAGCCAACTACGTGGAGGACGACTACTCTGACTACTGCTGATGTGGCTCCAGAGGAGATGTATAGACCCAGACTGTATGTGTGGAGGTCTACGTGATACCTGGTTTCCATCGATTGCATTAACCCATATGCACCAGTGTGGCTGTGTGCGAGTGAGAAAGAAAGATGCTGTTACTTGTGATCTAATGACTGTCTAGTGTTGTGAATAAAAGTTTTGTCCAGCTGACCGGTTGAATGTCTGGTTCATGTCTGTACAACTAACCTGGTTTAGAAGTATGTGCTCACACTTTACACCCACATGTGACTGTTGAACGTTTCATTTCAACACAATGGGCATTAATCTGTTATATCAACCTCTACTCTTGAGGGAAGGCTTTCCAAAACATCTTGGAACCTGGCTGCAGGTATTTTCTCCCATTCGGTGTCAAGAGGCCTTGCTTGCAGTTGGTGTTCCAATCATCCTAAAGGTGTGGATGGGGTTGAGTTCAGAGCTCTGTGCAGGGCAATGAAGTTCTTCCCCAACAGAACTGTTTCTTTATGTCTGGCTTTTTGCATGGCGGCATTGTAATGCTTAGCTTAGTTTGGCGTAACGACTGGGTTATTGTGATGTTGAAACGGTCTTTTCCAAACTATGGTCACAAAGTTGGAAGTGCACTATCCTTGAAAATATTTTGTCGGACAAAATTTAACAAATAGATATAAATGTACTGGATTATTATAACAATATCATACCTGATCCAGCTATTTCAGTCAGTAATGGCATATCATCAGAACTAATAATTTGATGTATTGTGTATGCAGGATTTCAGTGTTGTACCGTACTTTCTAACGGCGTTATTATATACAGCTGGGTACTTTACACAGGGTTATAAAACATAAATTACATTTTACAAACGGATTAGATCTTTTGCATGAAAAATCTTAACCTGTAATATGCAACTCCAGCTATCAGATACATGTTGAGTAAAAAGTACTTTCACGTACCTTTGAAATATGGAGTAGAATTACAAATGGTTTGTACAGTGATAAGTAAATACACGTACTATACTTCAGGCCAGTGAGACCAAAAGTACACAATCATATTGATACTTCTGCTTAATAAGCTTAGGTCATGTTATTTCTGTGGTTTAAGTTTAAACAATTTTCACACAGGCAATCCTCTCCAAAGCTAGAAAGCAAAGACTATTTCTTTTGATACACTAAGAACATTTTAAAGTTATATGCTTTTAAAATTACATTTAATTCATACAAGAGTTTACAGGACAGCAATGACCAGCACTCAGCCTTGTTAGTAGGTAAATATCCGCTTTAATTCCAAAATTAAAAAACAAACTGCACAACATGTCTCACACAATTTCCGGGCAAAACAAATCATACGCTAAAACTGAGACCAATGTAATGTCTATGTAGATACTGCTCTTGCTCTCTCTGATGATCATGGTGGTTTTCTGCGACCAATCCTGTGTGTGTGTGTGTCGATGTAGAGGGTCCTCTACTGGTAGTACAGCTCCAGGTTCATCCCATCATGGATTTCATCTGCAGATGTTGTGGTTAAGTACAACCGATCAGGATAAAATAGTTCCGCTTGGTAAAAGTTTGCTACCATTAATATGATTAAATGCTTCTTCTGTTTTCAGATGACATACAGAAATACATTATTACCGCTGACATCCACAATATAGACTTGTTAATGTATCTGCAATAAATATTTCATCAAAGTTAAAATGACCTCAAAAAGTATTTCAAAACATCCAACTTCCAAGTATATTATGAAGATGAGGTTCATCCAAATCAGTGGTAATGGGATCTACTCATGCAAATAATTCAGAGGGAGCAGCTGCAAAGATTGTTTAAAGGATACAGTCACCCAGAGACACGTGGTCCTTGAATATGGTATACCTGTGGGCACAGAGGAGGAACAATCAACTGCTAATAAAAGACAGCCACATAAACACTTGTTATGATCAGTGTCCCGTGCAAGCAACTTACCATTTCTTTAGTACAATCTTGTCAAAACGTGTTCCTGTCTGAGCAGCAATGAGCTTCTTCAGATCTCCAATAGTGTCTTCAGAGCTGAAACATGGCGGTTAAGGAAGTAGCAACATGATGGTACCAAAAAACAATTCAAACGTGGTTTAACTAACACCGGTTAACATGTCATCTAGCCTTACTTGGTTCTTCAAAATATGATGTTGATGGATATTTTTTTTGTTGATCTTGGAGGAAGTTGTCTTGAATTACAGAGTGCTCTTATTTTGAAAATATCCATTTTTTAATGCTTGAAGTTCGGACTTCAAGACTACCTAAACAAAATAGCAATTCATTCACTTTGCAACTACTGCACACCAGTCTACCACAAATATATATTATTCTCTGTATGATATATTGTATCCCAATCATTTAACTTTTGCACTATTTGATGTCTTCTTTAGAGTCTACTTTTTACTTGTTTTATTCCTTTTTATACTATATTTTGAGTTGAAAAGAGGCCTTAAATCCAAGATTTCCATTTGTTAACGAATGCATCTCTGTAATCAAGTCAAGCTAACTCCACGTTAGCTGTACGTGGACCCGGGTACAACACGTGTGGCAGGACGCATTATTCAGGAGTAACTCCAGAGTTTCAGAGAAGGATACTTGCACTTTACCCGGACTTTCTTGCCCAGGCGATCGTTGCAAACCACCTCGATCATTTTCAGTTTCTGTCAGCCAAAGAAGAAACGAATATAGTTGGTTAGCATGAACATGTGTGAATGTTGAGTCGCTCCAAAACAATTGTCCATAAAACTTAAGACAATGGTGGTCGTACATTTAGCTAGTTAGAAGCTACAGCCATGTGGCCACGTGAGAGAAGCAGAGCCTGAACTGTAAAAATCTGTTTAAATAAGTCAGGTTGTTTTGTTCGGTGTTAGCTAACACCAGCTAGCTAGAGCTCACAACACGCTAACGTTATATTAGCGTATATTGTATTTACCAATGTGCGTAATGTTACAAAGCACACAAGGAAACCAACATTCGGTCTTTAAAATTTCAATGATAGTGTGTTAAATTAATTTAAATGTGACATTCCTACCTGGAAATTCACACCAGAATAACAAATATTGCTTTTAGATGGTTTTCTGTGGACTGTTCTCCGTCCGTAAAGCTGATTTGTTTTGTGTATAAGCCTCTCAGCCAATCAAATCGGCACAACGGTGATTGACAGCCACAATTAGCCTATGATAGGACAGTGAAAAGGCGGGACCTGATTCTGCAAACAACTCGTACCGTAAACACGCTGCTAACTGTCGTACTTTGCTTAGCTGCAGCCCAACCTGTCACACACACGGTAGCTTCATTGAAATTTAATTTGCAAACGCTGCTGCAGAAATACTAATGGCAGACGAGGAGAAGTTACCTGGTGGATGGGAGAAAAGAATGAGCCGCACTTCAGGTGAGACAGAATCCTCGAGAAGCTAAATATGCTAGCTAGCTTAGCTAAATGGTAATATGTACCGTTATGGATTTAGCTTACGAGCTAGCAGACCCAGCATCGTGGTTTAGTGTTGAAACGAGGCAGACGAGACTTTAACTTTGATGCGGATGTGCTGAAACAAGTGGCGGGTAACTCTGTCTCATAGGTGTCGTTTGGCTGTTATTTGGGGTGTGTTGCTTCATGATCGCGCCAGAGCTGATCCATTAAACCTGGCTGCTGCTGCAGGGCCCTCCGCATGACGTCATTCTGCTCCAGTGCCTCAGTCACCTGCACTGCACGAGCCTTAGCAGATTTTACATATTTATGTTGGGAGGACAAAAAAACAAGCTTAGCAGATTGCAATTCCATTAAAACATGACTATTTTATGGTTTACATGGCTGCAGCATAACAGTGAAGGGAATAAGTATACAGCGAGTCTAAAAATACTCTACTACAAATACAATTCCTTCATTCAAAATCTTACATTTTAAAGTATTGTGAGCAAATACTATATAGGTCTGCTATGTTATTGTTATTACTACTTTTTTATTACAATGATGCACTTTCTACGATGTTTCATATATACCATACTATATCATAATGCACCATATAACATAATATGTTACAGTACTCAATTTTATTAATGCACACATTAATTACACCGCTGTCAATTTCTTATTCAATGTACCGCCTATTATTTATTTCTGTCCTGCTGCAACAACACTTTCCTGCTGGGGATCAATAAGGGTGTATCTTAATCTTAAAATGTACATTAAGTGTGAAAAGTAAAAGTACTCATTGAGCAGTAAATTGGTCCCCGTCAGTGCTGCATTAATGTCTATGTTGCATTTTACTGCTGTAGATGTTTGAGCCATGTTAATTTTAACTATATTGTTGGCTAGTTTAATGTAAAGCAATGCATCATATTCTATGAGATCATCATATGTTTGTATACAGTTGCCGCCCTGTGAGCACAACGTATGAGCTCAGAAAAACAGCTCTGTTTTCAGCTTTGCGACAATGCATTTTCTAGCGAAATAAACTATTTAAAACCTCACTTGGATCCGCTGGAAAATGCACCGTCACAAAGCTGAAAGCAGTTTTTCTGAGCTAATGAAAAGTTGACTTTAGTGATATGTGGTTCTCGCAGGACAGCGATGCTTTATGTTGCCATGTTGAGAGCCTCGTGGAGGCAATATATATGTTCAGAATTTCATATTGAGCACCATTAAATGTGTCTTCAGCTTGTTTTGCTGCCTTCATTTGTATTAAAAGTAATTGAATGCATCTTTATTGACTCTCACCATTTGTCCTGCAGGAAAAGTCTACTACTTCAACCACATCACCAACGCCAGCCAGTGGGAACGTCCGGTGGGAGATGGCCGTGGAGAGCCAGATAAGGTTATTATGTGTAATATTTTAAATGTATTTATTATTATAATAACACACTTTTATTGTAGAGCACTTTTCAAAATGAGAGTTACAAAGTGTTTTACAAGATGGCATAAAAACAAGACTGAACTAGTTTAGTGACGACTGAAATTAGTGATGGGTGGACGAGGCTTTATGAAGATTTGGGCTTCCTGCCTAAAAGAAGTAAAGTATTGGATTTGAGAAAAAAACACAGGGACATGTGGTGGTTTGTAGAAATGATTGCAGCCCCGTAAGACTAGAGCCAAACCTGCTGGTTGCATGCTGTGGTTTCAGTCCCACGTGTTTAATAACACCTCTTACTTCAGACACAAGCGTGAGGACAGGGTGGTTTTTAATTAGTTATTGTATTAAGACACAGGATTATAAATTGTAACTAGTGACACTTTTAATGGTGCTTTGTTAAAGATTTAGAAAATCATTGCACAACAACATTTGGTTTGCTAGGAAAATGTCAATGTGGCTGGTGAATTAGAACTTCAATTAAAGTTTGGGGGGTTAAAACAAACTTTGACTGAACAGCGTCAGTTTGTACCGACTGAGGTTTGAGAGATTAAAAGATTCTGAACGTTTACAACTCCTGACCCAATCAGTTATTCCTGACTTTTACAACTCAAGTAAGAAAAAACATTTACTCACTTTCCAGTATGTTGCACGAAAGGGATCTACAGTCCCATTAATGTTATCATTGTTCTCTTCTATCTGTCCAGCAACAGGATTTGGATGTGCACGGTTATCTTATTACATCTTCATTAAAGAGTCATGGGTTTGTCACTTTCTAGTTAGCCATTAACTTGGGAAAAGTTAGCTGCAGGAACGACTTATTTCAGGTTTCTAACCAAAAACCCATTCAAGAAACTAATTTACTTTGAGAGGAGGGAACCGGAAGTGCAAACATGCAGACTTTATTAACAACACTAAAGCCATTAGTTATGATGTATCTCTGTCGTATTAGATGGTGGTACTGACTTAGTCATACCAGTCTTATTGATTCTTGACACTGATCGGTTTGTGTTTTTTTTCACTCACTCAGGTACGCTGCGCTCACCTCCTGGTGAAGCACAATCAGTCACGTCGTCCATCTTCTTGGCGAGAACAAACTATCACACGAACTAAAGACGAGGCCCTGGAGCTCATTCAGAGTACGTAAGGCACTGGAGGAGGAGGAGGAGGAGGGGGGGGGGGGGGGGTTCGATCACGTCTGATCAACATGTTAAAGTTGTTGTTGTTTTTTTCCTCTCTTCTGTGCAGAGTATATAGAAGACATCAAGTCTGGAGACGGGAAGTTTGAGTCCCTGGCTTCTCAGTTCAGCGACTGCAGCTCATCTAAGACTGGTGGAGATCTGGGATTATTTGGCAAAGGTACGTACTCCAGTACCTGGTTAGGCTTTTTAAAATTCATATGAAATTTATTTTGACGTTTGTTTTACTTTCATTTAATTTCTGGCAATATTTGACACGCTTCCAACTCGATAACCATCACTGACTGGCTGTGCCTCAGTGACACGCCCACAGTTGAAAGTAAAACCTAATGTACTTTAAGAAAAGTATCTGTGCACACACAGGTCACAGATGACAATTTACAACATGTTCATGTGTGAGTTTTCATTTGAACGTGGATAAAAGAATATTACTTCAACATAATATATCTGTTTATGTTTTAGGTCAAATGCAGAAGCCTTTTGAAGATGCCTCCTTTGCTCTCAAAGTGGGAGACATGAGCGGTCCTGTTTTTACTGAATCTGGAGTCCACATCATCCTACGTACTGGTTGACGGGAAGAAGCCACATTCTTTACTTTCCTCTCAAGTCTTCTCACACACACACAGTCCAACCCAACCTGGTTTATTTTAATGATCCACACCACCCAATAAACAAGAGTTTAATGGGATAATTTAGTTCCAAGTGCTATTGGACATGTACGAACAATTAAATCACACTGAACATCAAGCAGTATCGCAGATTATTCCTGTGAGACCTCAAGCTTTTATTAACCCTGGCAATACCGTTATATAAAAACATGAGTGCCTGTGACTCTGTTGAAGTGATTCCTCCCGTGGAAACAGTTTCACGCGATGCGCGGCGTTTGAAAATGCGTCTGTAAAAGTTTGTTTTTGTGTGTGCATGTCTTCAAAAAGGACCATTTACTGTATGTTTTCCTGTAACCTTTTCCATTTCTACTGTATGTGTGCCTGAACAGATCCTCAATCTTGTTTTGGAAAATGAATTCATAAGATGTTTAAAATACTTTTACATATACAGTATACATCCAATACGTTGCAGTTTGAGAAAGTGCTGTTATTCTGAGTTCTCTACATTTCACATTGATTTAAGTTTGTTATCCTTTGCAGATATCCAGTAAGAAACGATCATTTGTTGACATAATCCACTTTGAAAAGTGCATGTTTCCTCTCCCTTAGGATATGCAAAGATAAAGATGGCACAGTTGAAAACGTCCAGGTTTTAACAATCAGCTCTGCAGCTTTTAAAAGCATCAAAGTTCAGATGACCTGTAACACCGTCATTATTTTTCCTGCATCAATAAAAATATCTTTTTATAAGTCTCTTGTTTCGGGGTTTATTTAGAGCAGAATTAAACAATGCGATCATATACATTTTCAAATGGTAGTTTATGGATGAGAGTATTTTGAAAAGGATGTGAACCCACCCCCAGGTCACATGACATGGTTACTGAGAAAGATAAAGATTGTTATCTCAGTGAGACCCTTTAATAGATACTTAAAAGTGTAAAAGAAAAGCACAATATGAATTTTAACAATCCTCCAGAGACGACAGATAACCGATACATTTACTAAAAACCAACCCAAGATTGATAGCCTATATATTTAGAAATCTAAATATTTAAATTTTTTGTCAGAGGGTATGATTCATTTATATATATTGCTGTCAGGATGTAATACGATTTTAAACAAAAATATCAAAAACATTTTAAAAGAAGATTACCAACCCTGCCTTTAATTTCAGGTTTGTCAGCTTGTTCTGATGTTATTCTGCCCCAATGTGGCCACGCGCACAAACAATAATAATAGGCTCCAGCTCTATAATTCATCTTCATGTCTGATGAGTGATAATGAAGCCATCCTGCTACCGGCCACTGGTCACAACTCTCCCTGTCTGACACACAGTGGGGTGTGAATGTAAAAGCACTAATAAACTGCCCCCGCCCTGTCATGTCTCCATGCCTCCTGTGGTAAAGGTTTCCTGTGTTACGTTTACGCATGTGCGTAAAAACCAGCTCCCTGCCGCGACCGCTGGATTCCTTCCTCTCGTCTTTGGAAACGTTCGTTTGACTCAAACAAACTGGCGCACGGAACATGCCCGGGGACGCACAAAAAACCTCTGTCCCGTCCCACATTACGAGGAGCACCGTCCGACACACGTGCAACTCATTTAGGTGACCGTGCGGCGCCGTGCCCCTGACAGCACGGCGGTTTCCGTTGGAAGGAAATGATGGAGAAGGAAAGTTTGTGACGCCTCTCTGTTTTGCTGGGACTGCTCTGCTCGCAGGAAAACTGGAGATCATTTTTTCGCTCTGCGCGGTTCACTCGTCCTCATCACAACGCACAGATACTGTACATCTGAGCTATATGGATTTGGGATTAATAAGGTCTCCGACACTGAAATGTCTCAGGATTGGAAATGCAGCTCCACGCCTGCCTGTTGCTCTTTATTATCACAACAGGTAAGGACCTCTGCTGTAAACTGCTATCTCATTATGAAGCCTTTTATTGTCACCGAGCTTTGTATTTTCTTTTATCTGAAACTGCTGTTTCGTTTTCAGCTACTTTTATATTAAGTCACAGCATCGCTGCTCTTCTGTCAATACATAAGAGGTTGGTAGGTTTCTGTAGAGTTGAGTTTTGTACCCTGCTTCAAGCCCTGATCCAAATACATAGGGGTCATCAGATTATTCAAGAGATAATTAAAGAGGGGGACGATCTGTGCATTTTTATTGAGTTTGTTTTTTCCTCTTAATTGTCTGGTTTTTGCTTTTACATTTTCCTGCTTCAAAAAAATCGTGTCTTTTTTTCTTCTTGTCTTTCCTCAGATAAAACACTGGCCTTGCTGCACCACCACTGTGGTGGAGATGTCAGCCTGGACAAACAGCCTGCTGGTCACATCAATCTCACTTTACCTGGACTGCTTACTGACACCAGCAACACACTCAACCCCATGAACCACCAGTCTGACAGAACCCCGACGGCTTCAGTTTGCACCTGGACCATAGGTGTTCCTCTGGGTCCGACGGTCCTTTTAAAGTTAGTGTGGTTGGACAGTGGTTCAAGCGTAGTAGTGCGCTGTGTTTTGAACGAGGCAGATCAGGTCCTGCAGAGCGGGGGGACGGCTCTGCTCTCCCACTGTGATGGAAACAAAGCCACCTTCACTTGGACAGGAGCAGGACGCTCCTCAAATGAAATGCAGCTGTCCTATTATGGTGAGCAACCATGACTCAATTATCTCGTTTGACTTATCGAGTCAGGATGGCCCACTTTCCTGCACCCTGATCATGAGAGTATGATCCAACTGTTGAAAAAGCTGCTTATTTAGTTGTCTCAATGAATATATAAGGTTTTGTTTCGTTTATTATAGTTACTTTGACTTATGTGAAACTGTGGAAATGTATTGTTCTGCGCTTTGAGTCCGTCGGAAAGTTGTTATCACACTCACTGTGGTGTGAGACACGGATATGTTATGTTGTGATTTCCACTCTTGTCTCTCCTCACCCTCTCCCTCTCTGTTTTTTTCTGTTTGTTTTGGTCATCCAGTCCAGGAAGATGAGAGGAATTCCTCGGACGACCCTACCAGCCCACGTTCAGACCAAGACCTCCTGCATTGGTCGCCGACAGGAACCAGCTTTACAAGCGCCGCTCCTGTTGGTCAAGACGTGGTGAGGGGGACAGACGGGGGCAGGGGTCGCCTCTTTGAAGGTCCGGAGTGGAGCTCCGGGCCTCGGTCTGCGTCTAGTCCCTCCTCTCAGGACCAGGCCCCGCTGCACCCCACCTCACCCCCGCAGGGACTCACTGTGGCTGGGAGAGCTGATAGGGAAACTCTCCCTCTTCCTGAGGAAGAACCTAACAATGGAGCGGATGCATCTGGAGCTCCTCACCTCGCCGATGGAAAAATGTCTGCCAGAGAGAGAGCACGCCCCGATTTTCAGCCTACAGACTCGCTGTTTCAACCATCGCACACGACAAACACGGGGATTAAATCAAGCAACGAGCTCCCTCAAACCCAGATTGCAGTGACACATGCCACAGCCGTTAGCTCTAACACCTTGCTTGACACATATATTCACAAATATACAGCCACTCAGACATCTGAGCTATCTACAAACACACAAGCTCGCTCCAGCCCCAGAGTCCCACCTCTCAACTTTGCTTCAACTTCCAGGACAACCTGGGAGAGTGGTACCGTCCTAATCCCACGTGATGGAGCCGTTAGCAGGGCTTCTGGTGAGGAACTCCCCCATTCCTGGAGGAGCCAGCGAAGCACAGACAGACTTAACTCGGCTCTGACCTCCGCCGTCACCTCTGATCCTCTACAATCCCCCACCGAACCTCAGCAGGGGGACTCGCACACTGATATTGAACCCACTGCTCCGTCACCATCATCCTCACAGCTCTCCAGCGGGACTCATTCATCCGCCGCCCACGTCGCAGAGCTTGAAACCGCTGTTGGTGCCGTGGAGTCTGCTTCATTTCATCCGAACACGAGAGGAACTGACTCATCGGCATCATCTGCGTCAGAGGTCACCGATCAAACTGCTGCGTTCGAGTCCTCTGACAAACTCGAGATCCTTCACACTTTCACTTCCTCCACACAGAGTGAAACAAGCTCTCCCCAAAGCACAGAGGGCCTTGCGCGCTCGCCACTTCCTGACACGTCCGCCCCGCTCACACAGACGAGCAAAGACGAGACACAAGCGGCATCGCAGAGTACACGCAAACGTTTTGCCGACACCATGTCCTCCTCGCCTGGCATCACCGAAGTTGATGACCGGACTTTGAGTTTCACGGGTTCTTCTTCGACACCTCTGACGTTGGGAGATGTAGTCCAGACCTCAGCTCCCTCAGGAACAACCACTGAAACGTACACGCTGCGTCCCACTTACACACTCTCACACGACAGCTCGCCCACAAATTCACCGACTCCTGTTCCTCCTTCGTCGTCCAGTACGTCCATACCCTCATCAACGCCTCCATACACGCTGCAAACACACACTCCATCACCTGGTCGTTCACATTTATCTCACACACCCCTTTCTTTGCCCTCCTCTACCACTGAATCCGCTGCCCACACACCACTCGTCGACCACAAAACCACGCCCACGCCCTCAGAAACATCTTCACACACACCTCATACACGGAAACCACCTGCCTTTGACGTCTTCTACTAATGTCCCAGTTACGCTTAAACAGCCCCGCAACCACATTACTACTGCACAGACGTCTTTGCTCTCACTCACAACTGCAAATTTGGATTATGGACATGGAGAGGTAGAGGAAGTAGAGGGAGAGGATAAGTCTTGGCAATGGTTTACAGGCAGCACAACCACACTGACTCCCACAGCCGGAGCTCCATCGTGGACAACCTTGCATCCCAGCCAGGAGAACCGTTTGGCACTCGCACCTTCTGTTTTAACCTCAACTTGGAGCCCCACAACTAGTCACACACCCAAGTTCTACATCGTGCCAGACCAACCTTCAGCCATCAGAGGTAATGTACATATTTGTGTGTGATTAAATAATAGTTTTTTTCTGTGTCCAGGCTTGTTGTAATGGATTTATTTTCCTGTTTTGTCCAGTGGAGTCAATTGAGCTGCTGCTGCAGATTGTTGTGGAAGAGTCCAGATCGGCTTTTTCTTCTGGTTTGGAGGAAGACACCGCTGCCTGGGTGAGGGATTATATACACACACACACACACACACACACACACACTGGCATGCAGAAAAGCACCAACAAATCGTGTGATTATACAATAGCTTTAGAGTTTGATTGAGGGGCTGCTACAAAGTCCTCATTCCATGTTTCCTTCAGGTGGAGCCGTACCTTCAGAAAGCCCCGGGGTTCAGCCGGCTGCTGGGAGTCTGGAGCAGGTGAAGTCCTAGTATAGAGTACATATACTGTAGCTAAGCTGCATTTCGCCCCATTTTGAGCCTCTCATCTAATACCATTAAAGTCAAGTCACAGGACTTTGACATTTTGACCCACTAACAAGTTGTTATTGGCAAACAGTTTCTTATTATCACGTCCAGCAGACATGGAACTACATTAACTTTCATTTAAAGTTGTGTTTCTGGTCAAGTGACAAATTTCAAGTGACAGTATTTTGTCTCTTTAGCTGCTTAATGCTCCACTATGTCCATCAGCTAATTCTATTGCCTCTCAACGGCTCTCAACATGGTGACGGATGAGCCGGTGCTAACAGCGCTAACAGTGCAAACTACAGCAAAAGTGCTAACGGTGTTTACCTGAGGGGGAAACCGGAGGGCGTGCTCTCTGCGCATAGAGCATCGGTCAGGGCGGCGTTATCAGCTGTAACCGCCGTATTAGTGAGCTAACCAGTGGACACGCTCACATGCATGAACATGCACTAAAAGCACAGGAAGGCCGGCTGTGTCAACCAAGAACGTAGAAGTTCGGATTACAACCCACACAGAGGGAGACATTACTCCAATACATCTCTACATAGCAAATCGTTGTTTGCTGCTATATTCATGCCCTGAATCCCTTCTTTAAATGGGGTTTTCATAGATGGCCAGGTATTTATCTTTTAGAAAAGATGCTTATCTCTGTGATTCGAATACAGTGGTAAAACATGAGAGGCACAAAGTGGGGTTGCGCTGCATCGGGTTTTGTGAGGAGAGCTACAGAAAGTGGATGTGCTGCCGTTTTTCAGTGGCCATGCAGTGCAGAGTCTGGTGGAGTTCAGGACCAGCGGGGCTCTGCGGTGGCTCGGCATGACTGGCCCCGCGTCGCTGTTGGAACGAACAGGACTAGCTCAGGCTGTGTGCGAGGGGAGGAGCTTCAGATCATCCAAGATCACCAACATCACACTGGGAGGTAAGGCAATTTGAGATGCCCACCTACGCACAGCTGACCAAAGATGCTTAACTTCTCAGGCACCTGAGTGGTCTCAGGCGAATCGTTGCAACTCGTTCTTCTCTCTCCTCTGATATCCCGTCATCTCTTCACTGTCCTTAACAGTTACCTGACAGGGCATTCCAGTCTTTCAACAGGAGTTGATTTGTGCACTCTGTAGGTTTTTAGACTTTTCATATGCCCCCAGTATGACCACAAGTGGATCGGGTCTTATTCGGACTTTAAAATTCTTTGAACAGAATTAAAATATTGCAACGCAGAATTCTTGTAACTTCAAGCACAATGCATAGCTACGAAGTAAATCTGCCTCTGTTTGGTCACATTTCTCACTAATTGGTGACATTTATGGGAAGATTTTTATGCAGTTTCACCTTTTGAGTACAGCAACCTGTGTACTGCATCAAAGAGAGCCTGGCGTTAAGGGAACAGACATTAACACATTGCAGACCCTTGCCCCAGATGTCCTCTGTGGGAATTCCTTTCTTAACCTGCTTACTTAATTAACCCAGTTACAGGCAGACTCATGTAAACATCATAACGCAGTCAGATTGACTCAGTTAAACTCACAATCCAGTTATGGCAAATCTGATTATGAAGTCTGGCTCACTCGGATATTAAACTGGTTACTGTGGTATGTGATCAAAAATTAAGCCAAATATTTAAGATATAGCTGCTCAGTGGGTGTTGTAATGAGCTTGGGAGTGAGTGCCACAGACAGGATAGCAAAGTACTGAGACTGACTAAACAATGTTGTTGTTGTTGTTTCATGGGATTTGTTGGCAATAATCAAAATGAAGAATACCACCAGCCTCATTCTTCGACATATCTTCCCTCCAGGTCTGCAGGGTGACGTGTGTGACTGGTTACTGCAGTGTCCAGCAGGCTACGAGTGTGTGTTTAACCCTGGCACTTCAAACTATAGCTGCTCTTCTGTCTGCCACTTTGACTACTGCCACCATCATGGCATCTGTACTCACCACCCGGGCCAGCTCCCAGTTTGCCGGTAGGACCAGACAGAGGCTTTAACACATACAGTTTGCATCTCTTCCATCCAAGAAGGTTTTTGTACAAACGTCTTCTTGTTTGTGTTTCAGCTGCCTTGTAGGAGAGGACTTCTGGTACATGGGTCAGAGGTGTGACGTGAGGATGACTCGAGCGCGGCTCGTGGGCGCGTGTCTTGCCATCTTACTCGTCATGGTGACAGTGATTGCCGTTTTGGCTCTTGTGGCAGTGCGACGCTACCGAGCCATTCTGATCCAGGCCAAAGTGGATCAGACTCGGAGCAGGTATGCACCGACTCACACGTCACAATCACAGCTTACAGCGCTCAAGCTACCATACAAACGCACAGATTCACAGACACCACACAGATACCCTGAACATGAAATATGAAGTGTTTTGTTTCAACAAATGTGTTGAAAATGAATGAAATGGTCAACTGAGTTTCTGTAACAAGGTGTGATCTTGTGGGTCGACCTTATAATAACCCAAGAAACACACCTTTGGTAAACATGAAAATGCAGTTGACACCAAACAACTCTGATTAATGTGACATACGTCCCATTAACACAAAGGACACCTTCGGGGAAATTGTGTCCTGGCACAGAATGGGTTTAACTTCACTCACTTTAGTTGTAGTAACAGTAACGTCCACTAGATGTCGCAGTCTGGCTGCTGAACCACATATTTAGGATGAAGGCTGCATTGTGAACTCTTGGAAAATGTTGAGTCAGTCTGGTTGAATCCGAATGTCCACGTCTAGACTTGCAGACAGCCCCTGAAGGACTTCAGTCATGCGTACCGTGATACGTTCACTGCCATCACGTCAAGTCTGTAAGGTGTTAGTCTTGCACATTCACATGTTATAAACTGTAAATAGTCTATAAAGTGAAGTCTGGAGAAATCTGCTCCCCAAGCTGACTCTCTGGAAGTCTGCAAAAAGTGCAGACATCGGGACTCAGCCTCTTAAGGCGTTTGTGTTGAGACACTTGTTGTCTGAACCTAAATCCCAGAGGGAGACTACAAGAGGGAAGAGTTCTGTCCACCTTGACTGAGGCACTGTACTTTCATCCTATTGCTGAGATTAACTTCAAATATTGGGTGTGGACACAGACGGATAAAGTTCAGTCTGAAGTTAAGCTGTAAATCCACAGTGTCTCACGAACAGTAGAGAGAGAGAGTTGAACTCTCTCTGAGGTTACGTCCATTTTTTTTTGGACTCATTAATATTTCATTGGGGGGTGAGCTTGTCTTTATCCGATGCGAAGGGTCCAAGGTAAGAGGAGGTTGTATGTGGTCCAGATTGTAAAGCCCTCTGTGGCAAATGTGTGATATTAAGTTATGCAAATTTAATTGAATAGAATGTTCACTTCCATTCGTCATTTTTATCCAGTGAGACTTGAAGAAAAAAAGAAATGTATATTACGTACACACGTATGTATGAAAAATATGTATTTATACTCAAATTGAAGCAGATGCATGAATATGAATATTGTGCCGTGAATAATTATCCTCACACTATGATTTGTTGTGTCTGCAGCTATCGCAGGTTCAACCATTTCGATGAGCTGTCAGGACGGTTCGGGTTGCGTTCGTGGGCAGGATCGGCGGACTCGCTAGATAATCCCGCCTTTACGCGCTCCGATGAGTTACTGCACCTGCAGGCGCTCGACCGCACCTGCTGTTACCACGACGACACGCTGTCGCTGGCCTCCACCTGCCCCAGCCACGGGGCTCGCATCAATACAATCTACCCACACAGGTACACGCGCGCACACACACACACACACACACGATACAAACAAGCTAAATGCAGATCTAAACGGGCTACTTTTGAAAAGTTCAGCAACCAAGCAGACATTAGATCTGCAACCCAAACTTAGACACACACACAATTATACAAACAGAAAAACTGAACTTGGACCCACCTAATAATTACTTTTAAAGGACCAGTGTGTTGGATTTATGGGACTTTTTAGGCAGAAATGGAATATAATATTCATAATTATGTTTTCATTTGTGTATAATCGCCTGAAACTAAGAATCTTTGTGCTTTCGCTAGCTTAGAACGAGTCCTTCACATCGACATAGGGAGCGGGTCCTCTTCATGGAGTCTGTCATGTTGCACCACAATGTTTCTACAGCCGCCCAGTAAGGACAAAAACTGGCACTAGCAAGAGGGTTTCTCATTTTGATGTTCCCTAAAGGTCGCTTTTGTTCTTGGAAAGCTTGGAAAAGGAGGGGTGCACTAGAAGCCACGAAATCTTACAAGAAAACAATAACCTTACTTTTACAGCTGCCAGTTGGGGGGCAGCAGATACACGCATTTGGTTCTTTAGCTGCTAAATGCTTCAGTGTTCATCAGCAAGTTGCTCACTACCTATCGCTCAGAGCTAGGCAGGTAGTGTTCAGTGGTTTATCAGAGCATTTTCTGAAAACAGCATCTTGAAGTCAGGCTGCTGAGGTTGACAGACTGAACTAAAAGCCAAAACATTAAAGTTATGGGCCGTAAAACCGAAACCATAACCTGAAAGATGCTTTAAAAACAAAACAGGCCTGTAGAGCTGAATTGGGTGATAATTCTTTGCGAGGTTTTCATTCTCATCTGCCCCTTTTCATCTTTGGCTGCTGTAGAAATATTTTTTAAAAGCAGTTTTAACGATTGAATGCTACTTTCATGAGTAAATGTTGTATTAAATCAAAGCAATAAAGTAAAGACATAAAAGAAACAGATAAAACACAACAACTGGATGAATTCAATTTTGTGACATTAAATATAACAAAAAGTGTATCCCAAGCTATGGCTTAATACATGTTTAAAACCCAATACAAGTTCAAATGAAGTGAATAAATCACTAAAGCCAATATCAATGAATACAACTACATTCATATTCTTTTCCGAATCTGTATCTTAAGCTTTTGCTGCCTTTAGTTCCCAGAATGTAAATGTATGTCTGAAAGTATTCTTTCACTCGTATAATATGTAAATAATCCCTTGGCTGTCTGTATTCCCTGTAGCTCTCAGTATGGTTGGAGGGGAAGCGGGATGAGCATGGGCGACGGTGTGTTGGACTCGGGCAAGGCCAGTGACCTTTCTGTCTGCAGCTGGCCCGTGGAACCCATTCAGTGGACTCCCTTCCCCCTTCTGCAGAAACTGGCCACCCAAAGGACTCCCACAGTGAGTGTTTGGCAGGTATATCTGTATACATATGCGCACGTATATCTGGTTTCATTATGTTTCCCTGTGAAACCAGGTGAGGGTGTCGAGGCCGCGGTCCTACTGTGAAGGCATGGAGCTGGTCGACCTGGGGAAGAGCTGGACTGCTTGAAGCACGTAAAGAAGAATCGAATCAAAAGTTGACACTGGTCAACTCGAATGTTCTTGTTTTGTTGATGAAAACTGTAAAAAAACAATAAGTGTAAATGTGTATATATGTGTATATAAGTGTATATTTTTTGCTACATGTTCTGTTTCTGATCCCTCTGATGAGATGTAGGATATACTGTAAAGAAAGAAGAACAAAAGAGTGTCTAAATGGTGCAGAGACTTATATCATGCTTTAATAAACATAAATCTTACTCAGGGCAAAAATAAATGCATTTGCTTTTGGCAATTAAAAATGTGAGTCCTTTTAAACATACTGAGCTTTGCACTCTGAGGTCATCGCTTAGAAAGTTGTGGAGCACAAATGCACATTTTCACACAAAGGTCGTTAAAATGCTTTATATAATGCATTAAAACATTTTACAGAAAGCACAGCATAAACCATACAAACACAAACAAGAGATAAAAGGTGTGTCTCAGATTATTACTGTATCTAATCTCAGGGTCGTGTCTGATGGAAGGACCCGTGTCAAAATCTAGTTTTGCTCCTTTCCATCCAGGCTTCTCCTCCATTGTTTGTTTGCAACGTCCAGTAGTCTGTGTTGTCCCTTCTTACCGGATCAGGTGGCACAAGGCTGTGGCAACCTTTTTACAACCAGTGGTGTAATGTATAATCCAGATAAAGGGTACGGTTCCAAAATGTCTGGAATTACAAAATATATATGTTCTTTCCCTTTTTGAATGTAATAAGTTGTTAACATGGTCTCAGTGTAGCTTAGTCTTATGAAATAGTCCAATAGGTTGAATGAACACAATACATATTCACGTATGGTTATAACATATGACATCAAATTCATTTTACAAAAAAGGTATCTAGACTGCTTTTAGTTGACTTACCCCAGATAATGTCTTTTTTAGTTTTTTTAAAAGGAATTTTGCGTGAAACAAAACTGTTAAACAATTAGTCAACTTTTTGAGTCCTCAGATCATGACCTTCTAGTGTCAAGTGTCTATGAAAAACAGAAGTGCAAACAGGATTTCCTGCTCATGTGATGTGATCAATTATTGGTCATATCAAAGTGGAAGACCCCCTTTTTCACAACAAAACAGTAAAATGTGGATTTTGTAGAACTGTCTTTTAGTCAAATTTACATAAACCATATGGCAACTCCATGCAATAGAGGGTTAGGAACCCAAACGCAAAGTTTGCTGCCTAATCAGGCCACGGTTCAAGCTCTGTGGTGCTGCATAGTAACTAAAGGTTGCTTCTCTATTTGGACTATGGTTAACAGACAACTGTTTACCTGAGAGGTAGCGAGGCTTAATATGGTTAAAGACATTCAGAAGTGTATTTGGGCCTAAATCACAGTAAAGTAGCAGTAAATGTAACTCTGTTTAATGACACACTGACGGTCAGCCAGTGCAGAGACCTGAGAATTGGTGAGATGTGTTCACAAGTCTTTGTCAGGTTGGAATTTTTTTGTGGGGGAATTTTTGTTGAGAAATCTGCATCTTCTAATATGACATTTCAAAGAGTATTTCACATACCATCTTCCTGTCTCTGTCTTACTCAAGCACACACTCACACAGACACACACACACACACACACACAAGCCACACCTCCACTCAATACTGCTTATGAACCTTAGCTGGAATGTGATGCCACAAATGACTGGGGAAGACTGCTGCAGAGTGAAACTGGCAAATACGTACACTGCATTGCTCTCCTGTCCCTGTCATGGGAAGAGGAATCAGGGAGTGATTGGTTCGGGGAGAGAGGAAATATGGCAAATAAAGGAAGAGAGTGAATGTGCGTTTAAGGAAGAGAGAGAGAGAGAGAGAGCGCTAGAGACAGGGGATGAGTGAAAAGTGGACAGAAGCTACCTGCTAGCTTCTTCCATATACGGTCTTAGTCAGAGCCAAGAGCCAGGCCTGTGAATTTCTCTGACTGTGTGAGTGAGCAATGCAGGGAGTGTCTACGTGTGTGTGTGTGTGTGCGTGTGTGTGTGTGTGATGTAATGCATGCATGAGACACGCACGCCACCAAATTATGAAATGGCTTGAAGAAAGATATGAGAAGAAACATTGAGAAATATCTGTCAGGGAGGAGTTAGTGAGTACAAAGTTTGAAAAACAATTTCTATTTGTATTCATATTTCACTTTCTACATATTAATCTTTGGGTGCTGGTGAAGGATACAGAAATCCAACCTATAGCAACATGCACTCTCACACTCACGTATATCCATGCACATCCTTAAAAAGGGAGATTTATTCATTTCCTCAGATTGGTCACATGACCTGAGCAGTGCATTCTTCCCCCCCATGTGACGAGCTCCAATATCTCCTTATATGGATGGCATCCAAAGGAACTCTTAAAGGGATGGTTGTCCTGCCCTGGGTCTATACTTGGTGTGTGTGTGTGTGTGTGTGCGTGTGTGTGTGTGTGTGTGTGTGTTTAGTGTCTGTCTGTCTAGAAGAGGATAATGCCACTCTGAAAAGCCAATTCCCTGATTAGATCATTCACTCTCCCTCTCCCTTCTATGTTATCCTTAGCTGCTCCGTACCTGGTGACATACGGGCGTTTGTGTGTGTTTGTGGGATCTGTGCGGTGTCTTCCCGTGTGCATCTGTAGAAGTGAAGCACTGTGAAACCCACTTCCTGTCTCCTTTGGCCAGCTGGCTACCATATACCCTTATTAGGAACACAAAGAGCCAATGAGAATTCCTACCATAAGTTCATGTGTCTTTGTCCGGTGCCCTTATTGAGTTAAAACTGCAACCCTACCCACCCACTTAAGTCTCTGGTCAATAAGATGAGCTTTGCATGGCAACGTCCAAGTGTGTCATCATAATAATTCATATAAATGAGTACTTCAGGCAAGCCGTATGCACATATTGGTGTGTGGAGCAGGTGTGTACGTACATATCAAAGTCACATTCCTCAGAAATAGTTTCATAAATAAATAGTTTCTTTCTAATAGGCCTCACGGTTTTCATTTCAAACGCACATTATCTTCCGGAAATTACACACCTGTCTATTACTCATCTCATTGAACCCCCCCCCCCACACACACACACACACACACTCACTGAAACTGTACAAGTGATAAGTGATCTACAGCCTCCTGAGTGTTTGCTGTAAACATACCTCCGCTAAACTTGACCACATGTATCACTTTACTCTGCATGTGTGTGTGTGTGTGTGTGTGTGTGAGAGAAAGAGAGAGAGAGAGAGAGAGAGAGAGACACTGGTATGTCAGGGTAGACATGTTAATCAGGGTGTTGACAGTGCTGTCAGTGACCCTGAGACTGGAACCACCCCACGTCCCGGCACTACCAAGCACGAGTATCTGCCATGAATTTGCAAATGCACAGTCTTCAGTGCAATCTCGTTCTGTCTCATTCCCGCATGTCCTTCGCTTAAATGAGATGAATCGTGAATCGTCTTGTCTGTGTTCTGCACTTTTGCTCCAATGCACAAATATAAAACAGAAGACAGTAACACAAGTAGATTAATCAAATACGGCTGAGAGAAAATATGCAGGCCCCTTCTCAACCCTATTACAGGGATTAAACTATAATAGGGTGGTATGAAGTACATCAAAATGTGCTAATCAGCTCAACAGACAATAACATGAAAACAAATATTTCAGCTTGTTTTAAGAGTCTGCTGTGTTTTGCAGCAGTCATTTGTTGCTCGCGGGTGTTTCATTCCCATTGCGCCCATTATAATAAATAATGATGAAGACGGATATAAAGTGTGTTTTATTAAACACTGAAAGACCCCAGAATAATAGGTTAGTTTCCATGTTGCTTGTCTCCTCGGTATTGTCAGAGCGCAGGCGCGTTATCTGCATGCGCCACACCCAGTGGATGCGGCAGTACCAATCAGAGAGCGCTAAGCGGAAAGATCTCCTTTTATGGAGAGGGGCTGCAGCGAGAGCTCTCATAAAACCCTGCCATTTGTTGGCCTCCATTGCAGTCAGGTTTAGACACTAAACCCTACCGGAGTGTACCGCGCAGTCAGTCCTCCTAAGCCGATAACCCTCCCTTAAACAGGTAAGACGAAGATGGAAGTGTTGTGTTGTTTTAAATGCAGTTCTTTAACATATGCGTGTGTGCGTAATATTTTTAGCCGGCGGGTTAATTAAAGATACGAGGTTTTCTGCCTGACTTTACGCAGACACCAGTTGGAACAGCTAACTTTAATTTCGGTCATTCATTAACCTTAAATGTTTGTGATGAGTTAGTTTGAGTGGAGGTCCCCACTAACGGTGAGTTCAGTACAGATACGTGTTGGCATACTGTTTATATCTAACGGATGGTGTGAAATAACCCGGCTACCCATGCTGTCATCACTTCATCAGTTTCACAAATCAGACTGCGTAAAAAGAAAAGCGTGCTTGACCTCGCTTACATGTAACGTTAAGCATCTGCTTTGGCTTTGACACGGTCTCTGGGTCTAGTTCCACACGCAGACAGATGATTGCACATTTAGAAGGATTGAATCTAAAATATTTAACGGTAACAGAAATTGCAGATATGCGCGTAGAAATGCCAAATGGTTGCTTTGACATTAAAGCGAGAAGTTGTGTTTTTTCTTGTCTTTTCACGTGTGCTTCTAACAGTGGTGGTCACGACATAGAGGTACACCTGCTGACTGATGGGTGGAAGTTCATTCACCTTAAATTAACTGTTAAAAACGCCTGTGTTGAAGCGTGCGTAACCGGTGTGTGGCCCGTTATCTTGGACACAGTTTGTGGTGGTTCCGGTGACGGGAGTGGCCGTGCTTGTCGGTGTCATTTTGAGGTTTAACGACACACGGGCCGGGCTACCGCAGTCTCTCAGCTGCGCTCACTTTTGCCTTATATGGCCATAGCCAGACCGAGAGAGAAACGGAGCCTTTTGTTGCTGAGCCGCTGGATTAGGACTGGGACTTGCGCCACTGCGACATCCAGCGTCCAGTCTCCATAACGACAAGGCTTTAACTGAGTAGATTGTGTGCGCCAGCTGTAACTCACAACTGCTGCACACAGAGCATCAGTGTTCAACATTCACAACTGCTGCACACAGAGCATCAGTGTTCAACATTCTCTGCCTTTTTGTCTCCTCTTCTGCCCAGACAATGGAAGACGAAATCGCCGCCCTCGTTGTTGACAATGGATCCGGTATGTGCAAAGCTGGCTTTGCAGGAGATGATGCTCCACGTGCTGTGTTCCCCTCAATTGTTGGACGTCCCAGACATCAGGTACAGTTTCCACATATTGTATAAATCATGACTTGTAAATAACAAAGCTTGTAAAAACTATCGTACATTTGTTTTTGTCCAGATTTTTAACTAGTTTTTTTTCTGATTTGACTTTACTAGGGTGTGATGGTCGGTATGGGCCAGAAAGACAGCTATGTAGGTGACGAGGCACAGAGCAAAAGGGGAATCCTGACCCTGAAGTACCCCATTGAGCATGGTATCGTCACCAACTGGGATGACATGGAGAAGATCTGGCATCACACCTTCTACAACGAGCTGAGAGTTGCCCCTGAGGAGCACCCAGTCCTGCTCACCGAGGCTCCCCTGAACCCCAAGGCCAACAGGGAAAAGATGACTCAGGTAACAAGGGCTGACACACTGACCTATCCCCTCACACAGGAAACTCTCAACTCGCCTGCAGGGCCCCGCAACAAGAAAATGTGTTGCTGCTCGGGCATCTCAGCTTCTGCTCAATCTGTCCATTTCCTCCTGCTCCTTCAATCTCCAGGTTTCTTTTGTCCTGTGCTGATCTTTTCATCTCTGCGGATGCTTCAGGTTTCTATCTCTCTGCACTGTGATGCATCAGGAATGACTTTGTTGCGGCATGGTCACTGCAGTTTTCAAATTGGGCTCATTTTAGACTTACTAAAGTAGATGACGAGGATCTAACTACACTGGTGTCTGCATGGTGCACCAGCTGACTGAGCAGGTTGCTGCACTCATCTTGTACATTCAATATGACTAAACTATAAGTTATTGTAATGACTCATTTTCATATGGTGGTTCTACTCAAAACAGGCCAGTGTGCTGTGCTTTTCTGTACTAACCAATACTAGCTTACTTCAGGTAACGCTGACTCACTGATTCATCGCTCGTCTCTTCTCTCCTCCAGATCATGTTCGAGACCTTCAACACTCCTGCCATGTATGTGGCCATCCAAGCTGTGCTGTCCCTGTACGCCTCCGGTCGTACCACTGGTATTGTCATGGACTCTGGTGATGGTGTGACCCACACAGTGCCCATCTATGAAGGCTACGCCCTGCCCCACGCCATCCTCAGGTTGGACTTGGCTGGCAGAGACCTCACCGACTACCTCATGAAGATCCTGACTGAGAGGGGTTACAGCTTCACCACCACAGGTTGGCACAGATCTCAAAACAAACTAATCTTTGACGGCAGGGGAAAACTGACAGGGGGAGACAAAAAAAACCTGGGACTGACGATAAAATGTCTTTTCTTGTCTTACAGCTGAGCGTGAGATTGTGCGCGACATTAAGGAGAAGTTGTGTTACGTTGCGCTGGACTTTGAGCAAGAAATGGGCACTGCTGCCTCCTCTTCATCCCTGGAGAAGAGCTACGAGCTGCCCGACGGACAGGTCATCACCATTGGAAATGAGAGGTTCCGTTGCCCCGAGGCCCTCTTCCAGCCCTCTTTCCTTGGTAGGTTAATTCAGGGAAACTTATTTTTAAGGCAGAAATAGATTTCAATCGGGGCACTGGCTGAAATATACTCAAGGACTGAGTTTGATAATAAATACATAGGAGGGGTGGTCGTAGTTTTTAAGTGTGAAACAAAAACTTACTTTCTTCTTTACAACCTCTCGTAGGTATGGAGTCCTGCGGTATCCATGAAACCACCTTCAACAGCATCATGAAGTGCGACGTGGACATCCGTAAGGACCTGTACGCCAACACCGTAATGTCTGGAGGTACCACCATGTACCCTGGCGTCGCTGACCGTATGCAGAAGGAAATCACTGCCCTGGCACCGACCACCATGAAGATCAAGGTATAACTCTGCCAAAACGTGGTTAATTCAGCGTTCAAGCTCTCTCGCTTCTCCTGAATTTAACTGTAAATGAAATACTTGCAGGATGTCTGTGTGGATTTGATTTGACGCCTTGTTTTTAATCTTGCTCCCTGCAGATCATTGCTCCCCCAGAGAGGAAGTACTCTGTATGGATCGGTGGCTCCATCCTGGCTTCCCTGTCCACCTTCCAGCAGATGTGGATCAGCAAGCAAGAGTACGACGAGTCCGGCCCCAGCATTGTCCACAGGAAGTGCTTCTAAACAGACTGTCCACTCCCCCGAAACACACACTGCTACAAACCCAAACGACTGGCTCTGCATACATGCCTACACCAACACACCGGTATATGCTGAGCCCGCAACACCACTTCCCATTTTCCCCCATCACTATGGCACCATGCCCCCTGATGGGGAGAAACTCTGCAGGAAGTACAGAGCGTCCCAGGCGGTGTGACTGTGAGGAACATGATGTCCATTGTCGTGTTTGTGTAGGTCATTCCAGATGTGTTTGTTCACCACCTTATTTGCCTCTATGAAGGTTTTTCTCTGGTGGGCCCACTGCCCAACAGACCTGTAGTATTGCTTATGTAAATTATGTAGTCTTTTTGTTTTTGTACTTTCAGCCTTAAACAATACTTGGTACTGTTTGTTTGTCATTATGCAAAAGACAAAGCTTCTACCTTGTATGGGGGTGTAGGAAGGATTGTGCATGGGGCTTCAAGCCTCTTGTGTACACAACTACTCAATAAAGTGAACATGTCTGAGATTCCAGTCCGTCTACATGAGTTTCTTTCATTTTAATCGGCTCAGAATTTACATTGTATCAATCACACACTAAGTTAAAATGACTGATTGCTGAATTCCATAGTTACGTCAGTTTCAAGGTCCTGGTGTTGTCACACTGGCATGGCTCACTAGGACACTGAATAGAACAGCCATTATTACTGTTGGTAAAACCTGTTTACTATGGCAACAGTGAAATGTGATAGTTCTACCCTAAGGATTAATTAGAAGTCTAAACTACTACGGCAAAAGGCTCTCCCTAAAGTATAGTCTGACTAAATTTACACTTCTTTGTCTCAAAGGATTCAAGGATTTGTCATTAGACAACCCAAGGCTGCACAACAATGTGCAGTTGCCAGTTTACTACAAAAGAAAACCGAAGTGCATCTTTGAATTTACATCAGGAGGAAAGTAAACCGCAGCAACGAAACAATCGGAATAGTTATGAACAATATTCGAGTCTTTTGGCCCATCCATAAAGCTTGTCCACATTGGAAACCATTTAGTGACATAAATCAAGTGGAAAGGCTCTGTGTAAGATTTGGTGCCATCTAGTGGTGTGTAGCAATTTTATTGCTCTGCTCACTCCCTCTCCAAGTGTGTTGGAGAACTACGATGGCCTTTAGGATTTTAGTACAATTAGGAGCTACTCTTATCAATACTCTGCTTTCTACATGTCAACATTGCTTTTAAAAACATATATGGAATTTTAATTAGTTTTTATTTGAAATGCATCTAAATATCGTTTATAGAGCAACATGTAAAGCATAGACTGTGTAAGTGGACGTAGTCATCGTGACGTCACCCATTGGTTTGTGGACTCCCGTTGTGAAGCATCGAGTTTGGCGACTTCGCTGTCGCCATCTTGGAAACAATGTTTTCTTTTGCACCCGATGACTGGAAATTACCAATTACGAATGCAGAGTGACAGGGACTGTCAATCACAGTAAGCCCGTCCTAAAGTATACTCCGCTTTATGGTTCGTTTTACTATAAATGGACCATAATTTACTAAATGTACATACTGTGTTGAAGACTTGAAACTAGCGATTGAGACCATAAACTCATGTTTACAATGCAGTGGCGGGCCGTCAGGGCCTGCAAGGCCTTCTCTGCTGGCCTAAACAGAATCACAAAGCTATTTATATATTTTTTTTAAACAAATTATAATTTATTTTATAATTTAATATTTTTTCTTAAATGCACTACATGTATTATTTATAAAAATATTTTTCCCATTATCTTATTTTCTCATTGCACAGCTACTGTCTTCCTCAGTTGCTCTCAGATCTCACCTCTGTGTCTCTATGTAAGAACAGCCAGAGGCCTGCAGACTCGGCTCTGCCGCCAGTGCAGATTAAAGTACATGGGGACGATATTGTTGATTGTCATAGTGTTCAACCAATCAGATCTTTAGTTTGACATGTTGGGCGTATTCTTTGACGTGTCAGCGGCCGCTAGCGGCCTATAATGACGTCAGCATTACGTGCAGCTCAGCGTTCCTCTGTAGCGTTCCCGCTCGGTGCAGTGTGCTGTGATTGGTCAGTGGGCGAGCACGTGACTAAAGTGAAACTTGTGCTTGCTAGCAGAACTGAGGTTGTTAGCAGTCAGAGTTCAAGTGGAAAGATATGGAAGAAATGATGGCATTTTTAGTTTTTTTTTACTTCGCTTTGTTTTTTTAACATCAAATGGCGGAAGGACGAGACGCTGATTTAGTGGCGGAGTTACTGGGAACGCCTTTCTCAAGAAGGACATTAAGCTGCCTGAGCAAAGCCGCTACACGACACCAAAGTACGGCGGGACACTTGCAAGCTACGGTGCTCTTAAAAACGTTTGGAAGGACCCGAGTGGATCTCCAGATCAACGAACAAGTTCGCAGGGAAACGGAGCTCCACATTGAAAAAGTTAAGAAGAATAGGGAAATACTGAAAAGGACCTCTTGCTGGAACTGAAACACACGGATGTACTGCACAGCCGAGTTATTGACCTCTTTATATCTGCAGTGTGTTAAGTCTGGCACATGCTTTTTAGGGAGGTTAAATTGTTGGATTGAAATTCAAATCATTAAATACACATACTGTTGCCCTGCACCTTGGGCCGTCCATTTTGTACTGAACTGTGTTCTTCATTAACTGCACTGGTTTGAAAAAAGAGAAACCCAGAGGATGAAATGAAGACAGGAGGATTTTTGCTAAAGAGCATTAGTTTATTTTCCACAGGTTACTTCAGAAACAGGTAATTATGTACAACATCTGGACTGTTGGATAAATGCATATCAATCATCTCACTGTGGCCGTTTCCAGAGAAACCTAAGAAATACTAGCTATACATTAAGAACAGTTCCTCTGCATTGGAATGTATTGCTGGTTTTACAATCGTAAGTCACTAATGCTGATGATTATTTTCTCAATGTTTCTTGAAGAGTATTTACAATTTGATGAGTAAGGTCTAAAAACAGAAGACTGCTAAATAAATAAGAACAATACAGGAGCATAAGAAACCGACCCACATGAGTGGCCAAGATTCCAAACTATTTTCATGCCAGACTACAAGGCTTTTGAATCAAGAAATAAAACATATCCCTTACAAATTAGTAAATTCTTTACCAATAAAAGACACCATTAATTCAATACATTCAGGGGTTTTCTGCAACAGGCTTACTTGGTCTGGTATGACCAGTAGTTTATGGGCGGCGAATGTTTAAATGTAACCTTTAAATAGATATGTTCACTGTTTTAGCATTCATCATTATCACATATAGGCTCACTTTATGTGTAGCATTTCAAGTATTCAGCTATCACTGATTGTATTAATATGCTATAAATGTGACTGTGGTACTAAGCTGTTGCAATTAGCAACAGTCATTAGTGACCTTATAGTATTTTCAGAACTCATAATATAACACCACATCAGTTAAACAGAGTTTTGTCAATACATTTGGTTCAGGGGGGAGACGCTGTTTCAAATCAGTGTTCAATTTGCATGATATGTACTGGATAGAAATCTCAGTCCAGCTCTCAGTTGGATTGTTATGATCACACACAGACGTTTGACAGTAAAGCGAGAGGAAGACTCTCCCACCCTTCCTGCTCCCAGACTTATCCCACCGACTGATAATGAGCAACAGACTAAACGTGTAAAATGAGGTCACGGCTGAGAACAATACTGTCTTACTTTCAACACAGTCTGCAGTCTGAGTTCATGTTACAGCTTCACCCCGCACAGTGTTGTCTTGCTTAATTGGGGAGATGGGATGATTGTGTTTGGAAGAAGAAAAGAGGGCGTCTTACTTGTAGTACTGCAAGTGAGACTGTGGTGCCATCTGTTGGCAAAAATATATCAGTGAATAAAAAGTGAATGAAGTTACAATACTGCCATCATGTGGAGGCTGTCCAGATGACATACATGCATGATTAGTGTCCCTTGTTTTTAGAAATATGTCGCAAAATGCACCACAAAGTGATCTTCTCACCATGTGTATATATAGGTGAATATTAACAACAATTCAAAAATAAAACTGTGATTTTATACTTCACAAAGCAATGAAATCATAGACCGTGGGCTGCTCGGTATCATCCCAGTGACAAATAAAAAGCCCCACATGGTACTCAATTAAATGCAATAAATTTGGGTTTCATGAATTGTGCAATCTTTGCATGATGTCGTTGGAAGCATGCAGTGATTCAAGTTTAGTGTAGTTCATGTCTACTCATGTCTACTGCCTTTCTATTCATTATTTTAAATCTAAATCAACAACAACACAAATGAAAATGCTGACATGTTTCATTCTTGGTTGAACCTTGTATGTGTGCTCTGGGTCAAGATGATGCAAGTGTATCATCACAGATCATCACACACATCACGGATTTATGGAAACACCTATTGTAAACACACACACAGTCCAAACTATTTACATTTACACAATTTACTACAAAATAAAATCTCTCTCACACACGCATGCCTGCGTTAGTGGAGGGGGCGTGGCCACATAATAGTGACATCATCGAAAAACGGCCTTTCTGAGTTGCACTTGAACCTAACAAGTTTACCTGCAAAACCTACAAGATTGAGCTCTCAGCGATCTGATCACCTCGAAAACAAACTGTTGGAGAACTGAGTTGAATACCTACAGCAAACAATACCTGTTGGATATAATGGCTTCCAGTGGACCCCCGGTGTGCAGACCAGTGTGTATCGTCAGACCTTCAGGTAAAGATTTTATTTATATTTTTAATTTCATGCCAAATGTCTTTATTAATGTTCCTTGAATCCATAAAAGGTCATTTCAGTACAAAATGTGCGTTTAATTACGTTAAATTGTTGAATATTAAGCTAAAGAATGTTCAGAATTGTAAGCTAGCTCATCAGAAAAACTCAGATTTTGAGGCCACTCACAGTTTCTGGTGTAAAACAATAATTATATGTTAAGACTGGACTTTCTTCTTCGAAATAGGTGTGGAATGTGTTTACACATGTGCAGGGACATGAAAACACCGTTATTTTTGTTTGAGGGGATCAAATCGTCGATGTTTGTGTTGAAAATCTCGGAAACAAAATGGCGCCGCCACCAGCATGAGAGCTAGCTTTAAGATATTCATTAAAATGCACCAACGGATCAATATTGTTATGAGCCTGAATGAAAGAGATGTAGCGTTAACGTTGTTTTGCGTGAACGTAAATGTCTGACAGTTAATGGACCTAAAATCCAAAGTGTTCAGTCATCTGTCAGTCATGTTAGTGTCATCATAACATTGTGATTTGTGGGTCATGTAGTTTATCTGTAAAGTGGTTTGTCATGCAGCGGACTAAATAAAATAAATTAGTTTGAGGTGCCAAGATGCACATATGTATACTGAAATAGTTGCCTTTTGAAGCAGACTAGTGATGGCTTTGTGTTAGTTGGTGGCTTGTGGATGTGACTTTTTTTAAATAAATGTTTTTCTTCCTACCTCAGTCCGCCCTGATGCCGCCCTTATGCCCGACGACCCGGTCCTTCCTGATTACGAGGACGAGGAGGAAGAGGTTGGCGTTGGTGCGGCTCTTGTGGACGGGCTTCAGGAGGCTGAGGGTGAGCTGCAGTTCCCACCACCACACTTTGTGATGGAGGGACAACAACAAGGCTTTGTTCCTCTTCCTGTTTACTACCCTGTTTACTACCCTGTTTACTACCCTGTTTACTACGCTGTTCCCTACGCTGACCCTGCTTTCCCTCACGCTGACCCTTACGCTGACCCTGACCCTGCTTTCCCTCACGCTGACCCTTACGCTGACCCTGACCCTGCTTTCCCTCACGCTGACCCTTACGCTGACCCTGACCCTGCTTTCCCTCACGCTGAACCTTTTGATTATAATGCTTTTGATGCTGCTTTTGAGCGTATTATTGACAGGTACAGGTATGGGCTACCTGAAGAGGAGGAGGACCCTGAGATCGATGTTGTCGGCCTTGAGGACTCCTCCACAAAACGACGCAGGGAAGAGAGCGACGACGAGGAGGAGGCTGCTATGAAGAGGCGGAGGTGGTCCGAAGACAGCGACTCGGATTGACTCTACGATAGGACGGGCTGACAATCCTCCCAGAAACGTCATCGGAGCAACCACTGAGTCCACATCGAAGCAGGACCAGTGGTTCTCATGGTAGCCTTTGCATCTGGCAGGGTTGATGACACCCCATGTAGCGTCTTGCACTGGGGCTTTTCTGTGGTATCTACTCATGCATGCTGGATGGATCAATCCTCCCAGAAACGTCATCGGAGCAACCACTGAGTCCACATCGAAGCAGGACCAGTGGTTCTCATGGTAGCCTTTGCATCTGGCAGGGTTGATGACACCCCATGTAGCGTCTTGCACTGGGGCTTTTCTGTGGTATCTACTCATGCATGCTGGATGGATCAATCCTCCCAGAAACGTCATCGGAGCAACCACTGAGTCCACATCGAAGCAGGACCAGTGGTTCTCATGGTAGCCTTTGCATCTGGCAGGGCTGATGACACCCCATGTAGCGCCTTGCACTGGGGCCGTTGGATTGACCCACTTTAACCCTGAGGGCCTCATATCTGCACGCTGGATGGATCAATCCTCCCAGAAACGTCATCGGAGCAACCACTGAGTCCACATCGAAGCAGGACCAGTGGTTCTCATGGTAGCCTTTGCATCTGGCGGGGCTGATGACACCCCATGTAGCGCCTTGCACTGGGGCCGTTGGATTGACCCACTTTAACCCTGAGGGCCTCATATCTGCACGCTGGATGGATCAATCCTCCCAGAAACGTCATCGGAGCAACCACTGAGTCCACATCGAAGCAGGACCAGTGGTTCTCATGGTAGCCTTTGCATCTGGCGGGGCTGATGACACCCCATGTAGCGCCTTGCACTGAGGTCGTTGGATTGACCCACTTTAACCCTGAGGGCCTCATATCTGCACGCTGGATGGATCAATCCTCCCAGAAACGTCATCGGAGCAACCACTGAGTCCACATCGAAGCAGGACCAGTGGTTCTCATGGTAGCCTTTGTGTGTGGCAGGGCTGATGACACCCCATGTAGCGCCTTGCACTGGGGCCGTTGGATTGACCCACTTTAACCCTGACGCTGACCCTGATTTCCCTAACACTGACCCATATGATGGTGACGCTTTTAATGCTGCTTTTGAGTGTATTATTGACAGGTACAGGTATGGGCTACCTGAGGAGGAGGAGGAGGAGGAGGACCCTGAGATCGATGTCGTCGGCCTTGAGGACTCCTCCACAAAACGATGCAGGGAAGAGAGCGACGACGAGGAGGAGGCTGCTGCGAAGAGGCCGAGGTGGTCCGAAGAGAGCGACTCGGATTGACTCTACGATGGGACGGGCTGACATTGTGTTCCCTTTGGCCGGAAAAAGTAAGTAGGAGCTTCTGTTTTGTTGAGAAAGTGACCTAGAATAGTCTACAATATAAAAACAAAGTAATCTTTTGTAACATACAAACTGTATGCTACAGTCTATTTGTTCATAATTCATTTCTTATTTGGTCATTCAAACATTATTTTTCCGTCTGACTTACGATGATTTATTGTTCCCTCTCTTACTCCATCACCGTGGACAAAAAAGGTGAGTCAGAGCTTCTGATTTAGAATCTATAATGTAAAGGCAAAGTTAGAAATAGCTCAATGTATTATAATGTTAATCTGTTTATGCCTTTAGTATGTTTATTTTACAATTGAAATATTGTTTTATTAACCATTCTGTCTCATACTTAACTTTTACAATACTCCACCACCTGAGCTGCTGCTGTTCACCGTGGACAAAAAAGGTTGGTATGAGCGTCAAAATATATTCATCATTTACTATCTTTGATTCACGCTGACCCTGATTTCCCTAACGCTGACCCATATGATGGAGACGCTTTTAATGCTGCTTTTGAGTGTATTATTGACAGGTACAGGTATGGGCTACCTGAGGAGGAGGAGGACCCTGAGATCGATGTCGTCGGCCTTGAGGACTCCTCCACAAAACGACGCAGGGAAGAGAGCGACGACGAGGAGGAGGCTGCTGCGAAGAGGCCGAGGTGGTCCGAAGAGAGCGACTCGGATTGACTCTACGATGGGACGGGCTGACATTGTGTTCCCTTTGGCCGGAAAAAGTAAGTAGGAGCTTCTGTTTTGTTGAAAAAGTGACCGAGAATAGTCTACAATATAAAAACAAAGTCATATTATGTAACATACCTACAAACTGTATGCTACGTCTATTTGTTCATCATTAATTTCATTCATTTTCAAAATCATTCAAAGATTATTTGTCTGTCCCAGATATGTCCCAGATATGAATCATTTAGTATCTTTGATTCAATGAATACAATATTATTTGTCTTACCGTTATTTTTATTTTTCTCTCTCTCACTCCACCTTTCACGCTGGACTAAAAGATGAGTATGAGCATATATACTTATGTATATGTAGTTTTATAAACTTAGTTCAGGAACGTTTTTGTCCTATTTCTCTCTCTCTCTTGCAGGATTACAGGAACAACAGGGGACTCTGCACCGCCGGAGTTTCCGAAGAGACGGCCCCCACCCTACAGTCTCCATTCCCCCCGTTCCCGCCAGCCGCCGGACATCAACGGTCCCCCATCGATCGCCGAACCTCCTTTCTACAAACCCTCCTCGTTTCTTCTTCCTTACATCCCTTAATTTCTTCATCCCTACCCTACATCCCTTCATCTCTTCATCCCTACCCTACATCCCTTAATTTCTTCATCCCTACCCTACATCTCTTCATCCCTACCCCACATCCCTTCATCCCTCTACCCCTACCCTATATCTATTCATCCCTCGACCCCTTCCGCTTCTGGAATCTAACAATCATTCCACTATGCAATAAACCTCTCGAAACTCATACTGTTATTGCCGTGGTCCTTGTTAGTGAAATAAATATATGTATATATAAAGTAATGTGTGTTATTGTGTAAACACAGAAACACTGAGATAATTAATGAGGACGTTTCTTTATTTACAGATGTTTCCTGGTCATTCTTCTGCAGGATTGTGTGAACTGCTCCGACTCATTTCTCAACTTCACTGGTTTGGTGTTGCATTCAATAAAACACTCGAGTCCTCTAAAGTCACACGTTTGTGTTGTGAGATTTTTTTTGGTTCAACTTCAGTCATGTTGAGTTCCTGTGAAGCTTCTTAAATAGTGAATATGACATGTATAGTGGCTTAAAACAGCTTTGCATCTGTCAACAAGCAGCTACACCGAGTCATGAGGATTACTTTGTAGAACACAGGATTTTAAATCAGTCCATACACAGATCAAAGCATTGCCACATATCCAACAGCTCTGAGAAACCATCAACGGTCAGGGAGGTAAGAAGATGAACACATAAGACGGATTGTAAACACTTCAGGAATAATACTAAGTATTTCATTCGGTAATTAAGCATTAACTTGGGTTTGTTAGACAGAAAAAAACTGCTTTCTCCACACATCCAACTAACAGGCCATGCTGGCAGTAAAGATGTGATGATCATTAAACAAAAAACATTGAAGGATGAAAAATTTAGGAAAAAAAACATTGCTACTCTTGGATACCACTCTGCAAAAAAATAAACCCCAAAAAAAAAGTGAATTGTGTCCTGAAGGTGGACCCAGAGGTACCGCCATGCTGTTACAAAACAGCATGAGTTTGTGCGTGTTTTTGCTTCCGGGGTCAGAAGCTGACCCCGGAAACTAAAGAGACAAACAGACCGGTGTCCACCGAAAACGTTATATTTACCACAATTTAAGCTTCTGCATTTTCCAAATGCACCAGTATTATTGTTCGGTTTGTAAGCCTTGTACCGAACGGTTTAAAACGAATACGTGATGTTACACCCTAGAAACAAATAACCGTAGCTGTGGCGCCATCGTGAGGTTAGTAGGTGGTAAGACAACAGTGAAGGCCCAGGTATAAAATGCACGGCCCGCCACTGTTACAATGTTAACTGAGGTAAATACATTTTGTCATAGACTTCCATAGAACCTGACTTCATTTTGCAACCAGAGGAGTCGCCCCCTGCTGGTCCGTAGAGAGAATGCACATTTTAAAACATTTATGAATATTGTATTCCATTGCTGCCAATTAATCCCCCTAAATGTTACACACTGTATAGCGCCTCGGTATCACTTCACTATTCAACTTTTTATGATGCCATCATGTGGACATCTAAATTAATGAGAAGTAATTATACATCACATGTATTCATTATTATCTAACTGTGTGGAATGGACTGCTGACAAGTCATATGTAGTTGTAATATAGAAATATTAAGAGGTCACATTAACTATTTTATTTAAACAGAATTTCATGGTTTGAACCGTATTTACTGATTATTAATTAACTGTTGACAGACACTTAACAAACTGCTAATGACATTTTTATATTAGTTGGAACACTTTGGATAATAATAGCGCATAACAGTGTTACAGGAATATATAACTAGTCTGTAGTTCCTCATTTCTCTGTCAGAATTAAAGAACTTATGTCCACAAAATAAACCCAAATCTTTGCAATATTTTAGGTATTTCTGTTTATCCACAGAGAATGTAAAAATACTATATATTTAATCCAGTGGTGGAAATGAACATTTACTCAAGTATTCCAATTTCATATTACTTTATACTTCTACTCACCTATATTTCAGTAAGCAAAAAATGTACTTTTTACACCACACACACAACTATATTTACTAGTCACTTTGAAGATCAAGGTTCCAGTATAAAATATACGAATTGTATTAAGTATGGTGCATTATAGATGAGTTTTTATAGATTAAACTATCCAACACGATATAAAGAAGTGATCTTAACTGTGACCAGCTATAACATAAAATGCTGCTTATACAGAAATGCACAATAATCCAATAATTTAATACCACACTGACAGAGGTCCTTCTGCTGCCTAATGAATACTTTTACTTTTGATATATTTTGCTGTTAATACTTTAACAAGTTAAAAAGTGTACTTGTTGTGGAGTAATTTTACTGTATTATAAATACCTCTTTTTAAAATTATATTTTGGTACTACTACGTTTTATCATCTATTATTTATTCCTGGTATTCTTTGGTCATCAAATTTTCAATTCAATTCATGTTGTCAGAAATGGAAACATCATTTCTTTAAATTCAGATTTTTTTTTTTTTTTTTCCGGACCGACAGGAAGTGTGTCCGTCACCGACAGACTTCCGTCATTGTGCAGCAGTAAACGTAATCCGTCCTGTCAGCGGATGGATGTTACACCCGGTAACACCGCCTGTGGTCCATCGGAAAATGAAGCGCTGGGCGGCTGGATGAACATCCACAATATAAAATAAAAAATCCTGGTGATCATGAGTGGGACCGTGAAAGGTATTTCAGAGGACATGGACCGACAAATTGTACAGGTGGGTAAACCGACAAAACCTCGAGAACCCTCAATAGTTAACGGTACCGCTGGGATGACCTAACTTAGCGTTAACGTTAGCTAACCAGGGTCTACCCAAATTCCTGCTAAGTTCAACCAAGTTGGGCTAACACGCTGAGACCGTGTAGCACAAAGACGTGTTGGCTGAGACTGATATAAACGCTTTGGACCATTGCTACAATATGTGTCTTGACATCACCTTTTAATCCAAAATTCTACCATATTTATACATCTATTTATATAACTATATCTATATTTTTTTGATACTTCAACTATACCACTAGTTAATAAGTGAACTCTGTAAGACAGAGCACTATTCAATACATCATAAGTCATTTTATGTTGTAATAGCCATATCTTTGTCGGATATTAAAGTATTAATCAAAAGTCAGTTGAGGTAAATAAAATGTAAAAAAGTAAGAATAAAATAACCAGATAAGAATGTCTGATTTTGCCAAATCCAGCAAATTCAAAACTCCCAAATAACTAATGGTGATGCAAAACTATATTTAAAAAAACAGTGTTGTCATAAAGCAGTCCCACTAATTGATTTGCAGCATTGTCTACAGTAGCTTAATACAACCAGACATTCAATAGAGAGCTACCACAATATGAATGATAAACTGTCTTAATAACAGCTTCGATCTCTTTGTTGGACCTCAACTACAAAACACCAAGAATTGGTAATTGATACCACAAGGATTAGCAGCATCTTGGCCATCATTGTGATTCTTCCCAGAGGTGGACTGAATACACGGAGGGTCTGAAAGGTCTTTACCGTGACACTGTTTTGCCGTCTGTCTCAGGCTGTATTCGACGAGGACACAATGTCCTCTACCTCAGTGGGAATGTCCGATTTGTCCGATGAGATCCTGCTGTGCATCCTCCGCCATGTTCCCGTGTGTGACCTGGTGCGGAACGTGGCAAACGTCTGCCACAAGTTACACACACTGTGCCACGACAAGACCCTGCTCACCAGCGTCAGCCTGTCGGAGGAGTATCTGGTAAAGGGTTATCATCTTTTGAACTGATAAGGCATGTGTCAAGATTGTTTTAGTGAAGATTTCTATCTCCGTTTTCTATTAATCTTCAAACTAATGCACGTGTGTGGATCTTTCTGTATATTTTAATAACATTTCTTTGTCAACACAGTGGAGTATTTGTTGCATTGTAGCAGATGGATTTAATAAAATGAGTTCTTTGTTTCCTCCAGGCTGACGATCTATTGGTTCGGCACATATTAAAGCGGTTGGCCAATCACGTGCAGTCTCTCAGCTTGAATGGTTGCTACTGGCTGGCCGGCTCTACAATGGAGCTTCTTGCTCGCTGCAGAGGAGTGACGCACCTCGATGTCACCGGCTGTCGCCTCACTTCCCTGCGTCTCTCCCGTCTCCTCTCCTCCCTCTCTCTGCTCAGATCACTCGCTTTTGATGTGACGCCGGGCTTCAACTCTGCTCAGCTCAGTTCAGAGGCGGTGGATTCACTGAGCCGCCTGTCGGAGCTCAGGCAGACACTGTTGACACCGAGTTATGGTGTGGTGCCATGTTGCGCCCAACTCCGCAAGTAAGAATCTGTCAAGATTACTGAGATTTCACACCAGAAATGAAGGTTTTGGTGTTCGATGAAAAGTAAAGGGATCGCCAACAAGATCACAATGAGCTGAACATGTCTACCCAATTTCATGGCAATCAATACAATAGCTTTGGAGACATTTCATTACAAACTACTAGGGGCCTTACTCGAGTAGTTTTTTCATGCTGAATTATTTATTTCTGGTAGATTTAGTGGCGATTCTTTGTCGAGAAATTCTGTTTTACAGATCTGTAGATTAAATCAACTAGCCAGACAAAATCCTGTTGGTAGACTAAGAATTTCTTTAGTTGATGACAGCCCTACGAGCTACAAAAGTCAACCTCAAGGTGGCGCCAGTGGAAAAGTCGGATCACCAAAGTCATTAGGACGTATCCTCTGGGGATCATGAATGTTTCAACAAAATGTCATTTGAATCCATCCAGTAGTTGTTGAGATATTTCAATCTCTGGACCAAAGTGGTGGACTGACCGACATAGCCATCCCTAGCTAGCATGGCTGAAATGCACAAGTGCAATGCTTCACCTGCTTGTGCTTTGTGTCACAATCAAACCTTGAAGTTAGTTGTTCCAGAAACGCAATTTGGAAATTCCAATTTCCATTTACTTGTCACTTCAGAGCATAGAGTCTGATCTGGTGATGTCAGCATTTGGTCCATTGTTTGAGTTTAGCGACACTACGCTAATGGAACTGGCATTCACATTCTTGTCGCTCTGTCTAATGACTTCGTGTTACTATGTCACTGCTGCATTGTTGAATGTGTGTCTGCGGTTGTTCCCTGCAGGCTGATGCTGCAGTTTGACATCTCAGATGTGACCAGAGAGGGTATCGGTGTTTGCTGTCAGTTAATGATGGGTCAGAGCAGTGTGCCGCATTACCAACAGCTGGAGGAGTTCACTGCCAGGCTGGCTCCGGGAGAGGTGAGTTTCTTTGTTGTTTCATGTGCACGTACTATGTTCTCGTATACATCTGCAGTACACACTTTAATATCTGTGTGTTCACGTCCTTAGGTGAACCAGACCTTGCTCCTCCTCTACCTGGCAGTGTTCAGCGTTCATGTGCCAAAGCGTCTCAGAGTTTTCCTGGTGTCGATTCCTGGCCCAAACCCCGCCCACTGGCCCGCTGCTCCCTCACTGGCCCAGAGCCTGGGTCAACGTGGGGACCTGGAGGCCCTGCAGCTGCCTCGGTCCTGGCTCGATTCCTTGTCCCTCAAGCGAGCCCTGGAGGGAAACAGTCCGAAGCACCTGAGCTTCAGCCGCTGCCCAGCGCTGTGGCCGCAGGTGTTCCAGTCGTTGCTGGAGGGAGGAGTCAAAGACACCGCACAGCTGACGAGCCTGAACCTCAGCGGGATCAACAAGGTCCTGTACTCAGAGTGCAGGAGTGTGGAGGATCAGCTGATTCCTGCGACAATGAGCCGGTTGGCAGTCGGCTGTTCCAACATTAAACAACTGAACCTCATGCACACGCACTATCATCATGAAAGCTCACCTGGGCTCGGTGGAGAAACACACCTGTGTGCCAGCTTGGCCAAACTCGCACACCTGCGCTCCCTCACCCTGCCTGCCTGCGCTCTGTCAGACGGCTTAAACACGCATCAAATCACCACAGACAACACGTCTCCCTCTCCGTTGTTCCTGGGGCTGAAGAAGACTCCACGTCTGGGGATCCAGAATTACAAGCCCGATTCAGAGTCTTCTCTGTCGGGGGACAGCACTTCAGGGCTCGCTCTGCTCTTAGCTGGCTGCCCTTTTTTAGAGACCTTAGAGCTCATCGGTCCAGGTTTTGTCTCCGCACTGCCTCGGCTCGAGCCTTGCACTCGCGCCAGTGTGGAGCCCCGCGGCATGTGTGCGTGGGCACGAGGAGTTGGCGACGCACACTTGGCGGCACTTGAGGCTTTGCCCCGGTTACATCTTCTGACTCTGGCTGGGCTCCCTGGGGTCCTCAGGGGGACAGGGCTGGTACAGCTGACCAGGCAGTGCAGAGACCTACAGGTATTGTCCCTTGCCAACATGGGATCACTAAAAACCATGAACTACACCCCTGCCTTGCTGGACACACTTAAACAGTGCACGCAGCTACGGGAACTCAGGTTAGAAGATGTCTTTGTGTACCCTTCTTTGACTGTAATACTAACCATCAGTACACTCATTATTATTATTATTATTATTATTATTATTAATCCCTTTCGTTAAAGGACTGTCCATCTTTCCAGTAAAATAATTTATTATTAATCATTTCTCATATTTAATTTATTATTTGAACTAATAACTTGATCCTAATGTTAATTTTCCTCAGTGGGGTGTTAAGTAGATTCAGAACAACCTCAACGATTGGCTTACTTTGTAAAAACAAGAAGAATCAAAACATCTCTTTGCAGGTTTTTTTTGTTATAAATCTAATTAAATTTAAAAAAACTTTAGAGCTTAGAATTTTAGCTTAGGTTGTTCCATCCATTCACCACAAAATACAAAGTAGTACATCAGTTAGTCTTCACACAATTAATGGAAAGAGTTCACATGTTTGCTCAACGTGTTGTTTTTATATATATATTGAAGCGCTGTGTGTGTGTGTGTGTGTGGTGTGCGTGCGTGTTTCAGGTTGGAGCAGCCCTACCTGAATGCCAGCGCGTCATTCTTTGAGGCTCTGTCCTGCTGCTCCCGTCTGCAGCGTCTCTGCCTTATCTCACGCAGCGGTACCTTTGACCCGTCGGCCGCAGAAACCTTCATGGAGCGATGCTGCCACGTCATCATGTGCCACATGTTCATGGGTGGCACCTTAGTGGCTTGTCGCACACTGCAGAAAGTTCTGCTGGACAGGTCGGTGCTTTTTTTTTTTTGTGTGACGACAAATCAAACATTTATGTGATAGTTTGGATTTTGTTTGAAGCGGAGTCGTACGAGGTACTTATCCAAAGCCAGAGTAGAACCCACAGTAGATGTCGGTTTGTAGAAACAGACATTATTTTATTGTACTCCGGTCTGTTTCTACAAACTGGAGGCGTGCCGACCGCCATCTACTGACTATGTTCTAGGAACTATCTCATTAAATGGCTAAAGAAGTCTCACATTCACCTTTTCTTGTGTTCCCTCTCTCTCCGTTAGATTTTCAATCGATCGCTCGGCTCTGAGCGTGGTCATCTATCCGCTCCACCATGAAGACCTGCCCTCAGTCATCAGAGACATCCCACTAACACTGCTGGACAGGATTACTTTGTTCCAGAGCCACGTGGCCCAACCACCACACCTATCGCCATTGTGACGTCACCAGAGAGCTTCAGTGTGATTGGTGCTCAACAGCTGCTCAGACCGATTTTATTCTGCAGGAAATAAAATTCACTCATTGAAAGACTGATTGTCATCTGCACAGTGATTTCACCAACAACGGTTTCAGGCTGCTCTACAACCACCATCATCATCATCATCATCATCATCCATGATTGTTTTCATTTACATGACAAAGTAATGATGGTCTTCAAAGGGCAATCTGTTGGTAGGGAGTTTATTGTTTCAGGACTTTTCACATTTGCTTGCCGTTGGGGGGCCTGAAGTTAGGCCTCTCAGTCATAAATAATGTGCATTACTACACCGGTCTGTTACTTTGAAAATAAGTGCCAAAAATATAAATGAAGGGATGTATTTGTTCAGATCATTTGTACAGAAGATCTGAATCAAATCATGTTGTAATAAACTCCATTGAAATGATTCCTACGTGTTGTCCGTGTACCATTTGCCTGTTCATGTAATTATTTTTAATTGTCACAACATATCTGCTGTTGAAGCTACGTTGGCACTGACATTGGAGCCCTGCCGCTAGCATAGCACCCAGCATTAACACAGTCACCAGTGGACCCAAAGTTGCTAACGTGCAGTGGCGGACTCGGACTGTCTGAGGGGCACCAGCACGTAGGGCTGCATCGTGCTTTTATCCACACTCGATTGGCCCTGCATCACATGACTGCTTTTTGGCTGGGCCTCTACTCCAGGTCACACAGCTGGGCGGAGCGTATGACCCACAGCCCGGGGTAGAGCGGCTTTGTGAAAGTGGTTTCTTCTCGGTGCAGCAGCTGCAGCGTCGGCGTCGTGTCACAGACGCAGTAGTAGGTCAGACTACCGGCCTCGTGATCGAGGTACACGGCGACTCTGGAGGACCGAGGCTCCGGCACCGCAGTCTCCTCATCCTTGTGTCTGAAACACTTGCTGTTTTCGTTTATGTCTAAACTCCAGGATTTGTCGTTGCAGCCGAAAGCACACTCGGCATAATAGTCCGATCTGCCGAGATCTTTGTACGCCACCGCTATTTCAACTGACCCTTCGAACTCCACCTCCCAGTAGCAGCGTCCAGACAGACCCTCTTTACTCAGCACCTGGTAGAGGTGAGAGAACCTGTCCGGGTGTTCAGGGTACTCCTGGACTAGATCTGTGAGCTCCACCTTTCTGTTCCCCTCAGACAGAACCATCTCTCTGTACGCTGTGTTTGGGTCCAGGGTGAGGGGACAGTAATCTGTGAGAGGAGAGGAAGACGAACAAAACACTGATAAGTCTTTCCTTTACACACCTGAATATAATGTGCGACTGTGTTTGATTTCAGGAATATATCAGAACTCTTAACTGGGATGATTTAAAGAATTGCTCTGAGTGTGTTTGAAGGAATAATTTGACATTTTGGGAAATAGGCTAGTTCGCTCAAAAGACTCACATTTTATGAAGTCTGCTCTGGTCTGAGGTTCATCTCTCAGTGAATCGTCTGCCTCACAACACACACACACACACACACCACAAATTCAGAGTCATTTTAATAAATATTGCTTTAGAAGTACATCATCTCTGAGGAAAAGTGTCTTCAAAACACAGAAGGTGTTAATATGTATAGAGCTAAAATCATCAACACACTTTTAGGGATATCTTCCAACACCAATGTATTCCGTAATATGGAAGATTTCTACAAAATCACTCGTATAATAAATGTACTTGTGCTATGAGCTTATTTTATTGTAGCTTGCTAAAACCATTAATCTGGACAACAGAACATGAGATCAAATTTATATATGATTTTGTTGGAATTTGATAAATGATCTGGATGAAACAATAACACGATACCATGTTTTTTATGGAACAAAGTTCGGCCATGTGGTCTGCTGGTACATTTGTATAGTGGGTGTGCTGCGTACCTGGAGCAGGCGGGGTGTTAGACACAGGACAGGAAGGAACTTGCTGATCTTGTGCAGAGATTTCCTATAAAAATCTGTATTAGTATTATTTTTGCGCTCCAATACTCTGGTAGAATACAGAAAATTGTCAAAAACTGTGACGTTAAAACACATTTTATTGAGGTATTTGTGATAAAACCTGAGGAGGAAAATATGAGGACTAGGACTGAACATTTGTCCTCGTCCATTTATCTGTAATCCCAGTAAATACGGTGAGAAGGTTGTGTATTTCTATACACACTCAAGGTTTTTATACACTCTCAAAGTACTCAAAGAAACATCATGTGACTGCAACAAAACTTCAACCTCAAACTGCCATGAACAGTTTCACCAAAGTATTGTGATGATCAGTAACTTCACTGCTGTTAAGTTAAGATAAAGATAGTACTTGGAGGGTTTGTATGAGGAAATATGTGTTCTTCTCCTGCACTGAAATTCAGCTGGTAGCAACATCAATATTTGTATATTGCTCCCTTAATTCTATTTTTGTTGAACTCCCTTTTTGCCTGAAACAGTTATGTTAGAGATACTCACTCAAAATCCAACTGTATAAAAGGAGTCCTGAGCATGGCTGTCTCAGGATTTAATATTTGAATATTATTCCAGTATTTACAACAATAAAGTTATTCCATATATGACTAACTCAACTGATGAAGAAATAAAGATGTCCACAGATCATGAACCAAACAAATAGATCATTCACTTTAATGACTTGTAAACTTACTGATGTTGTCAGAATTACATAATGATAACATAGATTTTAGTTTTTCTTAACATAGAAATGTACACTTCATAATAATTTCTGCATATTATCAGCGTGTAATGAGTCGCACAATATTAAAATGTGTGCGGACACTTGTTATGAAACTATTTATTTTACCATGGACGCTGGGGAAGCAGCTGCGTGTCTCTCTTCCACTGCTGTAACGCGGATTAAAACGTGTATCCAGGAAGCCTGTGTCCACCCTGACCACTGTGTCTCTTTCTAAAATCAATCAAACCGGCCTTTAAATAATCTTATTTGTTCTGGCTCACCGTCTTCATCTCATTGTATCCCAGGAAGAGACGCAAAAGTCAACTTTATGACCACCTTCGGGGGGAGTGGCGTGGATTTACCTGCAGGGACGTAAAGTCAACGGCACAGGCCTACGAATCCATCCCCGATAAAGTCGATCGCAGTGGGACGTCCTATTAAGACTAGATTACGCTTTATCGACAATTAATATACCTCAGAAATAAACAGTGATATGTTTGAACCCAGTGGTGATCCATTTCAACGACCTAAAGAGCCAAACAGGCCGCTTTAAAGTTCTTGATCGAGATCTATTATTCAGGTCTTGTGTAGTTTTTTTGTCATTGAAACATCGTGCGCGCAACATGACAGAAGCTACGCAGCTACCCTGAAACTAACGTTGTAAATTTGATTAGCTTGTAGTTAGCTGATGTTAGATTAAAATTGCTAAATATGTTAACGTCCGTCGCCTGTTTGTGCGCGCGAAACGGCAGGAAAGTCTCGGCCCCTGTAGCTAAATTGTCCCTGTTTTCAACGGTTAAAAACTCAACCGGGACCCTGAATCTGACACAATATGTGTCACGATATCGGTCCTCCGGGCTCGTCCTCACGCCGACTCCCTGGCAGCTGCTATCCGCCAGATCTGTGTCCCTATCGGCTGCTTCCCATGGGGGTGCAGACCCTCTGGACTCTCCTTCAGAGCCAGCTGGAGTCGACCCACCAGACCGGGAGAACTTCGGTTCCTTTTCCACCGACATGTCCTCCAGGAGGACATTCAGGAAAACCAGCCCATACATCCAGGATCTGCGGTACCGAGACGAGGATGAGGACCCTGTGAAACCTCGCAAGAGGCCCGGGATGAGCAACACACCGTACTGGTACTTCTTACAGTGCAAGAAGCTGATCAAAGACAACAAGGTGAGTCCATTGGTCTGTCTCTCTGTCCTCTCACCTCCTTCTGTGTATTAAACATGATGTGTCCTCTCACAGCTGCAGGAGGCTTTGGACGTGTTCACCAGAGACATGCTGGAGGGAGAGAGGCTGCAGCCGGAGGAGTACAACTTTACTGTGTTGATCGGAGGCTGCGGTCGAGCTGGACAACTGAAGAAGGCCTTCAGACTCTACAATGATGTAAGGACATTTTATTCATACGCTATGTTCATGTTTAAATCTTCCTCAGGGCTTTGATTGGATCATTTGACATGTTAGAGAAATCAAGTTTATTGATAAAGCACATTTTAAAAACAACCTAAGTAGACCAAAGTGCTGTAGAATATAATGATAGAAGATGTACATTTCTTGACACAGTCAGGTAACAATGTGTGCGTGTCTTCCAGATGAAGAAGCGAGGTCTAGAGGCCATAGATGCCACCTACACCGCGCTGTTCAACGCCTGCGCCGAGTCGCCATCCAAACAAGCCGGTCTCCAGCAAGCGTTGAAGTTGGAGCAAGAGCTCCGTCGCAAAAACTACCCACTCAGCACCATCACGTACCACGCCCTCCTCAAGACGCACGCCATCACCAACCACCTGCAGGCCTGTATTCACACGCTCAGGGTACGACATGGGCCGACATTTGTGCGTGTGTGTGTGTGTGTGGAGGGTTTGCTCACCGAATTGTCGGATTTCTTTATGAGTCTATGTATGTTTGCAGGAGATGCTGCAGAACGGCCATGCTGTAACTCAGGAGACGTTTCACTACCTGCTGATGGGCTGTTTGAAGGACAAACAAACTGGATTCAGACTGGCTTTACAGGTAGATGCAGTGATTTAGAGCCACCTCACATCGGTACCTAATATCTTTGAGAGGAAAAGGACGGTTTACGCTGAGATCAACTTGTCAATATGCACCGTACCTCTTTGTTTTTTTGTTTCAGGTGTGGCGCCAGATGCTGAGGTCCGGGATTCTTCCAGACTCAAAGAACTATAACCTGCTCTTGCGAACTGCTAGAGATTGTGGGATTGGCGATCCCGCCCTGGCCAGCGGCGTGCTGCTGAGGCCCGACCGGAAGTACGAGAGGGAACGTGTGTCCCGTGTAAAGTCTGGACGCAAAGATGTAATAGACATTGACCTCCTGGAGAGGCAGTTGTTTATCCAACCTGACCCACACAATGACAGTCAGCGGGACAGCAGAGGCAGTGAGGAGGAGTCCCCCATTAAAGACTCAGCCCATTTGGTGCCAGTCAGACAAATAGAAACCGCCTCACTGCCCATTGACGTGGCAGGTGATTCTGCAGCCCCTAACCTGCTGGACCTTTTTGAGGGTAAGAGGGGGGGTGTGGTCTCCCTCGGCACCGTGGATGGAGCGTCAGATAGGCTCGCCCTCATCGGAGGAGCTAGAGGATTCCTGGAGAAGATGGCAGCCTAACGGACTCAGTCCGGACATCAAAACTGTGACCCTGCTGGCCGACACGATGGAGCCGGGGTACCAGTCTCTGCAGACGCTGCTGAAGGTTTCCAAGCTGCACAAAGTGAAGCTAGACGTCGCGTTCTTCAACACTGCGATTCGCAGAGCAGCCAGAGCGGGTGACCTGGAGGAGGCAAAGGTAACACACACACACACAGTACTTTCACTTTACTTTAGTATTTTCACGTTACTTCCGACGCTTGTAAAGTGTGAGTGCATATTTTTGATGCACGTCTTTCTCTGTCCAGGCTGTGTTGAGTGTGATGCGACAGCGCCACGTGAACGTGGACGTGCAGACATTTGGAAGTCTGGCGTTGGGCTGTGAGCGGCAGCAGGACGGGCTGCAGCTGCTGAAAGACATGGAGGTGATGAAGCTCTCATCCTCACAGAATAGATGTTAAATTGAGGACTCGCGTTGTATTTGTAGAATCAAGGACAGAAAAAAAAATCACACAGAGAACATAGACGGCTTAACAAAATAAAAGTGCTGATTATTACGTGCACTAAGAGATGAACTGTAACATTGTCATATGAAATACTAACGTCAGCAGTAATCTTATTAACAGTCGTAGTAGTACTAGTAGAAGACCAATATTTTGACTTGTTTTTTTTCTTCATCTTTACATGCGTTTTATTGCAGGAGGCGGGACTTAGGCCTAACGTCCAGGTGTTCTCTGCTCTGATTGGCCGAGCAACTCGAAGACTGGATTTTGTTTACCTAAAAACAATGCTGAAAAGCATGCGCACCATGAGTGTGTGGCCGAATGAGGTCATCATCAGACAGCTGGAGTTTGCCTCACAGTACCCTCCCAACTATAACCAGGTAAGCACACGTACATACCTGAGCATGACAACATGTCTGTGTGGATGTGTAGGTGCAGTGTTTTAGCATCTTTCAGCCTATTGTTTTGTTTTTCAGGCTGTCAGACTCTCCTCTCATTAGCCCTGTTTTCAGCCCCAGCAGGCAGTTGCTTTCAGTGAATAATGCTCTGATAAACACAACACAGTTAGCTACAAGGTGGTGAATATAATGGAGCATTTAGCTGCTAAAGAGCCAGATATTTCAGGAGTTAAAGGAGAAGAATTCATATCTGACTTGCCAGGTGTCCAGAAACACGACTAAATGATGCTCTGTATCTTACTGGATGTGTAAATATACAAACGTTGAACTTATGAGCTTATTCCTCTGCACGTAAGTGGTCAAAAACATCAGCAGACTATGATTAAAGTCATACTTTATATAAATGTTGTGTTGATTCATTCATATTTTATTGATTTTCCCCTCTCCTCCCCCGTATCCTTCCTCCCTTCCATCAATCCCAGTACAAGTCCAGAAACAACTACCTGCTCCAAATCGATGGGTTCCGTGGTTTCTACCAGCAGTGGCTGAAAGACATGCCGGCTCAGAGCGCTGAGGACGATCAGGCGGAGCTGCAGTCTGAGACGGACACTGAAGAGCTGAACACAGAAGCTGCAGATGGACTCACAGCGACCCAAAGAAACCAGAGAGCAGCAGCGAGGAGATACAAGCCTCACAACAAGGACAAGAGAAGCAGCTCTGCTCTGTAACAGCACTGCGTCCTCTCTTGATCCTCTGTTGGTCTGTTTGCATTCAGCTGTGTAACTCTGGGTGGACTTCAGATCAGGGTTGTAGCTCATGGACCTTCCTTCAGTTAACTCATCGCAGATGCATTTTTCTCGACAGATCGAAATTAATGTAATTTATATTGCAATTAAAGTAAAAATTCAAGTTTAAAACCTAAATCTCGTCTTAGTTTTCTATTGCGTTGTTTTATTTTGAAACCACAATTTTAGGGTAATTTGCTGAGTAATCTTGACTGATCATTTGCAATTAGTGTAGAAATGCGCAATCGCATGCAAGATGCACATTGTGTGGTGGTTTTTATTTATATTTGAATCCATGTGAAGTGCATCATAAGAGGACACATATTACAGTTTGGTTTATAGAATTACAAGTTCACTGGGTGATGTGATATTTCAGATACGGTTTAAAAAATAATGAATAAAAACAAGAATAATTCTTAGAACTGACTTTCTTTGACCAAAAATGTATTTAATGACTATTCATTCCTTTTCCATCTTTTTATGCATTTGGAAGTGTTGAGGGTTATGCTTGTTGTGCCTCAACAGGACAGAGGAAATGAGTTGTTAGGTGTCTAACAATTAATAGATAAACTTTCTAAAGAATGTTTTCAGAGAGAAAATGTGGATGTGTTAATTGAAAAGAAGTGTTAGGAAATGGTAATAACAATCCAATGACTTCATTTTAAAGAAGGACTTAAGAGCTGCAGAAGATATCCAGACGATAATAAGACTGATATAAGGATTTTAGGTTCAGTGAAGCTTCAATGATGGAGTGAAAACAAGAGGAAAAAGCTTTTTAATAGGCAAGCATCTGTCTGAGTTAGTTGATTATTGTAAAACAGAGGACTCAGTGAAACGTGTTGTATGTTTCGGGTCAATAATACGACAGAAATTAATTTTAGAAAAAGAAGACAATCTTGCATCAGGGAGTTACACCTGTTCATCAAGTTACTGCAGAGAAACTCGGATGACACAAACATTCTAGTGTGTATTTATTTATTTTAAATAGAGAAACTAACGCTGTTCTATTAAATAATGTTAATTTATTCGTTCGTTATGCATTCATCTACTGCTCCAGTAGGTGGCGGTAATACACCTATAAGCTGGTTTGCCAACCATTAATTCAGACGAGGAAAAAGAAAAGGCGGAACGTCACATCCGGTCACGGTGAATTTGGAGAACGCCCGGGCGCCAAAACAAAACTTCTTTAATTTTGAACAACAAAGGTAAGACAGCTGTCGCTAACAAAACTAAAACAACTACATAAACGTATTTTGTATATGTTGTACGAAAGAAGTACATTGTTAATGTTGACACAATCTGCGACCGTCTTTACACATATTTAACTTTCTGTTTCCTGCTTCGCGGAAAGATAGTAAGCTTCTTAAAAGTTCGATAATGTGGTTTGTTGTGTTCTGGAAAGAAAGACACGGTAACGTCTCATCTAGATGACGTGTCCGGTATATTTTACTGACATGAATCGGGTCCCTTCCCAGAATACAGACAAACCAGCAGCTCATGAAGGGTTTCATGTGTGACTCACTCACCAACATCTTACAGGACACGTGGTGGGATTGCCTTTTCTTTTCCCTGCCAAACATTTCTGATGGGTACAGCTGTGGACACTGGAGAAATCATCATCCTCAGTGATGATGATGAAGAAGACTGTGAAGAGGACATATCCTACAGTGATCCCTCGGTTCTCATTGTGGAGGTGGAGGACATGAAGAAGAGTGGTAACAGCTGTGTTTACTGTCCACACCAGCAGCATGTGAAGGTTGTTCATGTTGCAAATGGTCATCAGCTGCTTTCTTCTTGTGTTTCAGACTGTGTTGTATCTCCCAGTGCTCTGGATGAAGACCTGGTCATCACCTTCTCCCGCCGCGCTGAGGTCCTGCCTCATGCACGCTACGACTGTCCCTTGCATGCATTTACGTGAGTGAATTGTTGCATCACACATTTTGTGATATACTGACCTCCATGAGCGATGATCACACCCTCATCTCCTCTGTGCTGCTCAGGGCTACAGATTGTGAGATCAGTGCTCCTGCGGCCAGGTAACCAGCTGATGTGTGATCAGTGCTTCTGTTACATCTGCGACAAGCTGGCGTCATCGGTATGTGTTGACGTAGACTTTAAACTATATACACAGCAAGAACACAGACATCAAAACTCCGTGTGTGTGTGTGTGTGTGTGTGTGTGCGCGCGCGCATGCGAGTGTGTGTTCAGTGTCAGATGTGGTGTTGCTGCGGTGTGTGTCACTGCAACAGCCACAAGAGGAGCGACTTCTGGAACAACCTGAGAAACTGCTCGCTGCTGGGAGGACTTCAGCCTTTCAACCTAACTTTGTCTGAAATAGATTCTCACCTCCGACATGCAGGTACTTAAAAACACAAATCCTCAGACTGAACCACTTGTTGTTTTTGATTGTTATTACATTTCACCGTCACTGGGTTTGTCTTCCTCTTGTCCAGACACGATGCTGCAGAGCTTCAAACAAGGGCTCTCTGCAAAGTTCTCGTCCTTCTTGAAGGGACAGACTTTGGAGCAATGCGGTCTGGACCATTCGAACCAGAGAGGCCTCGTCTTCGAGTGAGTGACGGAGCAGAGCTGTCTATGATGTGGAAAGGACACTGAAATCCATCCAGATCATCTCGCCCCATTTATGAATCGGGGATCTGTAATACATGAAAGTCATTAGGATTCATCCTCGTCCATTAACGTCTGCACCAAATGAACATCCAAAACCATGCGGTCGAAAATATGCGGACACGCAAACATTAAACCCAGAAATAATTGTTGAACATTGTCATTTAAAAACCCCCAAAATGCTCCAAATGGAAGAGTGCGCTGTAGCATTAAAGGGGCACTCAACAATTTTCTCCCAAAATTTCAGTTTACTTATAATCTTATGTTCTCCCCAGAATGTTAAACTAGTTGTACAACGTCTTTGGGTCTGATGACGTTACAAACTGGAGGTGTGGAGTTTGAAAGTTGTGGGTATTTATCGAGCACAGAGGATGCTATCCAGATGCATTATGGGAAATGTAGGAGCCAGTGTTTCTGGTTATTGACACACTGGGGACTAAAAGTCAGGATGTCTGCTGCATTGATTTTGACAATTCTTACAATGTTTTTTAAATATTTATGACTTCCATATAACTTTATGGAAATGCAATAATAAATCACTGGAGCGCCTCTTAAAGATTTGGAGCCGAACTCAAACCATCGAAAAGAGTCCAGACTGAAAAATACACACACGTATTTTGACAGAGACATCCACATGCAGTTAACAATTAAAATGATGGCTGCAAATACACCAACTGGCTGTTTCACCAGTCTTACTTTATGTCGTCTCTCACATTATTAACAAAAGTGAGATTTTTAGAATTCAATTTTTCTGTTTTGTTTTGCAGCTACATGCCTGTGTACGAGTTTGCGTCATCGTTCCTGAACAAAGCGGATAAACAGGAAGGCAGAGCTGCTGCCATCATGAGGCTGGGAGCCGCTGAGGACTTCGTTCGCCATTTGCAAGGCTTTGGGTGCACACGCACACACACACACACAGACAGACACGCACGTACACGCACAGCATGAATAGCATTTCCTGTTCTAGATTAAATGTTTATCTTAGCAGCTTTTTTGGTCTCTGTAGTAATTTTCTTTTGTCGATATGATTCTCTACAGGACTTACATCTCACAGTCTCCCCATGCTAATGCTTTTGAATGCATACCGGTGTTACTTCAGAGGTACACACACACACACACACACAGAGAACCCATGCTGTGTCCTGTCTGAAACTAATTAACTTGGATATTTACCTTGTTTGGGTCTTCCAGGGTAATAGCGTCCGTGCGGAGACAGATGGTGATGACCGATTTAACCCCGGAGTTCATCCACAAATTGCAGGATTTTTACAGGAGGTTCAATTTCCCCGCTGAGCTGAAGAGCGTGAAGAACAGGTGTGTGCGTCTTCAAACGTGTCTCCGAGGCAGCAGTTTACACATAAAAGCCTTTTCATGCATTACTGTAACTTTGTGTGTGCGCTTCATTCAGCCTGTGTGTTCGTCCGTGGGACGACGTCCTGCTGGTGTCGGTGCTGAAGGGGCAGAACGTGACGGGGGTCCGCAAAGACAAAGGCAAGAAGGACCACCTGATTGAACAGAGTTCTATAGTTCTGTTGAGAACAGAACTACTACAGCGGCAGCACAGGTACAAAACGGATATACACACACACACACACACACACACACACTGTTGCCTTTCACAACTGCTGATAAAACCAAAGCTGGCTGTGTTCTTACCAGTCTGCAGGTACAGAGAATTGTGTCGCTACCTACGAGTCGTCGAGAGCGATGATTCCCAACAGTGAGTGTTCAAATATTCCCAAATATTCCAATGGTTTAGATTGAAGTATGAGGTCACATTTACAATATTTCCGTCGACTCTTGTGATGTTAAACCACAGAAATTGAACAGACTTGACCTCCCAGGCGGTTGGTTAAACATGAATGAAGGGTCCACTGTAAGCGTTGGTCTCTGTAAAGGCCGCTCATTTGCCTGTTTTCTGTTCTGCTCTTTAATTCACGTCCAGCTCCCCATCTGCAGCGACAATTTTCAAATACGTACATACATGTACTTTCATTACATTTGAGGATATATTCTATATGATCTGATTCTGATAAATTATGCATCCCATGCTGGCACAACCCTTTTTGATTTTCATGCCCTGAGAGAGCCGTTTGAGCAAACGCACATAATAATATCATAATTGCCAATTAAAATGATTCCCTCGGAGCAGGCTGGCCATAGGGGATACCGGGGGAATATATATATATATCCAATACCGGCCCACGTCCATTACTAACCGGCCCTCGCTCTGAGATCGCCGACCCCGACTATATTCTATGCTTCACAGAACACGTTAAATTGACTCTAACACTTAAAGTCAATAATCGCTGACTGATATTTATACTACTCCTCGCGATCTGTATTCACACTCATGGTTTCCATCTGTGAGCCGGCAGCACCCCTACACACACACACACACACTCACACACCCAGCATGCAATCTGCCCCAAAGAGGCGGGTCTATGAAGCAGTTTAGCCAATGATGCTTTAATGCTGATTAAAGATATAAATGAGTGACATACAATTTAGCCAATCAGCGTCCTCAAATAGATTCAGAGGAGAACTTTGGCGGAGAAACTGCACAATCAGACAGCAGACGAGCGGGAAAGGGAAGCAGTACATGCGAAGCTTCTCTACTAGCTGAACACCAGACAGGTTTGGCTAGCTGGATGACGTCATGCTAATAACTTATTTAGCTTTTTAAAACAACGGGGACAGATCCAGCACGGACAGTTTGGAAGTGAGAGACATGGAGCACCTGCTGAGAAATGATATATAGTTATAAATACATCATTGTGTATATATATATATATATATATATATATACATATATATGTGTATGTGTGTTTTATATTATAGTCAATATTATACGATATATATATATTATTATAGGATATATATATATATATTATTATATGACGTATATATTACTATATATATATATATATATATATATATATATATATATTATACAGCATATTATTATATGATTTATATATTATTATATTATACTGAATTCCCTGTGTTGGTGACACAAATAAGATGTCCGTGACGTGTTTGTCAAAGTGTTATTTACTGCTTTTTTCATGTTGGAATAAAAGTTAAATATTTAACTGCAAAGTAGTAATACGTGTTTGATATCTTCATTTTTATTGCATTAAATCATACTGGGATGTTTGCTGAAATTGATTGGATGTGGCACAGCCCTACCTAGAACATGTTCCACCAGCTCCACTGCGTATAACCATCTGATACTAGCCCAGAGTTCAGCATATTCATCTAGCAAACTATACCTACCTTGGAGTGTTACAATAGCGAGTATTATTTTATTCAATGGGTCCATCCAGGCAAATTGGTGGATCCAAATGTTGTAAAAAAAAACATATGTGATATCATTTCTTTGTAATCATCCAAAATAATGTTAAGTGTATGGCTATTTTTCCAAGTAGGCCACTGACTGGTCGATACGTGCGATGCATTGAGTGGGCAACGCGCTGTGTATTGAGTGGGCCGGTCTGACAGTAAACTCCCGGGCCACTTTCCCCCCCAGTCCCCCCCCCTGCCTTGGAGTCGAATTTAAATTGTCTTAAAATATGCTGTAATTGAATTTACAAATATTCTTCTAGGGATCTTCATTTTCTTCTATTTTATAATGATATTGCTCCATAAAAGCAAAGCTCATGAGGGTTCCCCTGTTTTTTTTAAAGTAATTATTACAACTGTAACCGTAACATTGGCTAGATCGATACATCATTGAGACATGACCGGTGCTTTGTTCCGTTTCTCCAGCAGTTTCCAGCAGGTACGAGACCTCATCCCGTTCTTCATGTGCATGGATGGGACCTTAACGGGCGGTCAGCACAGTTTGTTCCCCTCGGTGAACGCTCCCGCCTTGCGCTTCACTCCACGCCTCTTCCTCTTTTATCTCCGCCTCTTTAAAACGGCAACAGCACCAGAGCTGGTGGTCAGTCAGTCGGCAGAGCTCTGCTTGTCTGATGCAGCGTGGCAGCCAATCAAAGGTCAGGCATGCTGTGGATGGATTATAGATTTTTACTTTCTTACCTTTTAAAAAATAAAAAATAAATAAGTCAACGTGTCTTCTCTCTCTAGATGCGGTGCCGCTTCCACACGTTGTGCTGGTGAGGTTTGCTCTCCGGGTTCAGAGATGCTGCTCCGCCGTCTTCACTGACGTAAGTCCGACACGCTCGTCTCTGTTCAGTTTCACAACAAACTGTTATGACTTTCCACTTCAGTGAAGCGTTACACGTACATTACTGGCATTCAGACCTCCGTGAGGAAAAGAATAATAGATTAATGAGATGATGATTTGTTTTTTGCAGGAATTTGATGTTTCAGGTCACTGATCCATTTTCAGATTTCTTTTCACTGAATGGCCGGTCAGTCTCCGATATAGTCTAATCTGTGCTGATCAAATGAACACCCATGCCTGCACCGTGATGAACTATCGTCACATCCACACTCTGTGTTTCCAACTTGGCAATTTTAAAGCTCAATTTTGCAACTTTCCAAACCCTCTAAGTGACTTAATTTCTAAAAGGCAACACGTGACAAATTTTGCGACTTATTCAGACAGAAAAAGCAAAAAAACATGTTCCAGTAATTCATATTTAAATTCTTTCCCCATGCTGCGTGGAGTAATCGCAGTAACCGGCTCTTCTTAATATAACATACAAACTGTTCGTTCTTGTAAATACAGACTGATTCATAAGTTTTTGGATGAATAAATACAGAGTTGTAAATAGATAATGCATTGTGGACTGTTAAGTCTGGTACAGGACATGCTAGGAGCTACCCGGACCTCTCATCTGTCAAAGCTGTTTTTTTATGAGCTCCCAGTGACTGAATTGTCCTTCAAGACTTGACTTGTCTTTTTCCTGTTTTAAATATTGTCTTTAATAGTTTATGTGCTTGTTGTGACAAAGCGATTGTCAATGATTATTTTGTCCCCTCATGTGTATGAACGTGCTATATGATTAAAGTCAGACTTGCTTGTGATTGTACGCCTGATACCTTTCTGATCCAGTCTCAGTGTTGGACCAGTTTACTGACAGTCGTCAACACACTCGCCGCTGTCCCAGAACCGAGCCCACAGTTTCTACACGTATGTATTTTTTGTTTATTAACAGCTTATTTTCCATTTGTTCCCAGCAGTAGTTGTTTACATTCTGTCTCATGTATGGACTTCAGGAAGCGAAGGTTGTTGTGGAATCGATACTGCTCGACCAGCACGGGTCAAACATACAGATCCCACGTTTCTTTCAGGAGGTGAGCACGCTGTGATCTACACACGTACACGTGGCTGTTACCAGCGGGTACTAAACTGTTAGTGTGTGTGTTTGTGTTTACAGGTGTACCCAGATCAGGCTTTGCTGCTGTTGGTAACGGGGGCTTTATATTCGAGAATCCTTAGCGCTGCTCTGAGTCCAGCCGTCCCTGTGCTCACGACGTTTAAGGTAACTTCCTGTTTGCAGACATTTATTCCAAAGAGCTGAATGGTTTCCATGTTCCTTATCCCCATGAAGAGCCAAAATTTTCACCCAGTAACATTTCTCCGTCTCTCAGGATAACATGTGGGCTCTCAGGTGGCTGTGGGACCGTTTGTCCTCCAGCCCAGTACGGCTGAGATCCTTCGTACAGGAGATCTCACACGAGGCGGAGAACATGACAGGTGTGTGTGGATGTCTTTCTCATAATAATGGATCAATGCACTGAACCCTCAACATGCTTGTGTGGGGGTTGAATCGTCACAAATAGGTCAAAAATGATCAGTACTCTTAGATATATATATTTAAGAGCAAATAAGTTATTTGCACTCATTGGCGACACCTGGTGGTAACATGAAGGCACTGCACCAACTCCTTACCTATCGTTTCAGATGTTCTTCATTTTCAGGCTGGTTTTTGTGTTTTTTTGGAGTCGTGGTGAAATAGTGTTAACGTGTAAAGTGGTACTATTTACCCGGAGAGGTTGGAAGGAGATCTACGTTCATAAAACGTTACATTTCTACATAAAAGGATCTGGAGCTAACATTCGCAGAGTACTTTAGCACATCAATACCTAGCATTTGCACTTCTATGCTACGCTAGCTGCTGAAGGTACACTGAATGTAAACATGCTGCTTTTGCTTTTTAATGACTAACGGTAAATAAAGACCAACCCGGCTTTACAGGAACGTCATCAGGTGATGTGGTTCACTTTCACACACTGATCTCTAGCTTCTGTCTTTTATCTTTTCACTGATGAATCAGTTTGACATCCTGGATATATACTTCAAACACATATTGTAGATCCTTATAATAATATTTACATAGAAGCAGCGCGTCTTAGCGACGGGTCAATTAGGAGTTTAAGTCTTGCAAACAGCGTCCACAGCCACAAAACACAGCATGTCTTTGTTTCTCTGTCAGATGGGGATCAATTATTTATTTACGCCATTGTATCCACTCAGTCTTCTTCAACAGAGAACTGGGACCAGTGAGTGAGATTTAATTCATAACAAAAGCACCACGACCCTTATGTGAACGTTTTCTATTTTCCTTTTACGCTGGAGTATAAAAGTCACTGAAATGCCGTGGGTCTGATCTGCTGCCTTGCTTTACATGACCTCTCCTGATGTGGTGGTGATCAGCACCTACTGTAAGTTGCTCTGTCACATGTGGCGATCCTTCACAATGCGTCTTCCGTGTTGTGGTGTTGAGTTAACCCTTTGTGTCTCCTCATGTAGACCGTCCAGTGGCTGTAAAACTCTACTCGTGAAGGCCCCGTCGAAGTGTCGGCTGTAAGTACCACAACTGTCATCAGCTGTTTCCTCCTCTGGGTCATTTAAAAAAAAAAAATTATTTCATAATGCACCTCTTTAGTTGTGGCTCATGTATTTTCTTTTTGAGAGCAAACTGTAAATCCTGCAATGTTAAATCAGATAATAGTTGTCGTCTTCCCCGGCCCATTACCACCACCAGCTGTTAAAGGTACAATGTGTAAGATATGGCTAGAATCTTAATCTTGTAGTAACGATGAACTATTATTATCAACCGCATGGGAGAGGGTACAGTGTTGACGTCAAGTCAAAGACGTACATGTCTTGTGTTGTAGAGATATCTACTGATATGTGCACGCTAACCAGTTAGCCCCAGCCTGCCCTGTCCTGTAATACCACTTGATAGTGAGTCAGTGTAGCGTCCAGTCTGCCCTCAGGCCAACATGAGAGGACTAAGAAGTAGAGCTGCTTTAATCCAGTAAACTCTCACAAACCGTACAGCTCCCGGTCAGTAACACGGTAAACACGCAAGGTTTTTTTAACTTAAATGACAGTTTAGATTAATCCTAATTGGTCTCAATACATTTTCAGTGAGTCGACTAATTGATTAATTGGCTTATCGTATCAGTACTCGTCCTAATAGTTTGAAATAATCTGTTAGTGTTGTTTTTTTCATCCCTCAAGGCTGATCTGCTCTCTGACTACTAGCCCGATTTTCGTAAAACAATCAAACTGTAAGTGTTGCTTCTCAGTTTTGTATTTGATATAAAGCCTCCTTTTTAACTCCCAACAGCTGATCATTCATGCTGAAATACATGTTTTTTTCTTTGTCCTTTCGGTTGTTGCAGCTGGGCCTGATTCCAGACTGATGGAGAACAGTGGAGAGCTGGAGGAGCCACAAGATGACGTCTGAAATGTTTTATTCAGCCGTCGGGATGGAACTGGACAGATGGAGAGACTTCCTCATTGTTCTTCTTTCATGACGTCATAGAGACACTTTATGTTGCTTCATTCTTCAATGACTTGATCAGTTCATTATGCTGATGATCTAAAGTTGAGCTCTGCACTGTTGGATTTTTTTATGTTCTGTTAATGAACTTGTGAAAACGCTTTTGGGTGTTGTCTTTTGTTACAAATGCTCATAAGATGCAATCATGTGATGTTAGTAAATAAACAAACTGTTGTTTTGCTTGTTGCTTAATTTAGAATGGTAATGTAAAATATGAGATTTTATTTTCAGAATAAATAAATGTATACTAAACTATTTTTTGACACTGTAGTGACTATTTCTTACTTTTTATGAAATACTAACTTTTGAAAAATACGACATACTATACTATGATTTTTTTATGACACTTGACATATATTGACTATATTGATGACTTTTTTAAACTTTTGATGACATACTTTTGCTTTTGACTTTTTGACATACTATGACCTTTTTTACTTTTCATGATGTAATAAACTATACATTTGTTCTACTTTTGTTTGACATACCATGTTTTTTTCTAATTTGTATGACACCTTTTATGATATATTATACAATGACTAATGACAAACGATACTATATTTTTCTAATGGCTTTACATTATGACTTTTTCAGACATACTGACGTTTTAACACTACCAGTGACTTATATCAACGACTTTTATACTATACTGTTCATAGACTATAACCTTTACATTATATTGCTCCTGAAGACTTATGAAACCACACTGTGGCTTCTCATCTTAACAAATAACAGTTAATCGATCAATCCCATATGTTCTCGGTTATTTTAGTGAGTAAACTAATTGATTAACTGGCTTATCCACATAGGACTGATCCTCTCCCATTACTTTCTCCATTTACATATAAAACAACCAAACTATAAGTGATATAAAGCCTCTTTATAATCAACAGCTGAAATCATGTTTTCGTTCTTCTGGTGGTTGTTTTAATTGAGTGGTGCTTATGTTCATGACTATTAAAAATACTGTTGGATATTAACTTTTAATGCATACGAGGCAATCATGTCTCGGCAAATAAAAGTAGAAAGTGACTGTTTTCATGCTTTGACGCTGTTTTTTATTGCTTATGTTGCTGAATTTAGAATTCAGAGTAAATACACACATGCTAAACTTGGCTCATATTTGCATCGATCAATCAATCAAATTACTAAAATAACAGTGAAGTGTTAAACAGAAGGAAGACGTCCTGTTAATTTAATTTGACTAAAAGTACATGGCACAGTCCTGAAAGATATTCTGTCATTTTAAAATCATTTTATCTTTAACCTTTAACCTTTCCCGTATTCAGAGTCAGCTAAAACTTGCAGTACACAAGGTTTGTGCAGTAAAAAGGGTTTAAACTAAATCTTCTGCTGCTCCAATTATGTTTAAAAACATATAATACATAAATCATGTGGGTTACTATGGCAAGTATAATGTGAGCCAAGCTAAATGTAATGTGTAGCTCATTTTAAGTCTAAATAGATTTTTAAAATTAGACAGAAGCTCCTCCTTTTTCAGACTTCAGGGAAAAGTTCGACAGTTTGAGAAATGGCACATAACCTCCCTGTAAAATGGCAGTTTGTCTTTCGGTTTTTGTTACCATTGGATCTGTATTTCTAGTCTTTGTGCTAAGCCAAGTTAGCCTGCTGCTGGCTTTAGCTTCATTGTTACCGTACAGACATGAATGGACTGAAGGGAGACAAATTTCATTTCTCGTCTAATTTCTAGTGTTTTAATTTCCACATGAACCGGTGAAATTACTCGAAAAAGGTTTCTTGCCGTTAGAAATTGGCAATTCAGCTGAACTGTGCTTGTTTTAAGAGAACAGTCATGTTAAATGAACAGCTGGCATAAACCCTGAGACAACCAGTCACTTATTCTAATGCAGCTAAAGTTAAAATAACAGAGCAAGTTACAGTCAATGCTGTTTATAAAACGTAAATAATTACCAGTCCATGTAGAACCACCAAGATCCGCAAACTACAAGCAACAACTATGCTGGCTGAACAGTAATCTCACATCACAGTGTTCACATGTGGCTCAATTATCTTAAATTACAAAGAGGTCACGTGTGATTCTGT
>JAFEUB010000264.1:952500-1002088 GCA_024529925.1 Ophthalmolycus amberensis | reverse complement strand
TGTGTGTTCAGCATGAAGAAAGGTCAGATCATCACCGTCACACGACGACTACCCAGAGACGGACCCTTCAGGTCCTACAGAGACCTGCAGGACCACTGGAACCACCTGGTACACACACACACACACACACACATATTTTAATACTGTAGAAAGAAATAATAAAAAATCATCCAAATCATAAATATCTCCTGATTTAAATTACAATTGTGTTCATTTAACTCAGTGTTTTAATGAGGAACAGTTCTGATGTAAGTGTGTGTGTGTGTGTGTGTGTGTGTGTGTGTCAGTACGGTTACAGACTCCCAGATGCAGCAGAAGAAGAGATGGTGTACTGCAGCGTGTACTTCAGGCTGGTGGGGGAGAGACTCTTCACGTATCCTCACAGAGAGCATCATGACTGAACCGTGTTAATGTCAATCTGACCAATCAGACACCTGACACGAGATGAAAACATCAAGAGGAACATATGTTATTATAGAGACAATATATTTCAGTCTTTCTTACTTTTAAACACTTATTTGTCTGTAATTTAAACTCTGAACCCCAAAAAACCTGCAAGAAAAGCATGTTTTTTTAAACAATCGCCAACGCTGCACCGTTTATCACAACCAGAACCAGCAGAGAGCAGAACGTTCCTTTAACCCGAGCAGGTACCCTCTGAGCTCAGAACGTTCCTTTAACCCGAGCAGGTACCCTCTGAGCTCAGAACGTTCCTTTAACCCGAGCAGGTACCCTCTGAGCTCAGAACGTTCCTTTAACCCGAGCAGGTACCCTCTGAGCTCAGAACGTTCCTTTAACCCGAGCAGGTACCCTCTGAGCTCAGAACGTTCCTTTAACCCGAGCAGGTACCCTCTGAGCTCAGAACGTTCCTTTAACCCGAGCAGGTACCCTCTGAGCTCAGAACGTTCCTTTAACCCGAGCAGGTACCCTCTGAGCTCAGAACGTTCCTTTAACCCGAGCAGGTACCCTCTGAGCTGCGTCCGCCTGCAGCCGGTGCAGCGCTGCCCTCGGGTCGACCTGCAGGCGGCGCTGGGCTCCTTCCTGTCCGACGTCGGGGAGAGACTCAACGCCGTGTGCGGCTTCCCCGCTCGACTGACCGGCAGAGCCCGTCACCACGCGGTCGGGCTGAGCGCCGCTGCTACGCTGCAGGTACGAGTACTGAACAGATGGAGGCAGCGGCGGAGCAGTAGCTCCTGTGCTGTGAGAGGTAACAGCCGTACATGCATCTCATTCAACCTGAGCGTGTGGTGGAGGAGAGGAAAAGAGACTGTTGGATCGTTTCCCACCTTGTAAAATGCTTCACGCGGTCTCTTTCTTTATGAGCGTAAAGCTGAGGAGGAGGAGGAGGAGGAGGAGGAGGAGCAGGAGGAGCTCGTTCTCATAACACAGATGTGTGTCTCCTGTTGTCCACAGCTCACTTTAAAAGAAATGTTCCTCTGAACCTCATCCATCACGTGAGGAAGCCTCGTGAAGCACTTCAGTGAACTCTCCATGCAGCGTAAACCTTATTAATAAGAAATAATACTTTAACACATCTTCTGCTGGTCAAAGGGAGCGTTTTAGGTAAAAAAGCACAATATCAGTTATTCGTTGTAATAAATGTGTTGAGTCGTTATTCTCAAGTGTGTTTCATCGACTCAGATCGATCCAGAGCAACTCAAATATTCATGGTGTTCAGAGGGTTCATGTGGAGGAGACGAGAACAAACTAAAGTCGTGTTTCTGCAGATGAAGTGTCTTCACATCCTCCTATGATGTTATTTAAGGTTTTAGGTTCTTACATACAAACAGAAGCTTTTCCTTCCTCATAGAAACGTCTATAAAGTAGATTTAGTATTTTAATTCAAGTCTTAGACCTGCAATTCATGTTTGTGTGTCTTCATTTTCTGCTTCTTTATGTTACATTGTCTTCTCCTTTCTCCTCTTCCTCCTCAGGTGTTTGGTGGTGAGCAGATCAACTTGAGCACCTCCTCCTCCTCCTCCATCAGGCCGGTCCTCACCCAGCTTCCTCCTCTTCCTCCTCCCCGACCCGTGAAGCCCTATTTTGGGTCTCAGCCTCCGGCCTGGACCCCTTTCACCCAGCAGGACGGAGCCCAGGGGCTTCTGGGTAACAGTCTGACACAAAGTCAAGGCTGCAGAGGAGACCCTTCATCATCATCATCCTCCTTCTCCTCACTCTTCCAGACAGCTTCATCCCTCTCCTCCTCCTCCTCCGTCCTCCCTCCTCTTCCTCCTCCTCCTCCTCCTCCTCCTCCAATCTTTGCTCCCAAACTGGTTCCCATCTTCAAGAACAAGTGTCCGTTGCGACACATCAACGTGGCCGTGCTGAGACTCCAGAAGCAGAGGGAGCAGCTGATTGGAGGAGGGGAGGAGAGGGGGAGGGTGACCCTACCTGCCTTCAGGATGAAGACCTCCACCACCGCTTCTTCTTCTTCGTCTGTTTCTTCTCTGTCGGTCGCGTCCCTCACGCTTCCTCCTCCGTTCAACCGTCGTCCTAAAGCTGCTCCTCAGCCAGCGGGTCACATCGGACTCAAACGCATCGCCAGCCTCAGTCCTGCGTCCAAGTCCAGACCCGGGTTCCTCCTGGCTCCACAGCCGGAGACCACCAAATCAGACAGGAAGTGACACACTTTGGGTTTTCTTTCCTCTCTGTTTGTTTGATGTGAGTCATCAGAGGTTTGTTCTGATATAATAATACATTGTTTTACTGCAGGTTTAGTTCCTTCATTCAGCAGCTCCTCATGTTCTGTCAACAAACCTTTGACTTTAGAACGAGTTCTCCACCTCTTAGAAATACAGACACTCAAATAAACCTTTATATTTCATCGAGAGGACTTCTGTATTCTACAACAAACCTTTACCTGTTGATGCAGTGTTCATACAGCTGTTGCTTGTTTGTTGTTAAGAAATGTACAATTATATTTATATCTTGAAGTTCTGTGGATAAATTGTGAAATTGAAGTGAGGAAGTTCTTTCCTTCTGCTTGTTCTCATTCATTGTACCTGTGTGTTCTCCAGGTTGTTTAGATAGCTGCCACACACACACACACACACACACACACACACACAGATGTGTCCAGTCGTCCATGCGTTAGTTTACATTATTCCCATCATGCATCAGTCAGCGGGGTTTGGTTTGGACCGTGTGTGTGTGTGTGTGTGTGTGTGTTAAAAGCCTGATCCTCTATATATAATATATTATATATATATAGAGGATCAGGACTAAACAGACCAGGTCAAAGATCTTTACATTCACTTTAAGATGTAACATATTGACAGCAGAGTATCTTCGTGTGAAGGCCCAGGAGCCTTTGATTGACGCTTCAGACCTGGAAGCCTCAGTGAGACCGTCATTTCTCACTGAAAGGTCTTTTAAATCAGTATTTATTCAATGCACAGAAGTTTTTTGTTTTTTTATTATACTCTGGATTGCCACCGGGTGTTTCGCACACTTAAGAGTCACAGTCAAAATATACAAAGTAGGAGAAAATACCACAAAAATATTCATATAAAAATAGAAATTTCACAATAAAAGTATATTGCTAATTGTAGAATGAGGAACACGTTTAATTTTCTCAGCAATACAAATGAAAGACACTCGTAATGAGCTTCGTAATGGCTCTTCTCTTGGTGTGTGTTTGGATATCGGCCTCCAAATCTGAAGCAAACGAGGGATTTTCAAAATAAATGTCAGCCAGATTCCAGGAGACACACGTTTGTTATCAAAGTGAGAATAATCTGCAGAGTGAACATCAATTACAAATATATCAATTAACACTTTATAGAATATAATTACTCGTTCCGTCTCCTCGTTCCGTCTCCTCGTCCCGACTCCTCGTCCCGTCTCCTCGTCCCGACTCCTCGTCCCGTCTCCTCGTCCCGACTCCTCGTCCCGTCTCCTCGTCCCGACTCCTCGTCCCGTCTCCTCGTCCCGACTCCTCGTCCCGTCTCCTCGTAACGTCTCCTCGTCCCGTCTCCTCGTCCCGTCTCCTCGTCCCGACTCCTCGTCCCGACTCCTCGTCCCGTCTCCTCGTCCCGACTCCTCGTCCCGTCTCCTCGTCCCGACTCCTCGTCCCGTCTCCTCGTAACGTCTCCTCGTCCCGTCTCCTCGTCCCGTCTCCTCGTCCCGACTCCTCGTCCCGTCTCCTCGTCCCGACTCCTCGTCCCGTCTCCTCGTCCCGACTCCTCGTCCCGTCTCCTCGTCCCGACTCCTCGTCCCGTCTCCTCGTCCCGTCTCCTCGTCCCGTACTCCTCGTCCCGTACTCCTCGTCCCGTCTCCTCGTCCCGTACTCCTCGTCCCGACTCCTCGTCCCGTCTCCTCGTCCCGTCTCCTCGTCCCGTCTCCTCGTCCCGTCTCCTCGTCCCGACTCCTCGTCCCGTCTCCTCGTCCCGTCTCCTCGTCCCGACTCCTCGTCCCGACTCCTCGTCCCGTCTCCTCGTCCCGACTCCTCGTCCCGTCTCCTCGTAACGTCTCCTCGTCCCGACTCCTCGTCCCGTCTCCTCGTCCCGACTCCTCGTCCCGACTCCTCGTCCCGTCTCCTCGTCCCGACTCCTCGTCCCGTCTCCTCGTCCCGACTCCTCGTCCCGTCTCCTCGTCCCGACTCCTCGTCCCGTCTCCTCGTAACGTCTCCTCGTCCCGACTCCTCGTCCCGACTCCTCGTCCCGTCTCCTCGTCCCGTCTCCTCGTCCCGACTCCTCGTCCCGTCTCCTCGTCCCGACTCCTCGTCCCGACTCCTCGTCCCGTCTCCTCGTCCCGACTCCTCGTCCCATCTCCTCGTCCCGACTCCTCGTCCCGTCTCCTCGTCCCGTCTCCTCGTCCCGACTCCTCGTCCCGTCTCCTCGTCCCGTCTCCTCGTCCCGACTCCTCGTCCCGACTCCTCGTCCCGTCTCCTCGTCCCGTCTCCTCGTCCCGTCTCCTCGTCCCGTCTCCTCGTCCCGTCTCCTCGTCCCGTCTCCTCGTCCCGACTCAGAAACAGAAACGTCTGTTTATTTTCTGTAATAATCCAAATGGAGGAATCTGATTGGCTGTTAGTGGAAGACACGAGTGATGACGACTTCCTGTACTTCATCCCTGAAGCACTTTATTCATGTCGGACGTTTCTCTCCTCAAGACTTCTCCGTGTGAAGTCTAATGTTTCCCACAATGCATTTTGTTTCCCCCCCCCCCCCCGGTCAGGAAACTCAACCCTGAGCTATGGGAGGCTGAGGAATTCCATTGTGTGTGTGTGTGTGTGTGTGTGTGTGTGTGTGTGTGTGTGTGTGTGTGTGTGTGTGTGTGTGTGTGTGTGTGTGTGTGTGTGTGTGTGTGTGTGTGTGTGTGTCAGATTCCCTGCAGGTGATGTCACCGCTAGCTGTCAGGTGTTTCATCATTTTCACTCTCTGGATATCAACAGTGCGAAGCATCTGGCTCGATCCCACGACTCCCATCTGAAAGGTCCGACACACACACACACTCACACACACACACTCTGTATACGTATCAGCTGACAGTCTGGAGCAGTGTGTGTGACAGAAACCTCTCCGTGTTAAGAGGCTCTTAGAGGTGGAGAAACTAAACTAAACTGAGAGTTTGAACGAACTTTAAAGGGACAGTTCACCCCAAAATCAAAAGTACCGGGAACTATTTTCTCTTTACCGAAATAAACCCGCCCACCGTATCACCGCGCAGGAGGAAGTGCGTCCGCCATCAACGTTTACATCTCATGCATAGTTTATGATTTTCTTTCAGAAGCTTTGTTTCTTTCTGCTTAAAAGATGGTGAAAGTCGACCCGTTATTTCCATTTTATTCCCATTATTTACCAATAATTTCCTATAAATCCCTGTAATTCTATGGTCTCTTGATTTATTACCTCAGTAAACATTGTAAACATGAGTTTATGTCTCAATCTCTAGTTTCAAGTCTTCTTCAATACAGCATGATGTTCATTTAGTACATTATGGTCCATTTAGAGTCACACAGACCATAAAGCAGGGGATGCTTTAGGGGCGGGGCTACACGCTGATTGACAGGTCTCGTCTCTACGTCACTTCCTGTTCACTGGTTGATAAAAAAACAAAGATGGCGACGACCAAATCGCCGAACTGGAGTTCAAAACGTCCACAAACCAACGAGAGACGTCCGCTTGTTGTCGACGGACTTGTTGTTTCTTCAGGTATAACTTCAGCTCCGGTCAAAACGCATCGAGCATAATTGAACCAGTGAGAGACTGAAGCAGTGGTCCTCCTCTAGAAACCATGATGAGGACTAACTCCTCCTGAGACCTCCTGAGAGTCTCTGGTCTCTGGTGGTTCTGTTGCAGCTGGTGAGCGGGTTGATTCATAAACTGTGGGATCTGTCTCGACTCACGCCTCCTTCTTTTCTTTCATTGCCTGATTCCTGAATCCTCGTGTGGGGAAGTTGGCGAGGCTGCAGAGACGGAGAATCCAGTCCAGATCCAAAACAAAGACTCTTTTGTTTCTGTGGGACCGAAACCAGCAGAGTCAGAGTGATGGATGTGCACCAGCTAACTGTGTGTGTGTGTTTTAGTGTGTGTGTGCGTGCGTGTGTGTTTTAGTGTGTGTGTGCGTGTGTGTTTTAGTGTGTGTGTGTGCGTGTGTGTTTTAGTGTGTGTGTGTGCGTGTGTTTTAATGTGTGTGTGCGTGTGTGTTTTAGTGTGTGTGTGTGTGTGTGTTTTAGTGTGTGTGTGTGTGTGTGTTTTAGTGTGTGTGTGTGTTTTAGTGTGTGTGTGTGTGTTTTAGTGTGTGTGTGCGTGTGTGTTTTAGTGTGTGTGTGTGTGCGTGTGTGTTTTAGTGTGTGTGTGTGTGCGTGTGTGTTTTAGTGTGTGTGTGCGTGTGTGTTTTAGTGTGTGTGTGTGCGTGTGTTTTAATGTGTGTGTGCGTGTGTGTTTTAGTGTGTGTGTGTGTGTGTGTTTTAGTGTGTGTGTGTGTGTTTTAGTGTGTGTGTGCGTGTTGTGTGTTTTAGTGTGTGTGTGTGTGTGTGTTTTAGTGTGTGTGTGCGTGTGTTTTAGTGTGTGTGTGTGTTTTAGTGTGTGTGTGTGTGTGTGTTTTAGTGTGTGTGTGTGTGTGTTTTAGTGTGTGTGTGCGTGTGTTTTAGTGTGTGTGTGCGTGTGTGTTTTAGTGTGTGTGTGCGTGTGTTTTAGTGTGTGTGTGTGTGTGTGTTTTAGTGTGTGTGTGCGTGTGTTTTAGTGTGTGTGTGCGTGTGTTTTAGTGTGTGTGTGTGTGTGTGTTTTAGTGTGTGTGTGCGTGTGTGTTTTAGTGTGTGTGTGTGCGTGTGTTTTAGTGTGTGTGTGTGTGTGTGTTTTAGTGTGTGTGTGTGTGTTTTAGTGTGTGTGTGCGTGTGTGTTTTAGTGTGTGTGTGTGTGCGTGTGTGTTTTAGTGTGTGTGCGTGTGTGTGTGTGCGTGTGTTTTAGTGTGTGTGTGTGTGTGTGTGTTTTAGTGTGTGTGTGTGTTTTAGTGTGTGTGTGTGTTTTAGTGTGTGTGTGTGTTTTAGTGTGTGTGTGTTTTAGTGTGTGTGTGTGTGTTTTAGTGTGTGTGTGCGTGTGTGTTTTAGTGTGTGTGTGTGTGCGTGTGTGTTTTAGTGTGTGTGCGTGTGTGTGTGTGCGTGTGTGTGTGTGTGTGTGTGTTTTAGTGTGCGTGTGTGTTTTAGTGTGTGTGTGCGTGTGTGTTTTAGTGTGTGTGTGTGTGTGTGCGTGTGTTTTAGTGTGTGTGTGTGTGTGTGTTTTAGTGTGTGTGTGTGTGTGTTTTAGTGTGTGTGTGCGCGTGTGCGTGTGTGTTTTAGTGTGTGTGTGTGTGTGTGTGTGTGTGCGCGTGTGTTTTAGTGTGTGTGTGTGTGTGTGTGTGTTTTAGTGTGTGTGTGCGCGTGTGCGTGTGTGTGTGTGTGTGTGTGTGTGTGTGTTTTAGTGTGTGTGTGTGTGTTTTAGTGTGTGTGTTTTAGTGTGTGTTTAGTGTGTTTTAGTGTGTGTGCGTGTGTGTTTTAGTGTGTGTGTTTTAGTGTGTTTTAGTGTGTGTGCGTGTGTGTTTTAGTGTGTGTGTGTGTGTGTGCGGTGCTTCTTACTGAGGGTTGGTGGTCACAGATGTCCTGTCCTCCAAAGGTTGAGCCCTTTAAAAGCTGAATGTGAGTGAATGTGAGTGAATGTGAGTGAATGTGAGTGAATGTGAGTGAATGTGAGTGGAGTTGTGAGTGTGAGGAGGTGAAGCGGCTCAGTAACTCCTTTAACGTGAGAGAGAGCTGCTCATCACACAGAGGCTCAGCAGAGGGACTCGTGCTCACCTCTGGAGTTGGTACAGAGCGTTTGTAGAACTTTTAGAGGCCTTTCACTTGAAACAGGTTTGGTGTTTTCATTGCATAGATTAGAGGCGTTATTGTGATCTATCCCTCCTGTGTGCGTGGGGATGTATGGTATTTATGGTTCGTCCACATTGATGCATGCGGACAGAGAAGATGTCGCTCAGACTGACGTGGAGGCAGATGTGCGTTCAACACAAGCAGCTTGTCGTGTTTAACAGCAGACAGTGAAGAAGATGTGTGTCTCTTGTTTCGTCTCATTCCTGATGTCCTGTGATGTGGAGCTGATTAGTCTGACCTCGTCACACTCCAGCAGTTAACGTCTCTCTTTCATCCTCTCGCTGCTCCTTCCTTTCCCCCCCCCAGCCTGCCCTCTCTTTGTCTGTCTTCAGCTTTTTAGTTCTGCTGTTATTTAACACTTTTTTACTTTTCTAACACCAGAAACCACAGCTGTGGTCAGGGATTCCCCCCCCCCCCAGTAGGTGATAGGTACTTGGCATTTTGGTATTATGTATGTACGGATAACTGAACAGGCCTACTGGGAGCCTTGGACTGGACGTAACACTACCACGAAGAAACGCAAATAAACCACGAAGAAGCAAAAGGAGCACAAAGAGTCTGGTCTGCCCGACTATACTTCAACATGCTGTAACATAGTGTGCCACTAACAGGAGGCCCAGTAAACACATGAACGAGACCACAGAAGGCCTCTTGCGTGTCCTCTGCTGTCCTGACCCAGAAGCAGGTCCGAGGTGGTCTGAGCGGGTCCTGGCGGCCGTGCAGGTTTTTCCTCGCTGTGCCGATCTGCTGCTTCTGAGGCGGTTCAGTCCTTCCTCCAGGCCATGACTTTGCTCCTCCTTTTATCCATGTAGCCGTCCCCCCGGGTCTGAAGTGATTCATCCTCTTCTTTTATTCCCTCTGTCCTCTGTCTGTTTATGCAGACGGGAAAAAAGCAAACAAGAGGACAAAAGATGAACTGACAGCCGAGGACAAAGAGAGAAATCCCTGTTACTTTAAAACGCCTCCTCTCACTCTTTATGTTTTACTGAACTGTTGTCAAGCTTCTTTAATAGTCATTTAATATGTTGACTCTGTAGACTTCTATACAACCAGAGGACACTCGAGAGAATGCAGCTTCAACACATGAAGCTTTGGCTTCACTTAAAGAACCGGATGTTTCCGCCTGATTAAAACACAGCAGCTTCTCTGCTGTTGCGGTCGGGTGATGTAAAGGATCTCCCCTGCTGGTCAGCTCCCAGTAGTCCACTGTGGTTCTGCTGGTCAGCTCCCAGTAGTCCACTGTGGTTCTGCTGGTCAGCTCCCAGTAGTCCACTGTGGTTCTGCTGGTCAGCTCCCAGTAGTCCACTGTGGTTCTGCTGGTCAGCTCCCAGTAGTCCACTGTGGTTCTGCTGGTCAGCTCCCAGTAGTCCACTGTGGTTCTGCTGGTCAGCTCCCAGCAGTCCACTGTGGTTCTGCTGGTCAGCTCCCAGTAGTCCACTGTGGTTCTGCTGGTCAGCTCCCAGCAGTCCACTGTGGTTCTGCTGGTCAGCTCCCAGTAGTCCACTGTGGTTCTGCTGGTCAGCTCCCAGTAGTCCACTGTGGTTCTGCTGGTCAGCTCCCAGTAGTCCACTGTGGTTCTGCTGGTCAGCTCCCAGCAGTCCACTGTGGTTCTGCTGGTCAGCTCCCAGTGTGACTGCAGTGGTCCTCCTCGTGGCGTTGATCTGAGGCTGAACCTGTTGTAAGATGGATTAAATGGCATCGATTGACTTCATCTCGCCTTCTCTCTGTGAATCAAAGCAGAAACAGAACTCATTCAAACACATCTTGAGATGTTTGCATGTTTCCCTGAGTTCTTAGCGGTGTTTCCTCTGCAGAATGGAGCAGGGAGACGCTCTTCATTATTCGTGCGACTCCTTGTGTTGATTAGTCTCTTGAGGTTTGTTCAGTGGGAGAGAAGCTGCTGCAGAGGAGAACATGTGGCTCCATCATGGTTCCTGCTGCAGCTGTTCTCAGGTGTTAGTGTTGGTTCTTAAAGTGACAACAAACACTCAATTACAAAAGACGGACGTTAGTGTCCGCCGCCTCATTTAAACTCTATCAGAACCAAACAAACCAGACTTGTTATGTGAGAGTTTAAAGTCTCCGTCTGTTACAAAGTCACTCAAATGCTGCAGTTCACCACCAGACATCACAGCCTCTCTGTCTCAGGCGGGAGGTTTGATTGTGTCAGAGAGATCTCTGCTGGTTCTCAGAGTGGAAACCTCTGATGGAAACATTTGAACTGGATTGCGTAATTGAAGCTGCACAATGCTCCGCCTTAAACCGCGGCTTTTACATTTTGATCAAAAGCTACAAGTTTGCGTTGGATTCTTTCTTTGAGTCCATATTCCACCAATGAAACGAGCCCGTCACATATTCAAATAAGCTCAGTACAACCAGCAGGAAACCTCTGGTGCATGTGTTACAGCTGCATTCTCTCTAGTGTCCACCAGGGGGCGACTCCTCTGGTTGTATAGAAGTCTATGAGAAAATGACTCTACTTCTCTCTTGATTTATTCCCTCAGTAAACATTGTAAACATGAGTTTATGTCTCAATCTCTAGTTTCAAGTCTTCTTCAATACAGCATGATGTTCATTTAGTACATTATGGTCCATTTAGAGTCACACGGACCATAAAGCAGGGGATGCTTTAGGGCGGGGCTACACGCTGATTGACAGGTCTCTACCAGAGACGTATACGGCGTCTCTACGTCACTCCTCCTCAGTCCAGATATGGTCACTTCCTGTTCACTCCTCGGTCACAGAGAGGACATTTTATCTGCCGGTAGATTCATTTGTTCTCGGCTCCAACAATCCGTCACGTCTGTGTGAGAAAACAATGAGAATATTTCTCATGAAGTCTTCAGCAGAGACATCGTCTTCATCGTCTTCATCGTCGTTGATCAGCAGCGAGGCCGTGAGAGGAAGTCGTCCTTCCTGTTAAGTCATGAACTGTTGGCTGCACTTCCTCCACTGTTTGTCTCTTTGATAGGAACGCTGTCAGTGAGCGGTCTGATCCGGATCAGCTAGATCTGGATCAGGTAGATCTGGATCAGGTAGATCTGGATCAGGTAGATCTGGTTCAGGTAGATCTGGTTCAGGTAGGTCTGGATCGGGTAGATCTGGATCGGGTAGATCTGGATCGGGTAGATCTGGATCAGCTCGATCTGGATCAGCTAGATCTGGATCAGGTAGATCTGGATCAGGTAGGTCTGGATCGGGTCTATAGATTATCTTTCACTTATCAATTTATAGATTTTGCTTTGAAACGTTGAAATGTTTCACGTCATGCTCAGTACTTGTCTTCATGGAGACGTAGATCTGTTGTTAAGAGAAGAGACTCTGAACTTTACAGGTCAAAGCCTCGTAGAGGTTTTAAATGAAGAGAAGTCAGTTTGCTAAAAGGCACTCTGTCAGCATGTGGAGTCTGGTCGTAGCTTCTGATGCCTTCAGGTCTGAACATGTGAAAGTGTTTACCGACATCAGTCATTCATTTATTCATGCACACTTTCTCTGTTTCCTCTTTGGTGGCTTCCAGAAAACTCCACATGAGGAACCAGATCTTCTGAACCAGATCAGTGTCTCAGAACCAGATCTTCAGAACCAGATCAGTGTCTCAGAACCAGATCTTCAGAACCAGATCAGTGTCTCAGAACCAGATCTTCAGAACCAGATCAGTGTCTCAGAACCAGATCTTCAGAACCAGATCAGTGTCTCAGAACCAGATCTTCAGAACCAGATCAGTGTCTCAGAACCAGATCTAAAGAACCAGATCAGTGTCTCAGAACAAAGTGTCGACACTTATGATCAAAGTCTCAATGATTAGGTGGATTTTTTACGGGTTTTTGTCTCGTGCAGGAACGGATTTAGAGATCCGACCGACCGACCGACCGACCATCTCACCTACTGACCCACCAACGATCGACCTACTGACCGACCGACCGACCATCTCACCTACTGACCCACCAACGATCGACCTACTGACCGACCGACCGACCATCTCACCTACTGACCCACCAACGATCGACCTACTGACCGACCGACCATCTCACCTACTGACCCACCAACGATCGACCTACTGACCGACCGACCGACCATCTCACCTACTGACCCACCAACGATCGACCTACTGACCGACCGACCGACCATCTCACCTACTGACCCACCAACGATCGACCTACTGACCGACCGACCATCTCACCTACTGACCCACCAACGATCGACCTACTGACCGACCGACCGACCATCTCACCTACTGACCCACCAACGATCGACCTACTGACCGACCGACCGACCGACCTTCTCACCTACTGACCCACCAACGATCGACCTACTGACCGACCTGTCCATCCACGGTTCCAGTGTATTTACGGTATATTAGCAATACATTCACAGTACTGTATTATAGTACAGTTCATTCTTCCTGCTTACTTTTTCTTCTGCATACCTCGTCTGTAAATGCTCGTCTGTACAGGTAACACGCACACACACACACACACACACACCTCTGTCCTCCATCGCTGAGCCTCCTGCAGGCTGCAGCTCGTCTTTGAAGTCTGCTGCTCTGTGATCAGAGAAGCTACAACAACTGAAGCCAGATGGCAGGAAACGGATCACATGTTCAAGTTTTTTAAAGATGATGTCATCCTGCTCAGACACGCTGAGATGCTGTGTGACATCTTCAATCTCAAATCTAAGCTTCATGTCTCAAATACTCGCCGTCTTTTATTAAACCCAACTAAATATTTCACAATCTGTTCCTGTGAAGACGGACGTTTATTTTGAAAAGACACGAGTTGCTGGACTTTTGTAGGAAAGACGAGGAGTAACTTTTCATAAGTCGTCAGCGTAGAAACAGAGTAATGAGAGTAAATGTATTTCAGATGCCGGAGGAGAGCGTGAAGGTGAACCGGTCACAGTTTCATGAAGCTATCTGAGAGCTGAATGACTTCCTGATGAACAATAAACTTCTTTTGTGTTTCTGTGCTTTCAGTTTTTCAATGTGGACGAAGAAGAACGTCTCGTTTCTGCAAAACTTCAGCTTTGTTCGAGGTGATCATCTGTTTTATCTATTCTATGTATTCTATCCGTGTTTTCCTCCATACTTCAGATCAGACGAGATGGACCTTTATTGCTGAAGAGGGAAGTTGTTAAACTTTCTCTCCGTCTTCTGTTTGAGTTTGTCATGACGGAGAAAGAAAGCAAGCGATGAGCTGGAGGAGGACATGTGACTGTTCTCACCTTTAAACGTCTCACTCTTCATCACGGCTCTGAGTTTATTGCTCCCGGTTCAGACTTAACGACGTGTGAAATGAGTTTCTAAAGAACAGAAGCAACGGGCCGTTTTTATCTCGTCTTCTTTAATTGAACTGAAGCAGTTCAACCGAATTCCAGCATCAATTAATTACACAGTCGGAGTTTAATGAGAACTCGGAGGAAAGAACCTGCTGACAGAATTCACTGGGACTACTTTCTCTATTTAAAAATAATAAAATAACATCACACTGTTCTGTTCGTTATCAAGAGGAGCTGGTGAACGAAGTACTGATACCACACAGTAAAACTACTCTGTTACAGTCAAAGTACTGATACCACTCAGTAAAATACTCTGTTACAGTCAAAGTACTGATACCACACAGTAAAATACTCTGTTACAGTCAAAGTACTGATACCACTCAGTAAAATACTCTGTTACAGTCAAAGTACTGATACCACACAGTAAAATACTCTGTTACAGTCAAAGTACTGATACCACTCAGTAAAATACTCTGTTACAGTCAAAGTACTGATACCACTCAGTAAAATACTCTGTTACAGTCAAAGTACTGATACCACTCAGTAAAACTACTCTGTTACAGTCAAAGTACTGATACCACTCAGTAAAATACTCTGTTACAGTCAAAGTACTGATACCACTCAGTAAAATACTCTGTTACAGTCAAAGTACTGATACCACTCAGTAAAATACTCTGTTACAGTCAAAGTACTGATACCACTCAGTAAAATACTCTGTTACAGTCAAAGTACTGATACCACTCAGTAAAATACTCTGTTACAGTCAAAGTACTGATACCACTCAGTAAAATACTCTGTTACAGTCAAAGTACTGATACCACACAGTAAAACTACTCTGTTACAGTCAAAGTACTGATACCACTCAGTAAAACTACTCTGTTACAGTCAAAGTACTGATACCACTCAGTAAAATACTCTGTTACAGTCAAAGTACTGATACCACTCAGTAAAATACTCTGTTACAGTCAAAGTACTGATACCACACAGTAAAACTACTCTGTTACAGTCAAAGTACTGATACCACACAGTAAAACTACTCTGTTACAGTCAAAGTACTGATACCACTCAGTAAAACTACTCTGTTACAGTCAAAGTACTGATACCACTCAGTAAAATACTCTGTTACAGTCAAAGTACTGATACCACTCAGTAAAACTACTCTGTTACAGTCAAAGTACTGATACCACTCAGTAAAACTACTCTGTTACAGTCACAGTACTGATACCACTCAGTAAAACTACTCTGTTACAGTCAAAGTACTGATACCACTCAGTAAAACTACTCTGTTACAGTCAAAGTACTGATACCACTCAGTAAAATACTCTGTTACAGTCAAAGTACTGATACCACTCAGTAAAACTACTCTGTTACAGTCAAAGTACTGATACCACTCAGTAAAATACTCTGTTACAGTCAAAGTACTGATACCACTCAGTAAAACTACTCTGTTACAGTCACAGTACTGATACCACTCAGTAAAACTACTCTGTTACAGTCAAAGTACTGATACCACTCAGTAAAACTACTCTGTTACAGTCACAGTACTGATACCACTCAGTAAAACTACTCTGTTACAGTCAAAGTACTGATACCACTCAGTAAAACTACTCTGTTACAGTCACAGTACTGATACCACTCAGTAAAACTACTCTGTTACAGTCAAAGTACTGATACCACTCAGTAAAACTACTCTGTTACAGTCAAAGTACTGATACCACTCAGTAAAACTACTCTGTTACAGTCAAAGTACTGATACCACTCAGTAAAACTACTCTGTTACAGTCAAAGTACTGATACCACTCAGTAAAACTACTCTGTTACAGTCAAAGTACTGATACCACTCAGTAAAACTACTCTGTTACAGTCAAAGTACTGATACCACTCAGTAAAATACTCTGTTACAGTCAAAGTACTGATACCACTCAGTAAAATACTCTGTTACAGTCAAAGTACTGATACCACTCAGTAAAAATACTCTGTTACAGTCAAAGTACTGATACCACTCAGTAAAATACTCTGTTACAGTCAAAGTACTGATACCACTCAGTAAAATACTCTGTTACAGTCAAAGTACTGATACCACTCAGTAAAACTACTCTGTTACAGTCAAAGTACTGATACCACTCAGTAAAACTACTCTGTTACAGTCAAAGTACTGATACCACATCAGTAAAATACTCTGTTACAGTCAAAGTACTGATACCACTCAGTAAAATACTCTGTTACAGTCAAAGTACTGATACCACTCAGTAAAACTACTCTGTTACAGTCAAAGTACTGATACCACTCAGTAAAACTACTCTGTTACAGTCAAAGTACTGATACCACTCAGTAAAACTACTCTGTTACAGTCACAGTACTGATACCACTCAGTAAAACTACTCTGTTACAGTCAAAGTACTGATACCACTCAGTAAAACTACTCTGTTACAGTCACAGTACTGATACCACTCAGTAAAACTACTCTGTTACAGTCAAAGTACTGATACCACTCAGTAAAACTACTCTGTTACAGTCACAGTACTGATACCACTCAGTAAAACTACTCTGTTACAGTCAAAGTACTGATACCACTCAGTAAAACTACTCTGTTACAGTCAAAGTACTGATACCACTCAGTAAAACTACTCTGTTACAGTCAAAGTACTGATACCACTCAGTAAAACTACTCTGTTACAGTCAAAGTACTGATACCACTCAGTAAAATACTCTGTTACAGTCAAAGTACTGATACCACTCAGTAAAACTACTCTGTTACAGTCAAAGTACTGATACCACTCAGTAAAATACTCTGTTACAGTCAAAGTACTGATACCACTCAGTAAAATACTCTGTTACAGTCAAAGTACTGATACCACTCAGTAAAACTACTCTGTTACAGTCAAAGTACTGATACCACTCAGTAAAACTACTCTGTTACAGTCAAAGTACTGATACCACTCAGTAAAATACTCTGTTACAGTCAAAGTACTGATACCACTCAGTAAAACTACTCTGTTACAGTCAAAGTACTGATACCACTCAGTAAAATACTCTGTTACAGTCAAAGTACTGATACCACTCAGTAAAATACTCTGTTACAGTCAAAGTACTGATACCACTCAGTAAAATACTCTGTTACAGTCAAAGTACTGATACCACTCAGTAAAATACTCTGTTACAGTCAAAGTACTGATACCACTCAGTAAAATACTCTGTTACAGTCAAAGTACTGATACCACTCAGTAAAATACTCTGTTACAGTCAAAGTACTGATACCACTCAGTAAAATACTCTGTTACAGTCAAAGTACTGATACCACTCAGTAAAATACTCTGTTACAGTCAAAGTACTGATACCACTCAGTAAAATACTCTGTTACAGTCAAAGTACTGATACCACTCAGTAAAACTACTCTGTTACAGTCAAAGTACTGATACCACTCAGTAAAATACTCTGTTACAGTCAAAGTACTGATACCACTCAGTAAAATACTCTGTTACAGTCAAAGTACTGATACCACTCAGTAAAACTACTCTGTTACAGTCACAGTACTGATACCACTCAGTAAAACTACTCTGTTACAGTCAAAGTACTGATACCACTCAGTAAAACTACTCTGTTACAGTCAAAGTACTGATACCACTCAGTAAAATACTCTGTTACAGTCAAAGTACTGATACCACTCAGTAAAACTACTCTGTTACAGTCAAAGTACTGATACCACTCAGTAAAATACTCTGTTACAGTCAAAGTACTGATACCACTCAGTAAAACTACTCTGTTACAGTCACAGTACTGATACCACTCAGTAAAACTACTCTGTTACAGTCAAAGTACTGATACCACTCAGTAAAACTACTCTGTTACAGTCACAGTACTGATACCACTCAGTAAAACTACTCTGTTACAGTCAAAGTACTGATACCACTCAGTAAAACTACTCTGTTACAGTCACAGTACTGATACCACTCAGTAAAACTACTCTGTTACAGTCAAAGTACTGATACCACTCAGTAAAACTACTCTGTTACAGTCAAAGTACTGATACCACTCAGTAAAACTACTCTGTTACAGTCAAAGTACTGATACCACTCAGTAAAACTACTCTGTTACAGTCAAAGTACTGATACCACTCAGTAAAATACTCTGTTACAGTCAAAGTACTGATACCACTCAGTAAAAATACTCTGTTACAGTCAAAGTACTGATACCACTCAGTAAAACTACTCTGTTACAGTCAAAGTACTGATACCACTCAGTAAAATACTCTGTTACAGTCAAAGTACTGATACCACTCAGTAAAATACTCTGTTACAGTCAAAGTACTGATACCACTCAGTAAAACTACTCTGTTACAGTCAAAGTACTGATACCACTCAGTAAAACTACTCTGTTACAGTCAAAGTACTGATACCACTCAGTAAAATACTCTGTTACAGTCAAAGTACTGATACCACTCAGTAAAATACTCTGTTACAGTCAAAGTACTGATACCACTCAGTAAAACTACTCTGTTACAGTCAAAGTACTGATACCACTCAGTAAAATACTCTGTTACAGTCAAAGTACTGATACCACTCAGTAAAATACTCTGTTACAGTCAAAGTACTGATACCACTCAGTAAAATACTCTGTTACAGTCAAAGTACTGATACCACTCAGTAAAATACTCTGTTACAGTCAAAGTACTGATACCACTCAGTAAAATACTCTGTTACAGTCAAAGTACTGATACCACTCAGTAAAACTACTCTGTTACAGTCAAAGTACTGATACCACTCAGTAAAATACTCTGTTACAGTCAAAGTACTGATACCACTCAGTAAAACTACTCTGTTACAGTCAAAGTACTGATACCACTCAGTAAAATACTCTGTTACAGTCAAAGTACTGATACCACTCAGTAAAATACTCTGTTACAGTCAAAGTACTGATACCACTCAGTAAAAATACTCTGTTACAGTCAAAGTACTGATACCACTCAGTAAAATACTCTGTTACAGTCAAAGTACTGATACCACTCAGTAAAATACTCTGTTACAGTCAAAGTACTGATACCACTCAGTAAAATACTCTGTTACAGTCAAAGTACTGATACCACTCAGTAAAATACTCTGTTACAGTCAAAGTACTGATACCACTCAGTAAAATACTCTGTTACAGTCAAAGTACTGATACCACTCAGTAAAATACTCTGTTACAGTCAAAGTACTGATACCACTCAGTAAAACTACTCTGTTACAGTCACAGTACTGATACCACTCAGTAAAAATACTCTGTTACAGTCAAAGTACTGATACCACTCAGTAAAATACTCTGTTACAGTCAAAGTACTGATACCACTCAGTAAAACTACTCTGTTACAGTCAAAGTACTGATACCACTCAGTAAAATACTCTGTTGCAGTCACAGTACTGATACCACTCAGTAAAACTACTCTGTTACAGTCAAAGTACTGATACCACTCAGTAAAACTACTCTGTTACAGTCAAAGTACTGATACCACTCAGTAAAACTACTCTGTTACAGTCAAAGTACTGATACCACTCAGTAAAATACTCTGTTAGCAGTCACAGTACTGATACCACTCAGTAAAACTACTCTGTTACAGTCACAGTACTGATACCACTCAGTAAAACTACTCTGTTACAGTCAAAGTACTGATACCACTCAGTAAAAATACTCTGTTACAGTCAAAGTACTGATACCACTCAGTAAAACTACTCTGTTACAGTCAAAGTACTGATACCACACAGTAAAACTACTCTGTTACAGTCAAAGTACTGATACCACTCAGTAAAATACTCTGTTGCAGTCACAGTACTGATACCACTCAGTAAAACTACTCTGTTACAGTCAAAGTACTGATACCACTCAGTAAAATACTCTGTTACAGTCAAAGTACTGATACCACTCAGTAAAAATACTCTGTTACAGTCAAAGTACTGATACCACTCAGTAAAACTACTCTGTTACAGTCAAAGTACTAATACCACTCAGTAAAACTACTCTGTTACAGTCACAGTACTGATACCACTCAGTAAAAATACTCTGTTACAGTCAAAGTACTGATACCACTCAGTAAAACTACTCTGTTACAGTCAAAGTACTGATACCACTCAGTAAAATACTCTGTTACAGTCAAAGTACTAATACCACTCAGTAAAACTACTGTTACAGTCAAAGTACTGATACCACTCAGTAAAACTACTGTTACAGTCAAAGTACTGATACCACTCAGTAAAAATACTCTGTTACAGTCAAAGTACTGATACCACTCAGTAAAATACTCTGTTACAGTCAAAGTACTGATACCACTCAGTAAAAATACTCTGTTACAGTCAAAGTACTGATACCACACAGTAAAACTACTCTGTTACAGTCAAAGTACTGATACCACACAGTAAAACTACTCTGTTACAGTCAAAGTACTGATACCACTCAGTAAAAATACTCTGTTACAGTCAAAGTACTGATACCACTCAGTAAAACTACTCTGTTACAGTCAAAGTACTGATACCACTCAGTAAAAATACTCTGTTACAGTCAAAGTACTGATACCACACAGTAAAACTACTCTGTTACAGTCAAAGTACTGATACCACACAGTAAAACTACTCTGTTACAGTCAAAGTACTGATACCACTCAGTAAAACTACTCTGTTACAGTCAAAGTACTGATACCACTCAGTAAAACTACTCTGTTACAGTCAAAGTACTGATACCACTCAGTAAAACTACTCTGTTACAGTCAAAGTACTGATACCACTCAGTAAAATACTCTGTTACAGTCAAAGTACTGATACCACTCAGTAAAATACTCTGTTACAGTCAAAGTACTGATACCACTCAGTAGAAATACTCTGTTACAGTCAAAGTACTGATACCACTCAGTAAAACTACTCTGTTACAGTCAAAGTACTGATACCACACAGTAAAACTACTGTTACAGTCAAAGTACTGATATTACTCAGTAAAACTACTCTGTTACAGTCAAAGTACTGATACCACACAGTAAAACTACTCTGTTACAGTCAAAGTACTGATACCACTCAGTAAAACTACTGTTACAGTCAAAGTACTGATACCACTCAGTAAAACTACTGTTACAGTCAAAGTACTGATATTACTCAGTAAAACTACTCTGTTACAGTCAAAGTACTGATACCACTCAGTAAAACTACTCTGTTACAGTCAAAGTACTGATACCACTCAGTAAAACTACTCTGTTACAGTCAAAGTACTGATACCACACAGTAAAACTACTCTGTTACAGTCAAAGTACTGATACTACTCAGTAAAACTACTCTGTTACAGTCAAAGTACTGATACCACTCAGTAAAACTACTCTGTTACAGTCAAAGTACTGATACCACTCAGTAAAACTACTCTGTTACAGTCAAAGTACTGATACCACTCAGTAAAACTACTCTGTTACAGTCAAAGTACTGATACCACTCAGTAAAACTACTCTGTTACAGTCACAGTACTGATACCAGTGTAGAAATACTCTGTTACAGTCAAAGTACTGATACCAGTGTAGAACTACTCTGTTGTCTGTTTCGACGGGGTTTCCTCCTCTGCTGTCAGAGTGTGTCCTCTGTAGCTGAACTAAACTGAAGTGATGGGGTGTGTTTAGGAGGAGGCGTGGCTCCCAGCAGGTTTCTTCTCTCGGGGATAATGAAGAACAGGTATTGACAAATTACATGCAGATGAAAAATACAGCAATGATTTCCAAACCAGGAAATCTTCCATGTTGTTTCAGGCCAAACTGGCTTCAGTTAAGTTTTATTTCCACAGCAATGAAGTCACATTTGAGATTATTACCAGTTGTGAAATGAGAGAATCTCTAGTTTCAAGTCTTCTTCAATAAGCATGATGTTCATTTAGTACATTATGGTCCATTTAGAGTCACACAGACCATAAAGCAGGGGATGCTTTAGGGCGGGGCTACACGCTGATTGACAGGTCGCTACCACTAAAAATGTCTATCATTTGGTTGTATTTAGCTCCACCCTCTCTTGTCACTTCTTGTTGCAAAAAACCAAGATAGTGACGGGGATGGTGAAGACCAAAACTCAAGAGCGCGACAAAGAACGGATTGTAAAAGCCCAAAAACCAAGATGGCGACGATCAAAAAGCGAGATGGCGACGATCAAAAAGTGAGATGGCGACGATCAAAAAGCGAGATGGCGACGATCAAAAAGCAAGATGGCGACGATCAAAAAGCAAGATGGCGACGATCAAAAAGCAAGATGGCGACGATCAAAAAGCGAGATGGCGACGATCAAAAAGCAAGATGGCGACGACCAAAAAGCAAGATGGTAAAGATCAAAACCCAAGATGGCGACGACCAAAAAGCAAGATGGTAAAGATCAAAACCCAAGATGGTGACGACCAAAATGCCAAACTCTTCCTCGCCTCAAATCCGTAGTCCACAAACCAGTGGGTGACGTCATGGTGACTACGTCCACTTCTTACAGTCTTTGTTTTTAACGCGCTGGTATCTGATCAGTACGAGGAATCGGCCGATACTCAAGTTCAGGTATCAGGAAAGAAAAAACCTTTCTAATCACAAATGTAGAGAGCCAGTGAGTCTTTAAAACAAGAGGTATGTACCCCCTCACAGTGATCGACAGCTCTGTGGATAAACCCTGAGGGTCGGAGTTACACCGGCAGCCTGGTGGCTCATCGCATCACCAATAACATCCATGACAGGCCGAACCAACCCTGGAACTGGTTCTTATTATACTCCAGTTCCTTTACAACCGCATGATTTACCTCCACTTAAAAACACACAACGTCAAAGCCATCTTTGATTAATCTGCCACAAAGCAACAAACTCATCTCATTAACTTCAGTTTTCTTTTGACAAACAGGAAGAATTCCAGCTTCAGCGGCTGAACTTGTCTCTTCATGCATGAAGGCTACGAGTTCAGACTGGAACAAGTCCTTTGAATCTCACAGGGAGAGTTCACCGTCGGACACTTTCTGCTCATTTTGTGCCACAAGGCAGATAAATCCCGACTGAACCCCCAAAAAGGCATCAAACACCTGGATCGGTGAGGTGACAGCAGGTGTTTCCTTTGACAGCTGACGTTAAACTCTTTGAGCACCGCCACCGGCCGAGCGACACTTTCACCTTGTCTGTGTTTGTCTTGACAGTCAAACAGCTGATGATCCGTGAGGCCGGTTGAACAGCGCTGCTGCTGTTAAAGTGCCCTGAGAGGAGCTGAGCTGTGTGTCTGCTCTCTAAAATAGTCCTTTGAATCTTGCTTGAGTTTCGGCAAAATAACCTTGATAACAACCTTCAGTTACAACTCTTTCTTCATGCAACATCTGCACGTGGAAGGTGTGGTCGAGGCTAGACGTGGCTGAACTAATGAATCCATCCATCCCTCTCCTCAGCAGCGTCTTCCAGCTCCTCCTGGGTAACGCTGAGGACAAACAGAGGACCTTCACCCAGGAGGCCGCTGTTCCAAAGTACTTCTGTTGCTCAAGATTCGTCTTGTTCCTGACAGACGGTCTGATATAAATATAGCTCCCACTGTCGCACGACCAAGAAGCAGTTGACAGGTCGATGAGCTTCACCGTGGAGACGGAGGATAAAACGACCGTTGCCGTAATAAGCGTCCTAAAGTAGAAGCAGCTGCGTGTTGATGTCTGATCATCCGTCAACGTCTTTAGATGTTGGCAGCAGAGAAACGCAGCCTGAGCTCATAGCTGGAGGCGTCTGATACCCAGAAGATCTAAAGTCTTCTCAGGAGAACGGTCTGAGGTGTTTCATATCACAAGAGTTAGTTCTCGTCTCCGAGTGTAGATGTGTGTTGTTGTGTGTTGATGTGTGTAGATGTGTTGTTGTGTGTAGTTGTGTGTTGTGTGTTGTTGTGTGTAGATGTGTGTAGTCGTGGACCGATGCCAGGCTGGGGTTCCTCTCAGAGCCACAGAAGCTCTGCAGGAGTTCCATAAAACGGAACAGTGTGTCTCCGTCTCTTGTCCAGTCATGCTCCAGTAATCTGACGACTCTGCAGTTTAACTTACACAAACACAGTTAGTTGTGAGTGTGAAGTAAACTCTCTGAACGATGTTCAAGAGAGCTGAACACACAGAGGGAGACCAACTCCACATCTTCAGCTGGAAATATAAACCCTTCTACACAATGTCTCTTAAACCTAACGGAGTACTTGTGTTTAAACCTAACAGAGTACTTGTGTCTCTTAAACCCAACAGAGTACTTGTGTCTCTTAAACCTAACGGAGTACTTGTGTCTCTTCAACCTAACGGAGTACTTGTGTCTCTTCAACCTAACGGAGTACTTGTGTCTCTTCAACCTAACGGAGTACTTGTGTCTCTTCAACCTAACGGAGTACTTGTGTCTCTTCAACCTAACGGAGTACTTGTGTCTCTTCAACCTAACGGAGTACTTGTGTCTCTTAAACCTAACGGAGTACTTGTGTCTCTTAAACCTAACGGAGTACTTGTGTCTCTTCAACCTAACGGAGTACTTGTGTCTCTTCAACCTAACGGAGTACTTGTGTCTCTTCAACCTAACGGAGTACTTGTGTCTCTTCAACCTAACGGAGTACTTGTGTCTCTTCAACCTAACGGAGTACTTGTGTCTCTTAAACCCAACAGAGTACTTGTGTCTCTTAAACCTAACGGAGTACTTGTGTCTCTTCAACCTAACGGAGTACTTGTGTCTCTTCAACCTAACGGAGTACTTGTGTCTCTTCAACCTAACGGAGTACTTGTGTCTCTTCAACCTAACGGAGTACTTGTGTCTCTTCAACCTAACGGAGTACTTGTGTCTCTTCAACCTAACGGAGTACTTGTGTCTCTTCAACCTAACGGAGTACTTGTGTCTCTTTAACCTAACGGAGTACTTGTGTCTCTTAAACCTAACGGAGTACTTGTGTCTCCTAAACCTAACGGAGTACTTGTGTCTCTTAAACCTAACGGAGTACTTGTGTTTAAACTTTTAAACTGAGCACAAGTTCCGACCTGATTTGCAGAAATCGGTACCTATTCTACATGCAAACAGCTGTTTAATGCCATTAGATCACCGTTTCCTGCGTTTCCATTGTGTGAAACACACTTAATGTCAGAGATAACTTAATGTTAAAGACGTTGGATCTTCTCCTGTTAACAGAATACACCAGCGTGTGTTCAGTGTTTCCTCTGCAGGCCTGAGGCTCAGCCGGTGGTAAACTGAGAGGAGATTACATTTCTCTTTGTTTTGTCAATAGAAGCTTCAGTTTATATTTAGACTCCTCCGCCCAGGTTTAGCTTTAGGTTCTCCCTGACATGTTGTCTCCCTTCAGGCTCCTGCTGCTTCCTCTTCCTCTTCCTCAGCTCACGTTTCTTCTGCGTTTCTGCAGAAACTCTGAAACCTGATCTGCAGCAGGAGATCTGCTGCCGATGGAAAACCCACAGAGCTGAGGTCCTGCTGTTGCCTCCTTCTACTCGGGGTCGTCCAGTCCAGAGTTAGGTTGATCTCTTTATGTTCACACCCTCAGATAAACGTGTTTATCAAGCAGAAACACTGCTTTCTCTGTTCCTGGCTATGCTGTGTAGTGAAGTAGCTTTAACGTCCAGCTGTCAGGAGACGCATGAACCTCAGCGAGAACAGATCATTCTCCACTCGCTGACGAGGAAAAACTAAACGTAAATGAGCAGCAGCTGAGTTCAGAGACTGTGTTTATACCACGAGGACCTTTACAGCGAGAATAAATCACATGGTTTAAATTCCTCACAGAATAACGAGTCCAAGCTCTTCTCTCTCAGGGAGCCAGTGAACTGTGCTGGACCAGGTATTCAGATAAGAGACGAATCGTAGACGGTAAAAACACTCTGAGGAAAAGTACGTCAGTACGATCAGTAAATACTGACAGCTTTGTGAGCTTAATTTAGATGTTTTGCCAGATTGTATGAAATAATAAAACTTTACTTTAACATTAACAAAATAAGTGAAGTTTTATTCTCTACCTGCAGGAGTTACGCTCCTTACGGCTTCACTCCGTGAAGGAGATTTATATGTATTTTGTATGTATTTGTTATGTATTTTGTATGTATTTGTTATGTATTTTGTATGTATTTGTTGTGTATTTGTTATGTGTTTATATGTAGTCACGTCAGCGTTAGACATTCATATGTAAAGTTCTATGCAGCTGTTTGGGATTACTTAGTTGTCTGCTTTCAAAAAAACAAACTGCACCCAATCCTGAAAGCCTAAAGAAAGACAGCCATTAGTCATTCATGTACTTGTTAAGTGGTATTATTAATGATTAGTACATGTACTACATTATTACATTCATGTACACAGATGTTTTTATAACTGCAGCCTCTCTTCTTCTTTTTAAAATCTCACTGAGACTAACTGGATGAGTTAAAGAAGAGAAACTCTCTCTGGTCCTGGTCCTGGTCTAGATGTTTGTGTTTCCTCTCTGGTCCTGGTCTAGATGTTTGTGTTTCCTCTCTGGTCCTCCTGGACAAAAATAGCTGTAAATCTGGGATACAAAACATATTTAGTGTATATTTTCCCAAAGCTGAACTCAAACGTATGTCAGACTCCTGGTTTCAGTTTGTCCGATGCTGGTGATCTGGTCTGGCTCTCGGTCTGTGATCCAGTTCATCCTAAAGGTGTTGGATGGGGGTCAGGTCAAGTCCTTTCTCTTCCTTCTCTGGAACTACAGAAGCCGTATCGGACATATTATAGTTCATGTGTGATCAAAATAATCCTGAATATGACTCAGAAACTGATCCACATTGGTCCATCTCAGTCCTGTTGGATCTGGATTCTGGTGGCTCAAACTTCCAGGTTTTCTCCAGGCGGGTCAGTGGAGTCCAGGATGAAGACCTGCCCACGAGTCTCCTGACGGTCTCCTCTTCACCTCCTCAGAAGTTCAGTGCGGTGTGGGCGTGACCTTTCTCCTCCCAGGCTCCTCCTCCCTCGCCTGAGGCCCCGCCCTCCTGGAGGAGGCGTGTCAGGATGCTGAGGAGGCGCTGGTGGATGCGTTGACCTGCCTCTCCTCCACCTTCACCTCCATGCTCCTCCTCACCTCCGTCTGTTTCTGAACACTCCTGCACCGCTCGCTGCAGCTCCACCTGTTGGTCGGAACAAGAGAGAGAACCACCGACGCCTCAACTTACTCTCGTATCTCATCCCGTTGATCGGGCAGCAGTCTCATCCCGTTTGGTGTCTTCATGAAACACACCAGGCTGTCAAGTCTGCTTAGGGAGGACGATGGACGGGTCAAACAAACACCGCAACTTTCACCCAGGAGGCCGGTGTTCATGTCCCAGAAGACACCACGTCAACGTTGACTTACTTTACTGTAGTTTTATTACGTCGGCTGACTTATTACACCTGAACCACAATCTTTTCCTCAACACAACCAAGTACTTCTGTTGCCTAAACTTAACCAAGTACTTCTGTTGCCTAAACTTAACCAAGTACTTCTGTTGCCGAAACTTAACCAAGTACTTTTGTTGCCTGAACTTAACCAAGTACTTTTGTTGCCTGAACTTAACCAAGTACTTTTGTTGCCTAAACTTAATCGAGTACTTCTGTTGCCTAAACTTAATCAAGTACTTCTGTTGCCTGAACTTAACCAAGTACTTTTGTTGCCTGAACTTAATCAAGTACTTCTGTTGCCTAAACTTAATCAAGTACTTCTGTGGCCTGAACTTAACCAAGTACTTTTGTTGCCTGAACTTAATCAAGTACTTCTGTTGCCTAAACTTAATCAAGTACTTCTGTTGCCTAAACGTAACAAAGTACTTTTGTTGCCTGAACTTAACCAAGTACTTCTGTTGCCTATACACAACCAAGTACTTCTGTTAATAATTACTTTTAATGTTTTTTGACACATGAAAAGTTTTAACTTTCTCTTACTTTTGAATCATTTTAATTATTTGCATTTGACCGACCAGCAGAGATCATTAAATATTAATATTAGATTAATTTAAATACACAACGTGAATGTAAATAAATACATATAAATATACACAAGTAAATGTAATATAAACAATCTTACCTGCAGAGGGAGACCGGCTTTGGCCCCAAGCAGAGTGGGAGAAAACCAGGGCCTGAAGATCTTCTCACAAATCACCTGAAGAGGAAGAGGAGGAGATAGATTGAAAGGAATGAAAACGATTAAGGAAAGGGTGACAGGAAAGGAGACGAAGAAGTGGAAAGAAAGAAGAAAAATGACAGGATGAAGAAGAGGAGAGGAGACAAGGGGAACATGTAGAGAGAGCAGGAAAGGAAAGAAGAGGGAGGAAGATAAGAGATGATGTTTCTACGTCATTATGCAGACGACGCCTCGCTTTTCATTCTCAATCAGTCATCACACACACACACACTAAGACAATGCCTCCTTTCTCTGAGGAGATGATTGACAGGCGGGGGGGGGGGTCACCATGGAGACACTTGTTGAGCTCCAGGTGGACCAATAGGACGGCAGCGTGTCATCACCCTCTGATCGTCACTTCTTTCTTCTCTTCTTTTGTTCTCGTCATTTTACACTTTTTTCCATCTTTGCCTTTTTCTGCTCATCTCTTTTATTTTTGTCTTTTTTATTTCTCTTTGTTCTCTTCATCTTCAGTGTTTTCTTCTTTTTCTTCTTGTTTTTAAACCTAGTTTCTACTTTCAGCGTTATCGTTCTCTCGCCTTTTTATTCTCGTTCTAATTATTTTGTGTTTCTTTTCCTTCCTACGCTTCTTTTTCTTTCAACTCATCTCTTCATCTTTGTTTCTGTTTGTTTCCTCTTTTCCTTTTGAACCGTTTTATTCTTCAGTGTTTGTTTGTTTTAATCTGTTCTTTCATCTCTATCGCTCTCTTTGATTGTTTCCTCTTTGATCTGCAATGAATCTCTTCTGCTGTGTTCTCGGCTTCTCTCTTCTCTTTATTTCATTTTATCTTAATTTTCATTCCATATTTAATATTTTTCATCTTTTACTATTTAAATAATCTCTTGTTGTGTTAGACTGTTAGTTGAAAATACAATATAATTAAAATACAATATAACTAATACTTCCTCGACTAATGGTAATAACACTAAGTGTATAATAATGTCATGTAATAATGTACAATATAATATTAACAGCAACATTTAAATTATTTATTATTCTATTATTATTATAACAGGTGAATGCTACCTTATGATTCTGAAATGAATGAAATCTTTATTTAACACTTCAGTGTCGTAAAATGAGAACAATAATTTTAATAATAAGATAAATATATAAAAGAACAATTTGAACAGTAAAGTATGTTGATAGAAAAACATCAAGAAACAAATCGGACATTTGAACTCTTCATCTTCATCTTCCTCATCGTTTCTCTTCATCTGTAGTTTTTGCTGCCGTCGTCACTTTTCCTTTCTTAATTGTAACTTCTGTTCCTCCTTCCTTCCTTTATTCTTCCCTATTCACATCGTCGTCTCCTTGTTTCCTAGTTTTCACTCTTTTATTCACTCAGTTTGTTGCATTTAAATGTATTTTAACAACGAGCGACGTACTCCAGATCAACTTTTCCTCCTCGCTCCTCTTCATGACAAAGTATCCATCTATCTATCTTCATCATCAGGTGTTTGTGCCTCCATCATCATCGTCATCATCCGTTAAACACATTTTCCCTCCGGCTCATGTTCTCGTATATTCTCCTCTGATGAATGCAGCTCTCTCGTATCTCGTATCATGTGACACGTCAGAGCGGAGCCGGAGGGGCGGTGAGAGTCTGTCCCCGGGGTTGTCATGGTGATGAAGGTGATGATGATGATGAAGGCGACGTCCGGGACATTTCCTCCGAGTCCGACGGGCCGACGCTTCAAAATGGCTTTCGAGTTACGGTCGATATATAGAGGCAAACTGTAGCTCATTACTATTATTATTATTCAAACTGCAACAATGTAACATACATTATGATGGAATTTAATTCATTTTCAGTCTGATGAGTCATTATGTTCATTTAGAATCAATTTAAATAGTCCATCAAAATACAATGTAATTAAATGACAATATAATTGTAACTTAATAACAATAATTGAACTAATAGCAAAAGAGAAAAACCTAATACTAAGTGTAATAATGTCATGTAATAATGTGCAACATATTTTAAACAGCAACGTGTATTACATTTGATTTAACATTATTATTGTTAGAACTGGTGAATCATGTTGTTTCACAAAATGAGAACAAATTATTTGAATTATAAGAAAACAAAAACATAAACAGAATAATCAGAACAATTTTAACAAGTCAAATATGTAACTTTACACTTTAACGTTTTGGTTTTCTTTTGATTTGAATCTTCGATGTTTTGGATAAAAAATGGAATTCTTCAAAATGTCTTTGCAGTAAGAAAGAAAAACTTCAAACAATAAAATGAACATTTAAACATCTTGACAGGTTTCTGATGTTTTACATCGTTTGTATAATCTGTAATAAAACGTCTTCATGTGCGATTCATGAAGCCGAGCTGTCAGCAGCTTGAAGCCTCAGATCAGCGATTATCATTCCTCTCTTCACTGCACGCGGGTTATTAAATGTTGGGAAACAGACGAGCCGTCATTTATCAAGCAGCTCGTTCAGAGACGGACATTCTGGATCATATTACTGATAATAAACAGAGTTCAATAACACGGAGCAGCGATCGGATGAACAGAAGGAGAGCAAAACATACCTTTTAAATGTACTTTTCTTGTGTTTTATTTATCTAAAAGGCTGTTTTATATTGGATTTACTAAGTTTGAAATAATTCATTAATATATAAAAAAACTATTTTGAGTCAATAATGAAATCTCTGGATTTTATCCCATAAACTCAAATGTTTATTTAATAATAAATGTGTTCTGTGAATGTTAAACTATTAACACAAAGATGATGTTTTCTGTTGAGGCGATGCTGAATTATTTATTAATTAATGTTTAAAACATGTAGTTTATTAATACGCTTAAAGTAAATGAACTCATTTCAACTAAAACTAAACTTTTTCATGAACATGAAAAGTTTTTCTCATTTCTAAATAAAAACATAGAAATGAAACATTCAGACTTTATTAATTCACAGTGTTTGTGATATTTCTAATCATTTCTGTGAAACAGCTTCGACACGTTCTCTGTGTTCTGATGAGTGTCTGTGATGTCATAGCGAGCCCCCGGGTCCCGGTCTCACCTGCAGGTTGCTGTTGCGGCGTCGGGCGCTGCACCTGCGTTTGCTCGGGTGACACCTGGACGAGCAGTCGAAGAAGTTACAGTCGTCGTCGCTGCTGCAGTTCTGGTCCAGGATGTCCCTCATCTTGGGCTCAAAGAAGGCCATGTCCACGTCGATGGCCACCACCTGCAGGACACACACACACACACACACACACACACACACACACACACACGGCTGAGTTCAGGGTCATTCTGCTCTTTATTAACAACACTTTATTAAAGATGCTAAATAAAAGATCATTTCACTATAGCAACAAACAGCACATTGTGACGTAATCTCACCTGAATACTTTACTCATTCTAATTACAACTCTTTTAAATTGTTTGTAGATGAAAACTCTTTATATATTTACACTTTAAAATATTCAACGACAATATAAAAAATAAAAAGGTCAATAAAATGGTATTTTTTCAGAAACCAAAGGTTCTTTAGCAAACAGTCGTGAACGAGCACAAAACACATCAGGATGATGCGTTGAGTATTATGAGAGAAGAGCAGCGGACAGACGGACAGATGGACGCACACGACCAAGCGCATGATCTCCTGGCAGACACAACGGCACCAGATGAAATGATTCATGGCAGTTGCACTTTTCTGGAAGCTGTTTTTACTGTCAGAAAAGACGTAAAAATGAAATATTTTGTCTATAAAACAGACGAAATAAACATAAAAGCTTCTGTTGTTGGTGGTGAACATTATGTCAGCTCTTTGTTTTACAGGAAACCTTTTACAATGTTTGGCATCATAAACATGCTGCTAAATCTGTTCCATGTCAACAGCTTTAACAGGAATCCTGCTGAAACCACCAGAACAATGACGACTTCACATCTTTACAGCTCGTGTTGCTGTAGTCGGGAGGCTCAAGAGTGGAAGATATGAACACAGTCGAGTAAAGAAAGCTTCGTGTGAGTCAGTCGATGCAGCTTCAGGGTCTCATCTCCTGCTTTTATAGAACCCTCTCACGTCCACCGCTCTGCTCTCTCTAATAGCTTCTTTAAAAAACGTCCCTTTTGTTCTGCTCTGCTTTGATTCTCTTTCCGGAGATGAATAAAAACTCACCGTCAGGTCCTTCCTGATGGCGAAGTTCTCTGGCTTGATGTCGCACAGGTGCAGCTTGTGGGTGAAGTCGCTGTCGAAGTGGCCCACCATGTCCAGGAAGCTGAGCGCAATGCGGTGCACCATCTCCCTGGAGGTCCAGCGGCCCCGGGCCCCGGACACGGCCACCTCCTCCAGGGAGAAGATGTTCTGGTCCCAGGCGTGCCCGGCGGACAGGTACTCCACGGCGTAGAAGTGACCGCAGGAGCCCAACACCTTGGCCACGTGGGTGCTGAGATCCTGCAGGACTCTGGAGGGGAGATGGAGGTACAGTTTATTTTATCTTCACGGTTCTTTTTCTATTTTGTTTATTTTGACCGATTTTGGAACCGCTGGGTTGTCTGAGCCCTCAGCGTCGCTTTCAAGGATGACATGAGCTTATTTGGTAAAAACATCAGTGTGTCGTCTAGTTTTTATTTTGGAGCAGATGGCAGAAGTATTTTATGGGGTTCTATTGAGAACCCATTTATATTCCAAGGGTTTCATCTAGAACCCTGAAGGACTGATGTGGTGAAGCTCAGCCAACCCTTAGTCTTACCCTTGAAAAACCCTGTCTCAATAAAGGGGTTCTTCAGAACCTCAGCCCTTAACGAGGAACCCTTTTGCAACCCTTATTTCTAAGACTGACACTGAGAACTCGTATTCATGCCTCAGAAACTAGACTCGGTTGTAAGCGTTCTACTTGAAGGCTGTGATATGGATGTTGGCGGTGCAGTAGTTTCCTGCGTGACGGGCGATTCTACCGGAGGAAGGTGTACTCCTCCTGCTGCAGCAGAGACCAGAGGGAGGCCAGCTCCGCTCTGGAGTAACTCTTATCTCTGCTCTTCAGCTTCTTCCCCCAAAGTCTGGCCAGAGAGCTGTTGCTTCCTCCTCCGCCTCCTCCTTCGTCCTCGTCATCCTCAGCCAGCCCCAGAGAGTTTCGTACCTGAGATCAGACAGAAGAAAGGGAAGCTGCACTCACAGGTTTTTGTGTGTGATCAGCAGCTTTATGACGATGTGACTTACTTCCAGCGTGGCGTAGAAAACCACATCCAGCGGTGAGAGCTCCTCTGCTGTGTCCTGTTAGAGACAATCACTGTAAATCACGTTCAGCATGCTTTGGATCCAAAGCCGAGCTTAAATCAATCGTTTAAAAGACGTCACCTGGTAGTCCAGTATTCCCAGCGGCTCGTACGAGGAGAAGTTCTCCAGTTTGGACTTGAGGATGACAGGGTTTCCTCTCCAGCGCGCCTCGATCACCTTCTTCCCGTTCTCGTAATAGAGGCAGCGCTTGTACTCCACCAGGCCGAGCACGCACAGGTCCTCGCACATGTCGCCCGTCACCGAGCCCTCGCTGAACTCTAGGCACTGTACGGCAGAGCGGGAGGGACAAACAGAGTCACATACATTAGTACATGGTCACCGATCGATAGCCGGGGTACCGATCGATAGCCGGGGCACCGATCGATAGCCTGGGTACCGATCGATAGCGTGGGTACCGATCGATAGCTGGGGTACCGATCGATAGCGTGGGTACCGATCGATAGCTGGGGTACAGATCGATAGCTGGGGTATCGATCGATAGCTGGGGTACCGATCGATAGCTGGGGTACCGATCGATAGCTGGGGTATCGATCGATAGCTGGGGCACCGATCGATAGCTGGGGTACCGATCGATAGCTGGGGTATCGATCGATAGCTGGGGCACCGATCGATAGCTGGGGCACCGATCGATAGCTGGGGTACCGATCGATAGCTGGGGTACCGATCGATAGCGTGGGTACGATCGATAGCTGGGGTACCGATCGATAGCTGGGGTACCGATCGATAGCGTGGGTACGATCGATAGCTGGGGTACCGATCGATAGCTGGGGTACCGATCGATAGCTTGGGCACCGATCGATAGCTTGGGCACCGATCGATAGCTGGGGTACAGATCGATAGCTGGGGTACCGATCCATAGCGTGGGTACCGATCGATAGCTGGGGTACCGATCCATAGCTGGAACACCGATCTATTGTCAAGCTAAGTGAGCTTTTGAATATTAGGTGTGTTTCTATGAACTGGTTTAGTGCGAATAAACCCGGCGACGGCGCAATGTGTCATAACTTGCTGGCTACGCAGAGCTGTAAACGGAGTTTGGAACCAGACTCCACCATCGAACCATCTACGAGGTAAACACGGAGAGAGGTCTTCAGGAATCTTTTTCACTTGTTCTTTAACGTCCGCTAGTTTTAACTGTGTTTCATGCCGAGCGGTGGAGCGTAGACCCAGCCGCTCTGTAACCAGTGTACCGGTAGCATGAAAGCACAGTGGAATTATTAAGGCGGGTAGCTAACTAGCCAGCCGCTAAATGAGTAAAATGTAACAACGTATTGATTCATCCACACAGGAAAGAGCGAACAGGAAAGCATCGCTATCAACAGATAAGTAACAACTTAGTTCGGGTCCTTTTCTGTGACCAGTGTAGCATTAAAGCATGGAGGCATTAGCAGGCTAGCTAAGGAGCCAGCCGTCCGCTACTTAGCGTGCCAATGCCTCCATGCTTTAATGCTACACCGGCTACAGAAGCTAAGATCAACAGCGTCATCTCTTTATCTTTAAGAGTTTAGCTCGTTGGCAACAGTTCTCTTCATCTTTCGGACTGTTTTTCCTGAAACGAGACACCTGGAAGCTCCAACGAGCTCAACGTGAAGACTTCCCTTCTTTTCTCCTCCGTCTGAACAGCTCAGTGTCCAGAGGTGTGAGGGATGAGCTTCGGGATTAGCGTTGTCCTGGTCAGGGATTACCCAGATAATCCTCGCTCTGCTCACATTCCAACACAAACATCCGTCAGTGAGCTCAGAGACGTCACACACACCTCACGCTCCACACACACCTGCTGGAGGAGCTCCGTCGGGTCCTGCGTTAACCCTTTAAGTGCACTCTCTCTGAAATACACAACGTAGCAACTCAGGGTGGCACAATTCTGGGAACATTCAAGGTGGAAACGGGTTTAAAATTACAGACTGGAATTAAATTGAATGAAGAGCGTTGTTACTTGTTCAGAACTCAAAACTCAAAGTTTAGGACTCAAAGTTTATTTTTATGGACTGTCTCACTGAGCGTTCTGTTATTGTTATTATTGCCTTCTTTGTCTGTCAAAGCACTTTGTGAACTCTGTTTTTAAAGGTGCTCTATAAATAAAGTTATTATTATTAAACCCAAATCACGAGATACTGGTTCGTACAGGACTAATATTATCACGTGTGTCGTCAAACGTATGAAGATATAGATACAGATCTGTTGTGAGGACTTGAGTCGTTCGGGTCAGTGGACGAGCTCCGCGGGTAACGTGAGTCGTGGTTAAAGGGACAGACAGACGGGTGGACCAGCAGACAGATAAGACACGCAGACGGGCTTAAATGTCCTGAGAAACAGAGAGCGGTGATGAAAGAGTCCTCCGTCTGGTGAACGTGTTGAAGGGGAGAGTTGAGATAACGAGGACGTTCAGCTGCGTCTGAGCGCTGAAACCTCTTCAAAGAGCTGCGTCTGTCCGGACCAGATCAGCTGCTCGGGTTCCACACGAGACGAAGGTTTCATCTGGAGATCAGTTCGTACGACGTTTAACGTTTATTTTACTACGAGCAGAACGATGAGTTATTACAAAGTTATTATGTCTTAATTCTGATGAATTTATCATGAAGTGTGTGAATTAAAAATAGTTTTCAGCTATTCTATGTCCACCTCTACCTGTCCTCCTGTTCTACCTGTCCTCCTGTTCTACCTGTCCTCCACTACCTGTTCTCTACCTGTCCTCCTGTTCTACCTGTCCTCTACCTGTCCTCCTCCTCTACCTGTCCTCTACCTGTCCTCCTGTTCTACCTGTCCTCTACCTGTCCTCCTGTTCTACCTGTCCTCCTCTACCTGTCCTCTACCTGTCCTCCTGTTCTACCTGTCCTCTACCTGTCATCCTGTTCTACCTGTCCTCCTCCTCTACCTGTCCTCTACCTGTCCTCCTCCTCTACCTGTCCTCTACCTGTCCTCCTCCTCTACCTGTCCTCTACCTGTCCTCCTGTTCTACCTGTCCTCCTCCTCTACCTGTCCTCCTGTTCTACCTGTCATCCTGTTCTACCTGTCCTCCTCCTCTACCTGTCCTCTACCTGTCCTCTACCTGTCCTCCTCTACCTGTCCTCCTCTACCTGTCCTCTACCTGTCCTGTGTGTTTGTTGGTAACCAGTGGAGACGCTTCATGAGGTGAATACATGTAAATATGATGTTTGTTATCGTTCTGTTTGTGAGCAGATTAAACGTTAATCAGTGAACTTCAGGCTCCATCATGACGTATTAACGATGTGTTCAGGGTCCATCATGACGTATTCACGATGTGTTCAGGGTCCATCATGACGTATTTTAATGATGTGTTCAGGCTCCATCATGACGTATTAATATTAACGATGTGTTCAGGGTCCATCATGACATATTAACGATGTGTTCAGGCTCCATCATGACGTATTAATATTAACGATGTGTTCAGGGTCCATCATGACATATTAACGATGTGTTCAGGCTCCATCATGACATATTAACGATGTGTTCAGGCTCCGTCATGATGTATTAATGATGTGTTCAAGCTCCATCATGACGTATTAACAATGTGTTCAGGCTCCATCATGACGTATTAATGATGTGTTCAGGCTCCATCATGACATATTAACGATGTGTTCAGGGTCCATCATGACATATTAACGATGTGTTCAGGGTCCATCATGACGTATTAACGATGTGTTCAGGGTCCATCATGACGTATTAACGATGTGTTCAGGGTCCATCATGACGTATTAACGATGTGTTCAGGGTCCATCATGACGTATTAACGATGTGTTCAGGGTCCATCATGACGTATTTTAATGATGTGTCAGGCTCCATCATGACGTATTAATATTAACGATGTGTTCAGGGTCCATCATGACATATTAACGATGTGTTCAGGGTCCATCATGACATATTAACGATGTGATCAGGCTCCATCATGACGTATTAACGATGTGTTCAGGCTCCATCATGACGTATTAACGATGTGTTCAGGGTCCATCATGATGTATTAATATTAACGATGTGTTCAGGGTCCATCATGACATATTAACGATGTGTTCAGGGTCCATCATGACATATTAACGATGTGATCAGGCTCCATCATGACGTATTAACGATGTGTTCAGGCTCCATCATGACGTATTAACGATGTGTTCAGGGTCCATCATGATGTATTAATGATGTGTTCAGGCTCCGTCATGATGTATTAATGATGTGTTCAGGCTCCATCATGATGTATTAACGATGTGTTCAGGGTCCATCATGATGTATTCATTTTAACGATGTGTTCAGGGTCCATCATGATGTATTAATATTAACGATGTGTTCAGGCTCCATCATGACGTATTAACGATGTGTTCAGGCTCCATCATGACGTATTAACGATGTGTTCAGGGTCCTTCATGATGTATTAACGATGTGTTCAGGGTCCGTCATGACGTATTAACGATGTGTTCAGGCTCCATCATGATGTATTAATGATGTGTTCAGGCTCCATCATGACGTATTAACAATGTGTTCAGGCTCCATCATGACGTATTAACGATGTGTTCAGGGTCCATCATGACGTATTAACGATGTGTTCAGGGTCCATCATGACGTATTAACGATGTGTTCAGGATCCATCATGACGTATTAACGATGTGTTCAGGGTCCATCATGACGTATTTTAATGATGTGTTCAGGCTCCATCATGACGTATTAATATTAACGATGTGTTCAGGGTCCATCATGACATATTAACGATGTGTTCAGGCTCCATCATGACGTATTCATATTAACGATGTGTTCAGGGTCCATCATGACATATTAACGATGTGTTCAGGCTCCGTCATGATGTATTAATGATGTGTTCAAGCTCCATCATGACGTATTAATGATGTGTTCAGGCTCCATCATGACGTATTAACGATGTGTTCAGGGTCCATCATGATGTATTAATGATGTGTTCAGGCTCCGTCATGATGTATTAATGATGTGTTCAGGCTCCATCATGACGTATTAACGATGTGTTCAGGGTCCATCATGATGTATTAATTTTAACGATGTGTTCAGGGTCCATCATGATGTATTAATATTAACGATGTGTTCAGGCTCCATCATGACGTATTAACGATGTGTTCAGGCTCCATCATGAAGTATTAACGATGTGTTCAGGGTCCTTCATGATGTATTAACGATGTGTTCAGGGTCCGTCATGACGTATTAACGATGTGTTCAGGGTCCGTCGTGATGTATTAACGATGTGTTCAGGGTCCATCATGACGTATTAACGATGTGTTCAGGGTCCGTCATGATGTATTAATATTAACGATGTGTTCAGGGTCCATCATGACATATTAATGATGTGTTCAGGCTCCATCATAACGTATTAACGATGTGTTCAGGCTCCATCATGACGTATTAACGATGTGTTCAGGCTCCATCATGACATATTAACGATGTGTCAGGCTCCATCATGACATTTTAACGATGTGTTCAGGCTCCATCATGACGTATTAATGATATGTTCAGGCTCCATCATGACGTATTAACGATGTGTTCAGGGTCCATCATGATGTATTAATGTGTTCAGGCTCAGTCATGATGTATTAATGATGTGTTCAGGCTCCATCATGACGTATTAACGATGTGTTCAGGGTCCATCATGATGTATTAATGATGTGTTCAGGCTCCGTCATGATGTATTAATGATGTGTTCAGGCTCCATCATGACGTATTAACGATGTGTTCAGGGTCCATCATGATGAATTAATATTAACGATGTGTTCAGGGTCCATCATGATGTATTAATATTAACGATGTGTTCAGGCTCCATCATGACGTATTAACGATGTGTTCAGGCTCCATCATGACGTATTAACGATGTGTTCAGGGTCCATCATGATGTATTAACGATGTGTTCAGGGTCCTTCATGATGTATTAACGATTTGTTCAGGGTCCGTCATAATGTATTCACGATGTGTTCAGGGTCCGTCATGACGTATTAACGATGTGTTCAGGGTCCGTCGTGATGTATTAACGATGTGTTCAGGGTCCATCATGACGTATTAACGATGTGTTCAGGGTCCGTCATGATGTATTAATATTAACGATGTGTTCAGGGTCCATCATGACATATTAATGATGTGTTCAGGCTCCATCATAACGTATTAACGATGTGTTCAGGCTCCATCATGACGTATTAACGATGTGTTCAGGCTCCATCATGACGTATTAACGATTTGTTCAGGGTCCATCATGATGTATTAACGATGTGTTCAGGGTCCGTCATGATGGATTAACGATGTGTTCAGTGTCCGTCATGACGTATTAACGATGTGTTCAGGGTCCATCATGATGTATTAATATTAATGATGTGTTCAGGGTCCATCATGATGTATTAATATTAACGATGTGTTCAGGCTCCATCATGACGTATTAACGATGTGTTCAGGCTCCATCATGATGTATTAACGATGTGTCAGGCTCCATCATGACGTATTAACGATGTGTTCAGGGTCCATCATGATGTATTAACGATGTGTTCAGGGTCCTTCATGATGTATTAACGATTTGTTCAGGGTCCGTCATAATGTATTAACGATGTGTTCAGGGTCCATCATGACGTATTAACGATGTGTTCAGGGTCCGTCGTGATGTATTAACGATGTGTTCAGGGTCCATCATGACATATTAACGATGTGTTCAGGGTCCGTCATGATGTATTAATATTAACGATGTGTTCAGGGTCCATCATGACATATTAATGATGTGTTCAGGCTCCATCATAACGTATTAACGATGTGTTCAGGCTCCATCATGACGTATTAACGATGTGTTTCTGGCTCCATCATGACGTATGAACGATTTGTTCAGGGTCCATCATGATGTATTAATGATGTGTTCAGGGTCCGTCATGATGTATTAACGATGTGTTCAGGGTCCGTCATAATGTATTAACGATGTGTTCAGGGTCCGTCATGACGTATTAACGATGTGTTCAGGGTCCGTCGTGATGTATTAATATTAACGATGTGTTCAGGGTCCATCATGACGTATTAACAATGTGTTCAGGGTCCGTCATGATGTATTAATGATGTGTTCAGGGTCCGTCATGACGTATTAATATTAACAATGTGTTCAGGGTCCGTCATGATGTATTAACGATGTGTTCAGGGTCCGTCATGACGTATTAACGATGTGTTCACGCTCCATCATGACGTATTAACGATGTGTTCAGGCTCCATCATGACGTATTAACGATGTGTTCAGGGTCCATCATGATGTATTAACGATGTGTTCAGGGTCCTTCATGATGTATTAACGATGTGTTCAGGGTCCGTCATAATGTATTAACGATGTGTTCAGGGTCCGTCATGACGTATTAACGATGTGTTCAGGGTCCGTCGTGATGTATTAACGATGTGTTCAGGGTCCATCATGACGTATTAACGATGTGTTCAGGGTCTGTCATGATGTATTAATATTAACGATGTGTTCAGGGTCCATCATGACATATTAATGATGTGTTCAGGCTCCATCATAACGTATTAACGATGTGTTCAGGCTCCATCATGATGTATTAACGATGTGTTCAGGCTCCATCATGATGTATTAACGATGTGTTCAGGGTCCGTCATGATGTATTAACGATGTGTTCAGGGTCCATCATGATGTATTAACGATGTGTTCAGGGTCCGTCATGATGTATTAACGTTGTGTTCAGGGTCCGTCATAATGTATTAACGATGTGTTCAGGGTCCGTCATGACGTATTAACGATGTGTTCAGGGTCCGTCGTGATGTATTAATATTAACGTGTTCAGGGTCCATCATGACGTATTAACAATGTGTTCAGGGTCCGTCATGATGTATTAATGTGTTCAGGGTCCGTCATGACGTATTAATATTAACAATGTGTTCAGGGTCCGTCATGATGTATTAACGATGTGTTCAGGGTCCATCATGACGTATTAACGATGTGTTCAGGGTCCGTCGTGACGTATTAACGATGTGTTCAGGGTCCGTCGTGACGTATTAACGATGTGTTCAGGGTCCGTCGTGACGTATTAACGATGTGTTTAGGGTCCATCATGACGTATTAACGATGTGTTCAGGTCCATCATGACGCATTAACGATGTGTTCAGGGTCCATCATGACGTATTAACGATGTGTTCAGGGTCCGTCGTGACGTATTAACGATGTGTTCAGGGTCCGTCATGATGTATTAATATTAACGATGTGTTCAGGGTCCATCATGACATATTAATGATGTGTTCAGGCTCCATCATAACGTATTAACGATGTGTTCAGGCTCCATCATGACGTATTAATGATGTGTTCAGGCTCCATCATGACGTATTAACGATGTGTTCAGGGTCCATCATGATGTATTAATGTGTTCAGGCTCAGTCATGATGTATTAACGATGTGTTCAGGGTCCATCATGACATATTAATGATGTGTTCAGGCTCCATCATAACGTATTAACGATGTGTTCAGGCTCCATCATGACGTATTAACGATGTGTTCAGGCTCCATCATGACGTATTAACGATTTGTTCAGGGTCCATCATGATGTATTAACGATGTGTTCAGGGTCCGTCATGATGGATTAACGATGTGTTCAGTGTCCGTCATGACGTATTAACGATGTGTTCAGGGTCCATCATGATGTATTAATATTAACGATGTGTTCAGGGTCCATCATGATGTATTAATATTAACGATGTGTTCAGGCTCCATCATGACGTATTAACGATGTGTTCAGGCTCCATCATGATGTATTAACGATGTGTTCAGGCTCCATCATGACGTATTAACGATGTGTTCAGGGTCCTTCATGATGTATTAACGATTTGTTCAGGGTCCGTCATAATGTATTAACGATGTGTTCAGGGTCCGTCATGACGTATTAACGATGTGTTCAGGGTCCGTCGTGATGTATTAACGATGTGTTCAGGGTCCATCATGACGTATTAACGATGTGTTCAGGGTCCGTCATGATGTATTAATATTAACGATGTGTTCAGGGTCCATCATGACATATTAATGATGTGTTCAGGCTCCATCATGACGTATTAATGATGTGTTCAGGCTCCGTCATGACGTATTAACGATGTGTTCAGGCTCCATCATGACGTATGAACGATTTGTTCAGGGTCCATCATGATGTATTAATGATGTGTTCAGGGTCCGTCATGATGTATTAACGATGTGTTCAGGGTCCGTCATAATGTATTAACGATGTGTTCAGGGTCCGTCATGACGTATTAACGATGTGTTCAGGGTCCGTCGTGATGTATTAATATTAACGATGTGTTCAGGGTCCATCATGACGTATTAACAATGTGTTCAGGGTCCGTCATGATGTATTAATGATGTCTTCAGGGTCCGTCATGACGTATTAATATTAACAATATGTTCAGGGTCCGTCATGATGTATTAACGATGTGTTCAGGGTCCATCATGACGTATTAACGATGTGTTCAGGGTCCGTCATGATGTATTAACGATGTGTTCAGGGTCCATCATGACGTATTAACGATGTGTTCTGGCTCCATCATGACGTATTAATGATGTGTTCAGGCTCCGTCATGACGTATTAACGATGTGTTCAGGGTCCATCATGACGTATTAACAATGTGTTCAGGGGCCGTCATGATGTATTAATGTGTTCAGGGTCCGTCATGACGTATTAATATTAACGATGTGTTCAGGGTCCATCATGACATATTAATGATGTGTTCAGGCTCCATCATAACGTATTAACGATGTGTTCAGGCTCCATCATGACGTATTAACGATTTGTTCATGGTCCATCATGATGTATTAACGATGTGTTCAGGGTCCGTCATGATGTATTAACGATGTGTTCAGGGTCCGTCATAATGTATTAACGATGTGTTCAGGGTGCGTCATGACGTATTAACGATGTGTTCAGGGTCCGTCGTGATGTATTAATATTAACGATGTGTTCAGGGTCCATCATGACGTATTAACAATGTGTTCAGGGTCCGTCATGATGTATTAATGATGTGTTCAGGGTCCGTCATGACGTATTAATATTAACAATACGTTCAGGGTCCGTCATGATGTATTAACGATGTGTTCAGGGTCCGTCATGACGTATTAACGATGTGTTCAGGCTCCATCATGACGTATTAACGATGTGTTCAGGCTCCATCATGATGTATTAACGATGTGTTCAGGGTCCATCATGATGTATTAACGATGTGTTCAGGGTCCTTCATGATGTATTAACGATGTGTTCAGGGTCCGTCATGACGTATTAACGATGTGTTCAGGGTCCGTCGTGATGTATTAACGATGTGTTCAGGGTCCATCATGACGTATTAACGATGTGTTCATGGTCCGTCATGATGTATTAATATTAATGATGTGTTCAGGCTCCATCATAACGTATTAACGATGTGTTCAGGCTCCATCATGACGTATTAACGATGTGTTCAGGCTCCATCATGACGTATTAACGATGTGTTCAGGGTCCATCATGACGTATTAACGATGTGTTCAGGGTCCGTCATGACGTATTAACGATGTGTTCAGGGTCCATCATGATGTATTAACGATGTGTTCAGGCTCCATCATGACGTATTAATGATGTATTCAGGCTCCATCATGACGTATTAACGATGTGTTCAGGCTCCATCATGACGTATTAATGATGTGTTCAGGGTCCATCATGATGTATTAACGATGTGTTCAGGGTCCGTCATGATGTATTAACGATGTGTTCAGGGTCCGTCATAATGTATTAACGATGTGTTCAGGGTCCGTCATGACGTATTAACGATGTGTTCAGGGTCCGTCGTGATGTATTAATATTAACGATGTGTTCAGGGTCCATCATGACGTATTAACAATGTGTTCAGGGTCCGTCATGATGTATTAATGTGTTCAGGGTCCGTCATGACGTATTAATATTAACAATGTGTTCAGGGTCCGTCATGATGTATTAACGATGTGTTCAGGGTCCGTCATGACGTATTAACAATGTGTTCAGGGTCCGTCATGATGTATTAATATTAACGATGTGTTCAGGGTCCGTCATGACGTATTAATATTAACGATGTGTTCAGGGTCCATCATGATGTATTAACGATGTGTTCAGGGTCCATCATGACGTATTAATGATGTGTTCAGGGTCCGTCGTGACGTATTAACAATGTGTTCAGGGTCCGTCGTGACGTATTAACGATGTGTTCAGGGTCCGTCATAATGTATTAACGATGTGTTCAGGGTCCGTCATGACGTATTAACGATGTGTTCAGGGTCCGTCGTGATGTATTAACGATATGTTCAGGGTCCATCATGACGTATTAACGATGTGTTCAGGGTCCGTCATGATGTATTGATATTAACGATGTGTTCAGGGTCCATCATAACGTATTAACGATGTGTTCAGGGTCCGTCGTGACGTATTAACGATGTGTTCAGGGTCCGTCATAATGTATTAACGATGTGTTCAGGGTCCGTCATGACGTATTAACGATGTGTTCAGGGTCCGTCGTGATGTATTAACGATATGTTCAGGGTCCATCATGACGTATTAACGATGTGTTCAGGGTCCGTCATGATGTATTAATATTAACGATGTGTTCAGGGTCCATCATAACGTATTAACGATGTGTTCAGGCTCCATCATGACGTATTAACGATGTGTTCAGGGTCCATCATGACGTATTAACGATGTGTTCAGGGTCCGTCATGATGTATTAACGATGTGTTCAGGGTCCATCATGACGTATTAATGATGTGTTCAGGCTCCATCATGACGTATTAATGATGTGTTCAGGCTCCGTCATGACGTATTAACGATGTGTTCAGGGTCCATCATGACGTATTAACAATGTGTTCAGGGGCCGTCATGATGTATTAATGTGTTCAGGGTCCGTCATGACGTATTAATATTAACAATGTGTTCAGGGTCCGTCATGATGTATTAACGATGTGTTCAGGGTCCGTCATGACGTATTAACAATGTGTTCAGGGTCCGTCATGATGTATTAATATTAACGATGTGTTCAGGGTCCGTCATGACGTATTAATATTAACGATGTGTTCAGGGTCCATCATGACGCATTAACGATGTGTTCAGGGTCCATCATGACGTATTAACGATGTGTTCAGGGTCCGTCGTGACGTATTAACGATGTGTTCAGGGTCCATCGTGACGTATTAACGATGTGTTCAGGTCCATCATGACGCATTAACGATGTGTTCAGGGTCCATCATGACGTATTAACGATGTGTTCAGGGTCCGTCGTGACGTATTAACGATGTGTTCAGGGTCCGTCATGATGTATTAATATTAACGATGTGTTCAGGGTCCATCATGACATATTAATGATGTGTTCAGGCTCCATCATAACGTATTAACGATGTGTTCAGGCTCCATCATGACGTATTAACGATTTGTTCATGGTCCATCATGATGTATTAACGATGTGTTCAGGGTCCGTCATGATGTATTAACGATGTGTTCAGGGTCCGTCATAATGTATTAACGATGTGTTCAGGGTGCGTCATGACGTATTAACGATGTGTTCAGGGTCCGTCGTGATGTATTAATATTAACGATGTGTTCAGGGTCCATCATGACGTATTAACAATGTGTTCAGGGTCCGTCATGATGTATTAATGATGTGTTCAGGGTCCGTCATGACGTATTAATATTAACAATACGTTCAGGGTCCGTCATGATGTATTAACGATGTGTTCAGGGTCCGTCATGACGTATTAACGATGTGTTCAGGCTCCATCATGACGTATTAACGATGTGTTCAGGCTCCATCATGATGTATTAACGATGTGTTCAGGGTCCATCATGATGTATTAACGATGTGTTCAGGGTCCTTCATGATGTATTAACGATGTGTTCAGGGTCCGTCATGACGTATTAACGATGTGTTCAGGGTCCGTCGTGATGTATTAACGATGTGTTCAGGGTCCATCATGACGTATTAACGATGTGTTCATGGTCCGTCATGATGTATTAATATTAATGATGTGTTCAGGCTCCATCATAACGTATTAACGATGTGTTCAGGCTCCATCATGACGTATTAACAATGTGTTCAGGGTCCATCATGACGTATTAACGATGTGTTCAGGGTCCGTCATGACGTATTAACGATGTGTTCAGGGTCCATCATGATGTATTAACGATGTGTTCAGGCTCCATCATGACGTATTAATGATGTATTCAGGCTCCATCATGACGTATTAACGATGTGTTCAGGCTCCATCATGACGTATTAATGATGTGTTCAGGGTCCATCATGATGTATTAACGATGTGTTCAGGGTCCGTCATGATGTATTAACGATGTGTTCAGGGTCCGTCATAATGTATTAACGATGTGTTCAGGGTCCGTCATGACGTATTAACGATGTGTTCAGGGTCCGTCGTGATGTATTAATATTAACGATGTGTTCAGGGTCCATCATGACGTATTAACAATGTGTTCAGGGTCCGTCATGATGTATTAATGTGTTCAGGGTCCGTCATGACGTATTAATATTAACAATGTGTTCAGGGTCCGTCATGATGTATTAACGATGTGTTCAGGGTCCGTCATGACGTATTAACAATGTGTTCAGGGTCCGTCATGATGTATTAATATTAACGATGTGTTCAGGGTCCGTCATGACGTATTAATATTAACGATGTGTTCAGGGTCCATCATGATGTATTAACGATGTGTTCAGGGTCCATCATGACGTATTAATGATGTGTTCAGGGTCCGTCGTGACGTATTAACAATGTGTTCAGGGTCCGTCGTGACGTATTAACGATGTGTTCAGGGTCCGTCGTGACGTATTAACGATGTGTTCAGGGTCCGTCATAATGTATTAACGATGTGTTCAGGGTCCGTCATGACGTATTAACGATGTGTTCAGGGTCCGTCGTGATGTATTAACGATATGTTCAGGGTCCATCATGACGTATTAACGATGTGTTCAGGGTCCGTCATGATGTATTAATATTAACGATGTGTTCAGGGTCCATCATAACGTATTAACGATGTGTTCAGGCTCCATCATGACGTATTAACGATGTGTTCAGGGTCCATCATGACGTATTAACGATGTGTTCAGGGTCCGTCATGATGTATTAACGATGTGTTCAGGGTCCATCATGACGTATTAACGATGTGTTCAGGCTCCATCATGACGTATTAATGATGTGTTCAGGCTCCGTCATGACGTATTAACGATGTGTTCAGGGTCCATCATGACGTATTAACAATGTGTTCAGGGGCCGTCATGATGTATTAATGTGTTCAGGGTCCGTCATGACGTATTAATATTAACAATGTGTTCAGGGTCCGTCATGATGTATTAACGATGTGTTCAGGGTCCGTCATGACGTATTAACAATGTGTTCAGGGTCCGTCATGATGTATTAATATTAACGATGTGTTCAGGGTCCGTCATGACGTATTAATATTAACGATGTGTTCAGGGTCCATCATGACGCATTAACGATGTGTTCAGGGTCCATCATGACGTATTAACGATGTGTTCAGGGTCCGTCGTGACGTATTAACAATGTGTTCAGGGTCCGTCATGATGTATTAATATTAACGATGTGTTCAGGGTCCATCATGACATATTAATGATGTGTTCAGGCTCCATCATAACGTATTAACGATGTGTTCAGGCTCCATCATGACGTATTAACGATTTGTTCATGGTCCATCATGATGTATTAACGATGTGTTCAGGGTCCGTCATGATGTATTAACGATGTGTTCAGGGTCCGTCATAATGTATTAACGATGTGTTCAGGGTGCGTCATGACGTATTAACGATGTGTTCAGGGTCCGTCGTGATGTATTAATATTAACGATGTGTTCAGGGTCCGTCGTGATGTATTAATATTAACGATGTGTTCAGGGTCCATCATGACGTATTAACAATGTGTTCAGGGTCCGTCATGATGTATTAATGATGTGTTCAGGGTCCGTCATGACGTATTAATATTAACAATATGTTCAGGGTCCGTCATGATGTATTAACGATGTGTTCAGGGTCCGTCATGACGTATTAACGATGTGTTCAGGCTCCATCATGACGTATTAACGATGTGTTCAGGCTCCATCATGATGTATTAACGATGTGTTCAGGGTCCATCATGATGTATTAACGATGTGTTCAGGGTCCTTCATGATGTATTAACGATGTGTTCAGGGTCCGTCATAATGTATTAACGATGTGTTCAGGGTCCGTCATGACGTATTAACGATGTGTTCAGGGTCCGTCGTGATGTATTAACGATGTGTTCAGGGTCCATCATGACGTATTAACGATGTGTTCAGGGTCCGTCATGACGTATTAACGATGTGTTCAGGGTCCGTCGTGATGTATTAATATTAACGATGTGTTCAGGGTCCATCATGACGTATTAACAATGTGTTCAGGGTCCGTCATGATGTATTAATGTGTTCAGGGTCCGTCATGACGTATTAATATTAACAATGTGTTCAGGGTCTGTCATGATGTATTAACGATGTGTTCAGGGTCCGTCATGACGTATTAACAATGTGTTCAGGGTCCGTCATGATGTATTAATGTGTTCAGGGTCCGTCATGACGTATTAATATTAACAATGTGTTCAGGGTCCGTCATGATGTATTAACGATGTGTTCAGGGTCCGTCATGACGTATTAACGATGTGTTCAGGGTCCTTCATGATGTATTAACGATGTGTTCAGGGTCCGTCATAATGTATTAACGATGTGTTCAGGGTCCGTCGTGATGTATTAACGATATGTTCAGGGTCCATCATGACGTATTAACGATGTGTTCAGGGTCCGTCATGATGTATTAATATTAACGATGTGTTCAGGGTCCATCATAACGTATTAACGATGTGTTCAGGCTCCATCATGACGTATTAACGATGTGTTCAGGCTCCATCATGATGTATTAACGATGTGTTCAGGGTCCATCATGACGTATTAACGATGTGTTCAGGGTCCGTCATGATGTATTAACGATGTGTTCAGGGTCCATCATGACGTATTAACGATGTGTTCAGGCTCCATCATGACGTATTAATGATGTGTTCAGGCTCCGTCATGACGTATTAACGATGTGTTCAGGGTCCATCATGACGTATTAACAATGTGTTCAGGGTCCGTCATGATGTATTAATGTGTTCAGGGTCCGTCATGACGTATTAATATTAACAATGTGTTCAGGGTCCGTCATGATGTATTAACGATGTGTTCAGGGTCCGTCATGACGTATTAACAATGTGTTCAGGGTCCGTCATGATGTATTAATATTAACGATGTGTTCAGGGTCCGTCATGACGTATTAATATTAACGATGTGTTCAGGGTCCATCATGATGTATTAACGATGTGTTCAGGGTCCATCATGACGTATTAATGATGTGTTCAGGGTCCGTCGTGACGTATTAACGATGTGTTCAGGGTCCGTCGTGACGTATTAACGATGTGTTCAGGGTCCGTCGTGACGTATTAACGATGTGTTCAGGGTCCGTCGTGACGTATTAACGATGTGTTCAGGGTCCATCTTGACGTATTAACGATGTGTTCAGGGTCCGTCGTGACGTATTAACGATGTGTTCAGGGTCTGTCGTGAC
>JAFEUB010000264.1:932500-947500 GCA_024529925.1 Ophthalmolycus amberensis | reverse complement strand
TATCCTGAGAATTGTTTTGCATTCAACCACTAGGGGGCGCTACAGCAGACCCGCGAAGTTGGCCTTTTTGCCACTTTTTGCCAATTTCAGCCTTCGCATTTTAACGAACTCATCCTAGAGAATTTATGCGATCAACTTCTCCTTTGCTCAGGATGTTCTTAAGACCTTTGTGATTAAAAGTTATCAAAATCTCGCGCTTTCATCGAAGAACCTTGACTTGGCGTGGCGGCCATTTTACCTCATTTTTATGAAAAAATAAGTTGTTATAACTCCAAGGTACATTATCCAATCCCCACAAAACTTCTTATGCATGATGCTCATTCAAGCGTGAACAGACTTCAATTGAAAAAAATTCAATAACTCATAGCGCCGCCTACTGGCTAAAGGAGATGTTGTTTTTTTTACTTTTAGTTATTCCTCCTAGCCAGGTGACCTGATGAGTCTCAAATTTGGTAAGGATAGCCTTAAGACATTGATGAAAAATCGCCGAGAATATTGTGCGCTTTCGTGGAACGCTGTTGCCGTGGCGATGCATCGTTCGCCATGAAACAGGAAGCTGATGGTTGAGTGTGTTGGGATGCTCAAAAACTCATGAAACTTTGTACATGTGTCGTAGGTCACAGGAAGACATAGTGTATATGTTATTTTGGCTTGTCAGTTTTAAATTGCCTCTATAGCGCCCCCTACAATATTTCGAAAGAGCAGCCCCAGCGCTACGTTTGAGCTACATGTATGAAAGTTGGTAGGCATATGTATCTTATGGAGACTTAAAAATAAGTCTATTGGGACCATGCTCTAAACCCGACCGGAAGTCTGCCATTTTCAATTTTGTATGAATTTATACAATATTTCGACGACGCAGCCCTCGCAGTACGTTTCACTATCTATATATAAAATTTTGATGGATTTTATGGATTTTATCCTTTAACGACGGGACGGGTTCCGTCCTTTAACGACTGGACGGGTTCCGTCCTTTCACGACGGGACGGGTTCGGACCTTTAACGACGGGACGGGTTCCGTCCTTTCACGGCGGGACGGGTTCCGTCCTTTGACGACGGGACGGGTTCCGTCCTTTAACGACTGGACGGGTTCCGTCCTTTCACGACGGGACGGGTTCCGTCCTTTCACGACGGGACGGGTTCGGTCCTTTAACGACTGGACGGGTTCCGTCCTTTCACGACGGGACGGGTTCGGACCTTTAACGACGGGACGGGTTCCGTCCTTTAACGACTGGACGGGTTCCGTCCTTTCACGACGGGACGGGATCCGTCCTTTGACGTCGGGACGGGTTCGGTCCTTTGACGACGGGACGGGTTCCGTCCTTTGACGACGGGACGGGTTCGGTCCTTTGACGGCGGGACGGGTTCGGTCCTTTGACGACGGGACGGGTCCGGTCCTTTGACAACGGGACGGGTTCGGTCCTTTGACGACGGGACGGGTTCCGTCCTTTAACTGCGGGACGGGTTCGGTCCTTTAACTGCGGGACGGGTTCGGTCCTTTAACGACCGGACGGGTTCGGACGGGTTCCGTCCTTTAACAACGGGACGGGTTCAGCACAAAGACATGAAGCAGCTTTAAATGAGCTCCTCAGAGCAGCTGCACGTTGTGGTTTTTAGCGTCCTGAAGGTAAATATTTCACGAGCCTCATAATAGTCTGACACAATGATGTCATTAAAGGAGATGAAGCTGCTTTGTGCTGAGTCGTGTTTTGGCTTCAGGCTTTAAAAATCCTGTCATAACTCCCGTTCATCGTCACACACACACACACACACCTACTGTATTTACTGTGGCTGCAGACAAAAGAGCCTTTCTGCTCTGTGGTTAACGAGTCATGTGACTCGAGCCACACCTCTGATCGAAAAACATGTTTTTCTCAAAGTGACTTGAAAAACAAAACAATATGCGGCTCCAGACTAAAATATTTCCACAATGATCGGACCGATTGAACTTAAATTTGGTGTAAAACTTAACGATCCCCAGAAGAAGAACCCTACTGACTTCAGTGATCCTCTGACTGTTTCCTCCAGCGTCAGCAGCACGTCAAACTGTCCAACTATCAAGCATGAGAACCAGCTAATAACCAAATTCACCTCTTTAGCTTTGTATGCTAACATGCTAAAGCTCTACTTACTAACCAAATGCTATGTTTGTCTATTGGACTAAATGACTAGCCTGCATGTTAGCACTGTGCTAACCGGACATGTTAGCTGTGAGACATCATCTTCTAGATAAACAGTTTGCTCATCAGCAAACAAAGAATGTAAACATGAGACTTTGTGCAGATCAGCGCTTCATTTTGGTTTGTTCGTTGTTTTGAAGAGATAGAAAGTAAATCAACAAACTTTAAGTGATTCAAAATGTGACTGAGCTTCAAATAATAGTCTTAAGGCGGCAAAATGTCATTTTAGAAAGGATGTCCTGAAAAAAATAAATGTAAAAAAATATAAATATAACAATAAGAAGACCCTCAACTTGTTGACCTCTTTATAACACCTTATCTGTGTGTGTGTGTGTGTGACACATAAAGCTGTGACTCGTTTAGCAGGTGGCTAGTTAGCTAGCTAGCTAGCTTGCTAATTCCACCATGCTTTAATGCTACACTATTACGCAAAGTTGGCATTTGTCTTCGCAGTAATAATGTGCTTTCCTGTTATGAGACAAAGAGTGTGTGGATGAAGCCTTAAGTTGTTAAATTTCACTCACTTAGCAGCTGGCTAGCTAGCTTGCTAATTCCAGCATGCTTTCATGCTACACTGGCTACAGGATACTGAGCCCAGCAGCAGAAAACCCTCTTCTATTGAGAGAAGCTCTTTAACGAGGAGCTGCAGTGTAAAAACCTCGTTAGCGTCGATGTTTTTGTGGCGTGAAGCTCAGAGCTGCAGCTCCACGCCACCGTGGTTAGGAACTGTTTGGGGGTCAGCGGTGGTCTTCAGAGAGAATAGCAGAGTCTTGTTGTGACCCTGAAGCCTCCTCGTTGGTATTGCGCTCTGCTGCGCTCTCTTCTCTTTTCTTATCTGAGTCTCTGACCTTCTGTTGCAGCAGACGTGGCTGAACACAGATTAAGAAAGCGCGACCGCGTTTGGTTTCTACTGATAACAGGTTCTCTTTGTGCAGACTGACAGAACAGCGCACGTCATTACGTCCAATTTAAAGGTTGTTGGGTTCACTGTACTGAAGTTTAGTCCAATAATTCATGTTTTAGCTCCAGTTGCTCCGTACTTTGGAGAAAAACATAATTTTTTCATGAAGAATTCAAACAATGAGCGAATAAATATGATGCAGTGCTCCAGTTAAAGATGTCAATAGTCTGTTAACACGTTGTATTCAGGACATTTTAGGTTTAAAAACAAAAAACAAATATATATTCTATGAGATTAAAATTGTAAATTTACAGAATTTAAAAAAAAATTCTCAAGGAAGCAGAAGACATTAATGCATTGAGAGTATTAGCTCCCGGCTCAGTCATTTATTCATTATTTATTTACTAGCTATCAGCCGTCGTAGGTCTGTTGATTTATTACAAACACATCAAGAGCTGCTAACAAGAAGTCAAATATGATATTTGGGGCTTCCGTAGTTCCGTCTCTGCTCATGTTTATGTTTATGTGACTTCATTTAAATAGATTTAACTCACATTTTCTTTCCCTTTAAGACGTCAAACCTCTGTGAGATGAACACGGAGACGAGTTTAACGTTCCATCTGCTCGTGCACAGTGTTCATGTAGCGTACATCATGCATGTAGAATGTACATCGACACACTAACACGTTAGAGGGTTTACAGCACGGCCACACTGACTCGTTAACTGGAGCAGCATCCATCACATCCTCTCCTGTTTTAAACTCTGATCCTGTAAACGTGTCAGAGGAAGACATGATGGAGTGGAGCACACTTGTGTAAAGTACACGTGCTTTCGTACTAAAGATTGCACAGTACTCTCAGAGGTTGATAAAAGTTGCTTCTTGCCACTTCAAGTTCTCGTTGCATAAAGACGCTCCTGCATGCAGACTGTGAGTTTGAAACTCAGCAGCACCGGGTCCTGAACGCAGCGCGTTAGATTCCCGGTAAGCTGGCGGTCTGGAGCTCTTCGTAAACCTACTGCTCCCTCACGTACGTCCCTGTGAAGGAACATTAAAAACCCGTCGGGCCATAAATAGGCAGAAGAAAGCCAGAGACGAGGAGCGACAGGGTGAGACCATAAATAGTCAGAGGATCACCAGAAACATACAGATTTCTGCTTCAAACAGAAACCATGTGCAGAGCTGCAGGGACCACATGATTGATGTGATATGAAGAAGTCAGTGAGGCACAAAGCTTTCCATGCACCTCGGTTTACGAGAGACCGTAGCCCTGAACACCAGGGACAGCAGCATCACGCCGACGGCTCCACACAGTCCACAACCGGAGACGGAAAGAAGTGGATTCATTCAATGAGATCCACAGACTCACCGTGTCCTCAGGAGAGAGCGCTGCCACGGCCGCTGTTAAGAGGCAGGTTGTGTCTCTGTGGTCATGTTGTGTCTCTTTGTTGTTGTTTGTGTCTCTTTGTTGTTGTTTGTGTCTCTTTGTGGTTGTTTGTGTCTCTCTGTACTTGTTTGTGTCTCTTTGTTGTTGTTTTGTGTCTCTTTGTTCTTGTTTGTGTCTCTCTGTACTTGTTTGTGTCTCTTTGTTCTTGTTTGTGTCTCTCTGTACTTGTTTGTCTCTTTGTTGTTGTTTTGTGTCTCTTTGTTGTTGTTTGTGTCTCTCTGTACTTGTTTGTGTCTCTCTGTACTTGTTTGTGTCTCTTTCTTGTTGTTTTGTGTCTCTTTGTTGTTGTTTGTGTCTCTCTGTACTTGTTTGTGTCTCTCTGTACTTGTTTGTGTCTCTTTGTTGTTGTTTGTGTCTCTCTGTACTTGTTTGTGTCTCTCTGTACTTGTTTGTGTCTCTTTGTTGTTGTTTTGTGTCTCTTTGTTGTTGTTTGTGTCTCTCTGCTTGTTTGTGTCTCTTTGTTGTTGTTTGTGTCTCTCTGTGCTTGTTTGTGTCTCTCTGTACTTGTTTTGTGTCTCTTTGTTGTTGTTTGTGTCTCTCTGTACTTGTTTGTGTCTCTTTGTACTTGTTTGTGTCTCTCTGTATTTGTTTGTGTCTCTCTGTACTTGTTTGTGTCTCTTTGTACTTGTTTGTGTCTCTTTGTTGTTTGTGTCTCTCTGTGCTTGTTTGTGTCTCTCTGTACTTGTTTGTGTCTCTTTGTACTTGTTTGTGTCTCTTTGTTGTTGTTTGTGTCTCTCTGTGCTTGTTTGTGTCTCTCTGTACTTGTTTGTGTCTCTTTGTACTTGTTTGTGTCTCTTTGTGGTTGTTTGTGTCTCTTTGTACTTGTTTGTGTCTCTTTGTTGTTGTTTGTGTCTCTTTGTACTTGTTTGTGTCTCTGTGTGCTTGTTTTTGTCTCTTTGTTGTTGTTTTTTGTCTCTTTGTTGTTGTTTGTGTCTCTCTGTACTTGTTTGTGTCTCTCTGTACTTGTTTGTGTCTCTTTGTTGTTGTTTGTGTCTCTCTGTACTTGTTTGTGTCTCTCTGTACTTGTTTTGTGTCTCTTTGTTGTTGTTTGTGTCTCTCTGTACTTGTTTGTGTCTCTTTGTACTTGTTTGTGTCTCTCTGTATTTGTTTGTGTCTCTCTGTACTTGTTTGTGTCTCTTTGTACTTGTTTGTGTCTCTTTGTTGTTTGTGTCTCTCTGTGCTTGTTTGTGTCTCTCTGTACTTGTTTGTGTCTCTTTGTACTTGTTTGTGTCTCTTTGTTGTTGTTTGTGTCTCTTTGTACTTGTTTGTGTCTCTCTGTACTTGTTTGTGTCTCTTTGTTGTTGTTTGTGTCTCTTTGTACTTGTTTGTGTCTCTCTGTACTTGTTTGTGTCTCTTTGTTGTTGTTTGTGTCTCTTTGTACTTGTTTGTGTCTCTCTGTACTTGTTTGTGTCTCTTTGTTGTTGTTTTGTGTCTCTCTGTACTTGTTTGTGTCTCTTTGTGGTTGTTTGTGTCTCTCTGTACTTGTTTGTGTCTCTCTGTACTTGTTTGTGTCTCTCTTAAGTCTCTTCGAGAGCCATGTTGTATTGTGAAGTCCTGGGGGCCCCTCACACTTTGGGCCCCTGATCCTGTTCCGAGGCCCGTTCAGTAATCCATCCGCTCATCTATGAAGGTTATTAATAATTCATGTTCTGCTACACATGGCTCTTGTCTTTGCTCTTTACATGTGGACTCATCAGTAGCTTCAGCTGCTGCTCCTCTTCTTCCACATCTTCCTCTCAGGAAGCCGTTTGATGTTCTCCTGTATCCTGCAGCAGTGACGGACGTGTGTTTGTGATTAAAACGTGTCTTTAAAATGACACGCTGTTCATTTCATCAGTGGGAACTCGTTTCCCGTCAGACGGAGTTTCATTCAGGCAGGAAGACGAATCTCAGCCCCAGAATACGCGTTCTTCTCTCCTCCTGAGGTCTCGTGTGTCCGTCCGCCCACACATCACGTCTTTCCCAAGAGTGTATTTTTATCCCCATGACATCACCGTCTCTCATCTGCTGTCCAGAACTCTTATTTAATGATCGTCTCATTCAAACTTATTCCAGATTTACTCACAAAGTAATTCAACAGAAGAAAACCTGACGTCATAATCTCTCCTCGTTATTACAATCCAGATCATAATCAACCCATCGATGCATTGTCCACTTCTACTTCAGTACAAGTACTCATACTACAGCGTAGAAATACTCTGTTACAAGGAAAGTCCTACAGAAGTACCAGCATCAAAATGCAGTGGTGGGCCAGCAAGGCCTTCGGCCTTCTCTGCTGGCCTAAACAGAATCACAAAGTTATCTATTTTATAATTTAATATTTTTTCTTAAATACACTACATGTATTCAAATTTATAAAAATATTTTCCCCATTATCTTATGTTCTCATTGCACAGCTCCTGTCTTCCTCAGTTGCTCTGCTTCCAGTGCAGCTTGTTTTAAGTAGAGCTTTTATCCAATCAGATCTCACCTCTGTGTCTCTAGGTAAGAACAGAGCCAGAGGCCTGCAGACTCACAAGTGCATCCATGTGCACTTTAAGTGAATGGGGACGATATTGTTGATTGTCATCGTGTTCAACCAATCAGATCTTTAGTTTGACATGTTGGGCGTATTCTTTGACGTGTCAGCGCCTTCTAGCCGCCTATAATGACGTCAGCATTAGTGCAGCTCTGCCGCGAGGTGCAGAGTGCGCTGTGATTGGTCAGTGGGCGACTATCGTGACTATCGTGAAATGAAACTTAACAGCAGAGGGTTAGTCGGGTAGTGAATCACATCATGTGATGCAGCTCAGCCAATCAAATATGAGCATTCTGACTGAGTGAGATGCACCATGACACAGAGGGCTGAGACGAGGAAAGACACTGCAGAGCAGTACGTTCTATGTTCCAGTTGTGAAAGTAAAATCATAAAACAATTTCTTTGGGTTGCGGCTTGTCATTAAGGAGTGATGGTGGATCACAGCCAGACCATCTGAGAACCACTGAGAACCACTGTCCTCCATGAGCCAGAAAACATTATAATTTCCTCAATTTAAACTTCTGCATTTTCCAAGTGCTCTAGTATTATTCAAACGTATTGTAAGCCTCGTACCGAGCGGGTTAATACGAAGACGTACATAGTTACAGCCTTAAAAACGAATAGCTGTGGCGCCATCATGTGGTTATAAGGTGGTATTTCAGCTGCAGGACAGCAGTGAAGGCCCAGGTATAAAATGCACGGCCCGCCACTGTCAAAATGTACTTCAATTTAAAGTAGAAGTACTCAGCACCGTTATCTTTAGCTTCCAGAATTCTGATTGTTTTTGCTTTATTTGCCAAAATGCAGCTTTGGGTCGACGTCGACTCTTGAAATAAAGAAGCAGAGAGTTCACAGAATGAATATATATACTGTATATATATATATATATACTGTATATATATATATATATATATATATACAGTATATATATATATACTGTATATATATACTGTATATATATCTATATATATATACAGTATATATATATATATATATATATATATATATACACTGTATATATATATATATACAGTATATATATATAATAATGTAAGCAGTGAATGCATCATCACACTCAGCGTGTTCTTATTAGACGTTGGTCAGCGATACGCAGAATGAAGCGAGTTGTCCTCAGCGAGAGCTCAGAGAGGCTGGAGGCCTCGTCTGTCAGATGTCTCCTCACGATTCATCTCCTCACCTTTCACTCGGCCCGTCGGCCTTTAAGAACCCGAGAGCTGTTTAATCTGCAGCTTCAAAGGCCGAGAGGTTCACAGAACGGGACGATCCCACAGGAAGCTGTGTCTCAGGGAACGACAGCGCCTGAAGCAGCCAACGCGAGCCTGGACCGGCAGCGGGATCACAGTCAGTCAGCGAACGCATCGCAGAGCTCTGAGTTCTACAGAGCTCTGAGTTCTACAGAGCTCTGAGTTCTACAGAGCACTGAGTTCTACAGAGCTCTGAGTTCTACAGAGCTCTGAGTTCTACAGAGCTCTGAGTTCTACAGAGCACTGAGTTCTACAGAGCTCTGAGTTCTACAGAGATCTGAATTCTACAGAGCTCTGAGTTCTACAGAGCTCTGAGTTCTACAGAGCACTGAGTTCTACAGAGCTCTGAGTTCTACAGAGCACTGAGTTCTACAGAGCACTGAGTTCTACAGAGCTCTGAGTTCTACAGAGCACTGAGTTCTACAGAGCTCTGAGTTCTACAGAGCACTGAGTTCTACAGAGCACTGAGTTCTACAGAGCTCTGAGTTCTACAGAGCTCTGAATTCTACAGAGCTCTGAGTTCTACAGAGCTCTGAGTTCTACAGAGCTCTGAATTCTACAGAGATCTGAGTTCTACAGAGCTCTGAGTTCTACAGAGATCTGAATTCTACAGAGATCTGAGTTCTACAGAGATCTGAGTTCTACAGAGCTCTGAGTTCTGCAGAGATCTGAGTTCTGCAGAGCTCTGAGTTCTACAGAGATCTGCAGAGAGCTGAGCCGAGCGCTGCTTCTGTTTTGGTGCATCTGTCCCGCATTACTGAGCTGAACGAGCTTCTGGAAACACAAACGCTCTGGTTGGTCTCAGTCAACATGTTGCTGCAACATTTCAAACAACGAGATGGACGGAGTTCAGCGCTCCAATGTTTGTTGACTTTTGGATCTCTGTGTTTATTTGAGATTTCATCAGTTTCCACTTTGGATCTCTGAGAGGTTCAAAGTGACATCACAGCCTGTGAACCTGTGAGAGAGTTTGATTCAACGTTACTCTCACAACGACAACAACGACGACAACAATGACGACAACAACACCAACAACGACAACAACAACATATGGTTCATCACCACACTGGAACGTCCCCATTGTTTGTTCAGATAAAAAAAGTTAAAGAAGACGAGAAAATGTTTCCAGACTTAAAGGGGAACTCCACCGATTCTTGGCCGTCGCATCTTTAACTGTGGTCGTCACCATATTGTTTTTTTCTCCGTCGCCATCTTTCATTTGTCTTAGTTTGAAGACTTGAAACTGGAGATTGAGACATAAACTCATGTTTACAATGTTTACTGAGGTAATAAATCAAGAGAGAAGTAGAGTCATTTTCTCATAGACTTCTATACAACCAGAGGAGTCGCCCCCTGGTGGACACTACAGAGAATGCAGCTTTAACACGTCCTGATACAACATCAAATACTTAAAGGAAAAGTGTATAATTTAGTTTGATCTATGGACAGATTAGAACATCGTTCTATACAGACCTCTGCTACCTTTAAACTCTGCATTCACTCATTTCAAAACTCGTCTGACTGGAACCGATCCTAGTGAAATGAATGGTTGATGGTGCGAGGTGAGCTTTACATGAGGCTGTACGAGAGAAGAAAGGAGCGATGAGAGAGAAAATAAAGGAGGGATGAGAGAGAAAGAAAGATGGGTGAAAAGAGAGAGATGAACTTGAAACAGAGAAGAGATAAATCCAGAGAGAGAGAGAGAACAGAGTCTTGTTATCAGTGTTTTTACCCACAATGCAGCAGGAGATAAGACAGCGGGCCACTAGAAGCTCTTGACCTCTGATCGTCTACTGACGACACAGAACCAGTCGATTAGACGCAGACCGTGAGCAGAGAACGTCTTTAGAGCTTCTCACATTCTAATCAGCGTCTCTTCCTGCATCCTATATTATATATATATACACACAATACACACAATACACAAAGCAGTTTGTACTGGAGGTCATTGTTGGGTGGTGATGATGATGATGAAAGGAAGGTGACAGCTGGTCATTAACCCCGTGTGGGTAGAGCTGCTGCTCTTTATCTGACGTGAGGAAGTTAAACTGATGCTCCATTTAGAGTCAAACAGACCACAAAGCAGGGGATGCTTTAGGGCGGGGCTACACGCTGATTGACAGGTCTCTACCAGAGACGTATACGGCGTCTCTATGTCACTCCTCAGTCCAGATATGGTCACTTCCTGTTCACTGGTTGATAAAAACAAGATGGCGACGACTAAAAGCTGAACTGGAGACTTCAAAACGTTCACAAACCAACGAGAGACGTCTACTTCGTCCACAAGCGACACAAAGATTTATACTTTAAGAGATTTGTACGTCTGATTAACTTCCTCGTATTTAATGTCAAGAATGAACTTCCTCTCTCAGAAATAATCAGATGTCTTGAGAAAGAAAAGGTTTGTGAGCTGAAGCGTGTTCGTCTTCACAGCCTCCGGAGGAATAAAGGTCTCACTCACCAGCCTCTGCAGGATCCTCTTGCTCTTGTCGTCGGTGCAGTAGTCGGACAGGATGCTCCTGTGGACCAGAACCAGACCGTTGAGGAACAACCAGGAGCCGAACCAGAGCAGAGCGAACACCAGGGTCCCCCGCCGGGACCACAGCCTGAGGCCGAGCCAGCGGAGCAGGCACAGCCCGCCGCCGCCGCAACCCGCTCCACCCGACACCAGTCCTCCAGGGAGCATGTCTGCACGAGGGGTCCGAGGGGTCCGACTAGAGACGGACGCGTCACAGCTCCAGATTCTGAAAAGTTTATAGTGTTTAGACCAAAAAACGAAATCTGTAGCCTCAAGAAAAAGTGTTATTTATGTGGAAAAAGCTAAATAATCCCACAGGACAGGAAATAAACACTTCAGCGCTCACATGAAATTACTTTATGATGATCTCTCACGTGATTATTTGGTGATTTTCAGTTCAAAAAGAGGACATCTGTGTGCGGGAACCAGGTTTTCATCGGGCCTCCGTATCTCCCATGATGCTCTGCAGCCAGTTAAGGTTCAATCCCAAAAAATCCTGGAACTTGTTTTCAATAAAAAATATCTCCTCAAACGGACTTCTGTGTCCTCGAAAAACACAGAAAAGCCCAAATAATTCAGGACAAGAAAAGAACCAGCAGAAGAAGAGAGCGGCCTGTAATCATCCAATCACAGCCCGGCGACCTCCACCAGAAATATTTAGAAAATTCAGTTTCTTGTTATGGACATTAGTTCTCGTTCACATCCGACCGGTTGATTTATTTTCCTCACAGCGAGTGTTGAGCAACAGGAAATAACTCAGAAGCCGTGAGATGTGTGATGAGCGTGCAGCTGCACACACACACACACACACACACACACTCTCTCGTGCACTCTCTCGTGCACTCTCTCTCACACTGGCAGCAGACCCTGCGATGTCGGCCTCTCGTCTGCGGTCGTCTCGTCTTCCAGCTCGGACAAAAAAAAAGAAAAACGGGGAGCGAAGATGGAAAAATCCGACAGAAGAAAGTCTTCGTTTGTGGAGGAAGAAGGATTCTAGAAAACGTCCTCGATGTCAGAGAAGAGAACGAAACCTGTGAAGAGAAAGAACTGATGTCACAACGATCACAAGACTTAAAAACAGCAATTAACACTCAGAGAAACTGATCAAAGTCTCCATCAGACCAGGAGAGAGATGGTTCCTCTCTCTGCTGGTCTACATCAGACCAGCAGAGAGATGGTTCCTCTCTCTGCTGGTCTCCATCAGACCAGGAGAGAGATGGTTCCTCTCTCTGCTGGTCTACATCAGACCAGGAGAGGGATGGTTCCTCTCTCTGCTGGTCTACATCAGACCAGCAGAGAGATGGTTCCTCTCTCTGCTGGTCTACATCAGACCAGGAGAGCGATGGTTCCTCTCTCTGCTGGTCTACATCAGACCAGTAGAGAGATGGTTCCTCTCTCTGCTGGTCTACATCAGACCAGTAGAGAGATGGTTCCTCTCTCTGCTGGTCTACATCAGACCAGTAGAGAGATGGTTCCTCTCTCTGCTGGTCTACATCAGATCAGTAGAGAGATGGTTCCTCTCTCTGCTGGTCTACATCAGATCAGGAGAGAGATGGTTCCTCTCTCTGCTGGTCTACATCAGACCAGGAGAGGGATGGTTCCTCTCTCTGCTGGTCTACATCAGACCAGCAGAGAGATGGTTCCTCTCTCTGCTGGTCTACATCAGACCAGGAGAGCGATGGTTCCTCTCTCTGCTGGTCTACATCAGACCAGTAGAGAGATGGTTCCTCTCTCTGCTGGTCTACATCAGACCAGTAGAGAGATGGTTCCTCTCTCTGCTGGTCTACATCAGACCAGTAGAGAGATGGTTCCTCTCTCTGCTGGTCTACATCAGACCAGTAGAGAGATGGTTCCTCTCTCTGCTGGTCTACATCAGATCAGTAGAGAGATGGTTCCTCTCTCTGCTGGTCTCCATCAGACCAGTGGAGGGATGGTTCCTCTCTCTGCTGGTCTACATCAGATCAGGAGAGAGATGGTTCCTCTCTCTGCTGGTCTACATCAGACCAGTAGAGGGATGGTTCCTCTCTCTGCTGGTCTACATCAGATCAGTAGAGAGATGGTTCCTCTCTCTCTGCTGGTCTACATCAGACCAGTAGAGGGATGGTTCCTCTCTCTGCTGGTCTAGATCAGATCAGTAGAGGGATGGTTCCTCTCTCTCTGCTGGTCTACATCAGACCAGTAGAGAGATGGTTCCTCTCTCTCTGCTGGTCTACATCAGACCAGTAGAGAGATGGTTCCTCTCTCTCTGCTGGTCTCCATCAGACCAGTAGAGAGATGGTTCCTCTCTCTGCTGGTCTCCATCAGACCAGTAGAGAGATGGTTCCTCTCTCTGCTGGTCTACATCAGACCAGTAGAGAGATGGTTCCTCTCTCTGCTGGTCTACATCAGATCAGTAGAGAGATGGTTCCTCTCTCTGCTGGTCTCCATCAGACCAGTGGAGGGATGGTTCCTCTCTCTGCTGGTCTACATCAGATCAGGAGAGAGATGGTTCCTCTCTCTGCTGGTCTACATCAGACCAGTAGAGGGATGGTTCCTCTCTCTGCTGGTCTACATCAGATCAGTAGAGAGATGGTTCCTCTCTCTCTGCTGGTCTACATCAGACCAGTAGAGGGATGGTTCCTCTCTCTGCTGGTCTAGATCAGATCAGTAGAGGGATGGTTCCTCTCTCTCTGCTGGTCTACATCAGACCAGTAGAGAGATGGTTCCTCTCTCTCTGCTGGTCTCCATCAGACCAGTAGAGAGATGGTTCCTCTCTCTGCTGGTCTCCATCAGACCAGTAGAGAGATGGTTCCTCTCTCTGCTGGTCTACATCAGACCAGTAGAGAGATGGTTCCTCTCTCTGCTGGTCTACATCAGATCAGTAGAGAGATGGTTCCTCTCTCTGCTGGTCTCCATCAGACCAGTGGAGGGATGGTTCCTCTCTCTGCTGGTCTACATCAGATCAGGAGAGAGATGGTTCCTCTCTCTGCTGGTCTACATCAGACCAGTAGAGGGATGGTTCCTCTCTCTGCTGGTCTACATCAGATCAGTAGAGAGATGGTTCCTCTCTCTCTGCTGGTCTACATCAGACCAGTAGAGGGATGGTTCCTCTCTCTGCTGGTCTACATCAGATCAGTAGAGGGATGGTTCCTCTCTCTCTGCTGGTCTACATCAGACCAGTAGAGAGATGGTTCCTCTCTCTGCTGGTCTCCATCAGACCAGTAGAGAGATGGTTCCTCTCTCTGCTGGTCTACATCAGATCAGTAGAGAGATGGTTCCTCTCTCTCTGCTGGTCTACATCAGACCAGTAGAGAGATGGTTCCTCTCTCTGCTGGTCTACATCAGACCAGTAGAGGGATGGTTCCTCTCTCTGCTGGTCTACATCAGATCAGTAGAGAGATGGTTCCTCTCTCTGCTGGTCTACATCAGACCAGTAGAGAGATGGTTCCTCTCTCTCTGCTGGTCTACATCAGACCAGTAGAGAGATGGTTCCTCTCTCTGCTGGTCTCCATCAGACCAGTAGAGAGATGGTTCCTCTCTCTGCTGGTCTACATCAGATCAGTAGAGAGATGGTTCCTCTCTCTCTGCTGGTCTACATCAGACCAGTAGAGAGATGGTTCCTCTCTCTGCTGGTCTACATCAGACCAGTAGAGGGATGGTTCCTCTCTCTGCTGGTCTACATCAGATCAGTAGAGGGATGGTTCCTCTCTCTGCTGGTCTACATCAGATCAGTAGAGGGATGGTTCCTCTCTCTCTGCTGGTCTACATCAGATCAGTAGAGGGATGGTTCCTCTCTCATTTCTACAATAATATATATTTAATATTTAATAAACATCTGGCTGCAGTTTCCTGTAGTTTCCTGCAGACAAACAAACAACATACGTTAAAGGAACATTGTACTGAAAGTAGGTTTCTGTGGTTTGACAGATCACGTCTTCATCCTTCGGTTTCCTTTGACACATATTTACTGTTGCAGATGAGTTATTATTATATATTATTATAGTTATAAAGGAACATGGAGGAGACAGAGTCGGTGGTCCACACATGTACACAGTGAGCCTGTGAAGAAATACAGGATTCTGCTCCAAGAGATGTTCCACCAGCTTTCACATCAGACAGGAGCTCAGATGCAACAGGTGCCAACAAAAACCCCAAATAACCTCCAGAGCTCCTCTGAGGGAACCAGCCGGCCG
>JAFEUB010000264.1:875000-925000 GCA_024529925.1 Ophthalmolycus amberensis | reverse complement strand
AAGACGATGAAGAGGAAGATTAACGATAAAGACAGAAAAAAGTTTTAATTGCACTATTTAATATTTCTATTTTTATTTTTTTGTACCTCTAAGTTGTAGTAAGGTAAAAAGTACAATATGTACCTTTGAGATGTAGTGCAGTATAAAGTACAATATGTACCTCTGAGATGTAGTGCAGTATAAAGTACAATATGTACCTCTGAGATGTAGTGCAGTATAAAGTACAATATGTACCTCTGAGATGTAGTACAGTAAAAAGTACAACATGTACTGTAATTTTTAGAAACAAATTCCAGAGGAACTGATGTTTATGAGACTTTAAGTTGACTCAACTTAAATACAACCTGTGTATTAAGTTGGTATTAAGTTGAGTGAATGAAAACAGTTGAGTTGACCCAACGTGTTTCCTGTGTGATGGTTTTCAGTTACCCGACTCTCTCTTAGTTGTAGTTTCTACCTCTGACCACTAGAGGTCACAATGAACCACGTTCTTCAGCAGGAACGAGTCATCAAAGATCCATCGTGAACGTCAGAGTTAATGTGAGTGAAAGTAAATCTTTATTCTTTTAGTTTGTCAGTTTACTTTTCAGCACAACATAAAGTAATAAACACCACCCATTTTATTCATCAATGAGGAGAAACAGTCTGTAAAGAGATCAGTCGTCCCGAAATAAAGCAGAATTCATCTTCAATACAACTACAGAGAAATAAAATGAGGAAAGGTTCTGTCCAGTTGAGCTGAAGTTTGGATCCATTTGTTCATAAAAACAGTAAACGTGTTTCAAATTAGACTTACATTTTAAACATGTTACATGTCATATAATGTTATCTTTGTTAAACGATACTTCTTAATTCACACAACAGACTTTTTTTTCATTTTATTTTTACTTCTTACAGACGACGACCCGCCTCTGCCGTTAATCGATTGGGCTTAAGTTGTCTTCCTGCTCTCTGATTGGCTCGTCAAACTGCCGCTCTGCATTCCAGCTCCTGTTGGAGGATCAACAGTTAAACACTTACATTATTATTCTGGGCTGTAGACACAGTGTGGATGATGAACATAATGAATAAAAGCTCTCTAGTTGTAATGAACGGTGCAGCCTCTGGACGACTTCATATGCTGTAAACGGTCTAATCTGCTGCTGATGAAGAGCTACGTGAGAGTTTCAGCTCCACTCCTGACATGTCTTCAGTCCAACATGGTCCACAAAGGTTTTGTGCTTCCATAAAAAAACAGTTGAGAATTATTTCTGGCTTCTCACGGAGACAGCAGCTGGTGTAAAACATTCCACTGCCCCAGCCTCTGAACTATCTCTAACCCTGTGACAAAGTCTCCTGAGACGCTGAGGTCCTCACTTCAACATGAAGGAACAATATAACTGCTCTAATTCATACATACATATATTATATATATATATACTGTGTGTGAATACGTCGTGTGTTGCAGCGCTACAAAGACTCACAGACATCAGCTCACAGCGACAGACATGAACCAGCGTTTTCATGTCAGTCGGCTGCTGCTGCTCTCCACGTAATCCACAACAGAACTGCTGGGAAGTCAACTCTCACACACAGCGAGAGATTAACGTGTTTGACGTGGTGTTGTGTGAGTACAGTGACGGGAGTTCAGGTCCTGGAACAGAGACCTGAACGCTACTCCTGCATTTAGTAACGCGGTGAGAAAGAAACTTAATACGATTGCATTGATGCTTTTACTCTGACGTCCCAGAATCACTCTACCGGTGCTCTCTCAGGAGTTTTACCGGACATGTTCGACTCCTTACTCGACGATCTCGTCCTCCTCGCCGTCGTTGGCGGTGGCCTCCTGGTACTGCTGGTACTCAGACACCAGGTCGTTCATGTTGCTCTCCGCCTCCGTGAACTCCATCTCGTCCATGCCCTCGCCCGTGAACCAGTGCAGGAAAGCCTTTCGGCGGAACACGGCCGAGAACTGCTCCGAGATCCGCTTGAACAGCTCCTGGATGGCCGTGCTGTTGCCGATGAAGGTGGCGGCCATCTTGAGCCCCCGGGGGGCGATGTCGCAGACTGCCACCTTCACGTTGTTGGGGATCCACTCTACGAAGTAGCTGCTGTTCTTGTTCTGGACGTTCAGCATCTGCTCGTCCACCTCCTTCATGGACATGGGCCCGCGGAAGATGGTGGCGACGGTCAGGTATCGCCCGTGGCGAGGGTCGCAGGCCGCCATCATGTTTCTGGCGTCGAACATCTGCTGGGTGAGCTCGGGGACGGTGAGCGCTCGGTACTGCTGGCTGCCCCGCGCCGTCAGAGGAGCGAACCCCGGCATGAAGAAGTGCAGTCTGGGGAGTACATCGGAGTGCTGCTTCACCACGAGAAAAAGAAAGCAAAACAAGACAGATACCAAGTACATGATACCTTCGGTGAGGGCATGACGCTGAAGGTGTTCATGATCCGGTCGGGGTACTCCTCCCGGATCTTGCTGATCAGCAGGGTGCCCATGCCCGAGCCGGTGCCTCCTCCCAGAGAGTGAGTCGGCTGGAAACCCTGCAGGATTACAGCAAACAGAAAGACGACGGATACGTAGACGGATGGTCAGGCTTTGACTTCAGATATTTACGCTTTCAGTGAGATGTGCATGACCTCATGCCCGTGGAGCTCTAGACTACTGGTTTCGTTTTTGTTTATGACGAAATGATACATGAGTTTTAGATCTGGGGATTTCATCCATCTAATGTCAGTCTGGACCGACTGACATTGTCCTCCCAGAGACCCTTACCATTTCTCTTTATATATAATGTTTGTATATAAACAAATGTATAGTTAATCACAAAGTTATGAGCAGGGGTATTGGGGCCACTGAGAGTCAAGTCCTTTGTCCTTTAAGACGCCTACAAATATTAAAGAAAAGGCTTCTTCTGCCTCCTAAGCAGCTCTACCTGGGACACATACGAAGCTAACAAGTCGTCTTCATCTGGAGACAGTCGCAGTGCTCACACTCCTTCCTCACGACTCACGCTGTTATGAAAGAATATTTTATTTTATACATTTGAGACTTTACTTCCATGTTTTGATTTGTTTTTACTTTCCACTCTGGTGTGAATATTTTAAATGTATTAAGATTCATATGTATTTATTTCTAAACTACATTCCATTGGCTTTTGTATTTGTTTGTTCCTAAATTAATCAAAATGTTTCTGCTGACTACCCGTCAAAATCCACCGGATCTCTTGGCGCCGGCTGCTGTTTCCCGTCGGACCTCAGACGCAGACTGACCCAATACACGCCGTGCGCTTTAAAAACACTCCGCCTGAAGCTGATGAAGTCACGAGTCACAGCCTCACTCAATATGCGTACTTCTCTGTGGCCAAATCACAATGTCCCCCCTTACGGACTCACGGACTTTGAGGCGTGAGGGTTTAGTTCTGTCCCACTGTCACATCGAGTGTTTGAGTCTCTGGCAGACATGTTGAGCCCTTTATGAACCCTTTCCGTAAGTCAGCATGGTGCTGGCTTAGCCGAAGGGAATTACCCACAAATCATTGCAATGTGACGTTAAACACGGGGTAACCAGTGGACGCATGGAGACGTAAACAAAGAGGTAAACAAAGAGGACGGCTCAGTGTGTTCAGCCTGGAATATTAAATTTACTCAGAAACATTAAGGGTTAAAGATGGAACAAAAAATAAACATGAAATCAGATATTTATTTATTTATTCATCAAATATTTGATTTTGTCATTGAAGCTGTTTTGACAAAAAATAGATGATATGAAGTTACCTCTCATCTTGTGAGGAAAGAGCCTGAAGATGTTTAAATCAGGGAGTACAAAGTATACAATAAATACACACAATTATACATCATATCTTTTCTCGTTTTCATGGTAACGTGATATGTTGCAGCAAAGTGCTGACCCGTTCATATTCACACCATCTCAAGCCCTCACAGTCTCTCACACTCACCCACTCACAGGTGACGTCAGTGAGTCCTTGAGGGTTCAGGGTTTAGGGGGGACATTGGGATTTGGCCTGTACTTGTGAAACGTCATCAGTCTCAAGTACTGTTCCAATTCAAAGTTCGCATCGAGCCAAGCACGGTCCAAATGCCCGGATGTGGCTCCGCCCATTCTACCGGAGATGCATCGGAGGTGACTTGTCTGTTGAGACAACCAAATATCCCAGAATGCATTTTGCACCAGCAACAGGAAACAATGGCAGAGGAGAAATCACACAACTGGAAGTTGAAACTTTCTAAATACTACTGTTGTTAAGTCACAGAAAGTAATTTTAGGATGTTTTTAGGCGAGAAGTTAGTTGTTTAAGCATCAAATCTGTGGTCGGTTTGTCAAGACTTGACTTAAAAATCTGCTCCGACGATCTCGGAGATGTGAGGTGTTGCTAGCGGGACCGGCAGTAAACCAGCACCGGGGGCTCAGCGCTCACGGTGCCCGCCTAGAACAGCCTGATCTCGGCGAGTCTTCTTGAAACTTGCTGCTGGTATGAAGGCAAATCACTGTCAAGATCCACGCGCGCGCGTATTTTACTTTAACGAGCGCTTTTATGTCACTCCGCGAGCGAAATTCACTCTGGCGCGAGCAAAAGTCGCTCGCGAAGCTTCAGCCCGCTCGCTCGCGAAGCTTCAACCCGCTCGCTCGCGACTCTTTTTCCTGCTCGCTCGCGAGCAGTTTTTCTTTTTGACAGTGAGTGGGCGGACCCACTCTGACGCAGACGCTAGGTCTGATAGAGGTGGTTTTCAATCCGCCACTAAACACTAAACACTACATCTCAGCATGTTCTACATTTGTCTGACAGCTTTTGTAAACTTTTCAGACTGAAGAGGCTGATGAAATACAAATTATGTTAATCGAGTTGTTAAATACAATAATTAATTAAAGCTTCGAGCAGCGATGAACGGGCCCTCGCCATGTGCGCGTCGGGGTGCCGGCGGGACTCCGGCCTGCGCGTCCGAGAACATCCGCGACCGTCGGACTGCGCGTCCGCGAGCGAGACGTGTTTAATCCCGCGTGGACCGCCTGATGCTGGAAATGATGCTTTGCAAATAGTCCGATGCTTCCTGCGTCCTCTGCCTGGTGCTACAGAACGCGTGCATTATGTAGCTCTATATCAAGTGTAAACCACATTGTGTAAAAGTCACGTAAATCGGATGGTGTTTGTCAAAAAACGCAGATTTCCTTTCGCCAGCAGGTGGTGCTGTGAGTATTAGGGAAAATAAGCTTGTAGACATCCTCAGGCCATGAGTGTTATCAAGCATGTGAAGTTTGGGACCGTTTGGAACAAGTCCAGCTGAGTTACATCAGACATTTCCTTTAGCCAGTAGGCTTTGCGGGTTTACTGTAGCGCCCCCTAGTGGTCGAATGCAAAACAATTCTCAGGGTATGTTACTGGATGCGATGTGCACATATGCTGAATATTTTGGGAATTTAGAACAAATGGTTGAGAAGTTATGTGTATTGATATTTTGCCACGCACCTAAGAAGTGTATTGGTCCATATCTTGTAAACGCAAAGAGATATCAAAAAGATTTTGATAACTTTTGATGATCTAGATCCACTTATGATCCACAGCAAATTTCATAGAAATCGGAGCCAGCGTGTAGGAGTTTGCAAAAATGTGTTTTTTTTCACTAAAGTCAAAATGGCTGACTTCCGGTTGGGTTTAGAGCTTAGAGCTCCAGGGGCTTTTTTGTCCGTCTACATGTGATACATCTGTTTACCAAATGTTATACATCAAAATTTTATATATAGATAGTGAAACGTACCGCGAGGGCTGCGTCGTCGCAATATTGTATAAATTCATACAAGATTGAAAATGGCAGACTTCCGGTAGGGTTTAGAGCATGGTCCCAAGAGAAACGTAGCGCTGGGGCTGCTGTTTTGAAATCTTGTAGGGGGCGCTGTAGAGGCAATTTAAAACGGCCAAGCCAAAAAACCATATACACTATGTCTTCCTATGACCTACGACACATGTACAAAGTTTCATGAGTTTTTGAGCATCCCAACACACTCAACCATCAGCTTCCTTTTTCATGAATACGATGCGTCGCCACGGCAACAGCGTTCAACGAAAGCGCACAATATTCATGATCATGCATCATCAATGTCTTAAGGCTATCCTTACCAAATTTGAAAGTCATCAGGTCACCTGGCTAGGAGGTATAAAGAAAAGTATAAAATATGACATTTCCTTTAGCCAGTAGGCGGCGCTATGAGGTATTGAATTGTTTTCAATTGAAATATGTTCCAGCTTGATGTAGCATCATGCATAAGAAGTTTTGTGCGGATTGGATAATGTACCTTGGAGTTATAAGAACTTACAAGAATGTATTTTTTCAAAAACAATGAGGCAAAATGGCCGGCACGCTACGTCAAGGTTCTTCGATGAAAGCGCGAGATTTGAGTAACTTTTAATCACAAAGGTCTTAAGAACATCCTGACCAAAGGAGAAGTTGATCGCATAAATTCTCTAGGAGGAGTTCGTTAAAATGCGAAGGCTGAAATCTGCAAAAAGTGGCAAAAATGCCAACTTCGCGGGTTTGCTGTAGCGCCCCCTAGTGGTCGAATGAAAAACAATTCGCAGGGTATGTTACAGCATGCGATGTGCACATATGCTGCAAGTTTTGGAATTTTAGGACAAACGGTTGAGAAGTTATGTGTATTGATATTTAGCCACGCCCCTAAGAAGTGTATTGGTCCATATCTTCTAAACGCTAAGAGGTATCAGAAAGCTTTGAATAACTTTAGATGAGGTAGATCCAATAATGATCCACAGAAAATTTGGTAGCAATCGGACCCAGCATGTAGGAGGAGATAGCAAAAATGGGTTTCACACTAAATTCAAAATTGCGGAAAATCTAAGTAGGCGGAGCTTAGGGGTCTGAGAGGCTTTTTTTTTAGATCTAGCGGATTGGGACATGTGGGTCAAATTTCAAGTCAATCGGACATACTGGCCGAGGGGCCTCACCGGTACGATTTGTAGGGGGCGCTAGAGAGCCATTATTTTACACACACATATGCAAATTTGGGCAGCAGAGTTTCTACCTCAGATCTGAGAGGGGTGCAAAAATGGTGAGTTTTCATAAATTCCAAGTGCCCCTACAAGCTCCATCCCCGGCAGAAAATAACGGACCCCATACAATTTCAATAGGGCCTTCGCAGGCCCGACGTTGTCGGTGGCTCGGGCCCTAAAAATGCGTTAAAGTCAAGTTGCTCAGATTGGTTTAAATTCACTCCATCATTCTATTACAGACAATGTATGTTTGATACTCAAACCTCTTGTGACAAATAGCTCAAATAAACTCTTTGATCTTAATTGATTAAAAGTTTAAAACATGATGTGATCATATTTAATCATAGTGTTGTGTTTACAGAATATATATAATATAGTTGTATATAATATGAGCAACAATTTGGACCTGCTCAAAGATCTGGAGCCAAGATTAGGGACCACTGTTTGTATATTAACTGTTAAATCACTGACAAGTAATAAGTGGATGAAAAAGTATTCAGATCCTTCACTGCAGTAAACGTACTAACCATACTGATGAAACAATAATCCACTACCAGTAAAATACCTGCATTCAAAACCTTAGTCAATGTTATCATCAGCAAAATGTACTTTAAGTGCAGAAAGTAAAAGTACCCGTGCAGTAAAATGTACATTATTTGCCCCTGACCTGCAATCTGAAAATCTCCCGCGAGCGTCTGAGTCAGAGTGATATCCGGTTTATCCCAAGACCACGATTGTAACCAATCAGATGTAGAGATACACTGGCGACTGGGTCCGCCCACTTACTGTCAAAAAGAAAAACTGCTCGAGAGCGAGCAGGAAAAAGACTCGCGAGCGAGCGGGTTGAAGCTTCGGGAGCGACTTTTGCTCGCGCGAGAGTGAATTTTGCTCGCGGAGTGACGTAAAAGCGCTCGTTAAAGTAAAATACGCGCACGCGTGGATCTCATTTGCGCTCTCGGATTTTGACAGTGATTTGCCTTCATACGCTGGTATTGACGTCTCTAGCGTTTTCCTCGTCGGCAAAGAGTACATCAATCCAGATCTGATCCACATACATATATATATATATACAATTACAATTATATATATATATATATATATATATATATATATATATATATACAATTACAATTATATATATATATATATATATATATATATATATATATATATATACAATTACAATTACAATTTTATATATATATATATATCAGTGGTTGGCCGTCAGGGCCTGCAAGGCCTTCTCTGCTGGCCAAAACAGAATCACAAAGCTATTTATATTAAAAACAAAAAAAATTATAATTTATTTTATAATTTAATAATTTTTCTTAAATGCACTACATGTATTATAATTTATAAAAATATTTTTCCCATTATCTTATTTTCTCATTGCACAGCTACTGTCTTCCTCAGTTGCTCTCAGTTGCTCTCAGTTGCTCTCAGTTGCTCTCAGTTGCTCTCAGTTGCTCTCAGTTGCTCTCAGTTCAGTTGCTCTCAGTTGCTCTCAGTTGCTCTCAGATCTCACCTCTCTGTGTGTCTCTGCCAGAGGTCTGCAGACTCGGCTCTGTGCAGTGCAGATTAAAGTACATGGGGACGATATTGTCGATTGTCATCGTGTTCAACCAATCAGATCTTTAGTTTGACATGTTGGGCGTATTCTTTGACGTGTCAGCGGCCGCTAGCCGCCTATAATGACGTCAGCATTACGTGCCGCTCAGTGTTCATCTGTAGCTTTCCCGCGAGGTGCAGTGTGCTGTGATTGGTCAGTGTGCGAGCACGTGACTAAAGTGAAACTTGTGCTTGCTAGCATAACTGAGGTTGTTAGCAGTCAGAGTTCAAGTGGAAAGATATGGAAGAAATGATGGCATTTTTAGTTTTTGTTACTTCGCTTTGTTTTTTTAACATCAAATGGCGGAATGACGAGAAGCTGATTTAGTGGCGGAGTTACTGGGAACACCTTTCTCAAGAAGGACATTAAGCTGCCTGAGCAAAGCCGCTACACGACACCAAAGTACGGCGGGACACTTGCAAGCTACGGTGCTCTTAAAAACGTTTGGAAGGACCCGAGTGGATCTCCAGATCAACCAACAAGTTCGCAGGGAAACGGAGCTCCACATTGAACAAGTTAAGAAGAATAGGGAAATACTGAAAAGACTGATAGATTGTGTTATCTTTTTGGGTAAACAGGAGCTCTCATTCAGGGGACACGACGAACGTAAGGAGTCCGCTATCGACTGCGTCTGTCGAGCGGACGTTTTCAGCCCTAAAACGCATCAAAACCTATTCCAGAAACGCAACTCGACTGTCATCACTGGCATCCATGGCAATCGAAAGGGACCTCTTGCTGGAACTGAAATGCACGGATGTAACGTTACTGTACAACTGCGTCATTGAACTCTTTGTGAACAAAGACAGGAGGATGGACTTTGTATTTAAATAGAACAGCATTTGGTAAGTGAAACTGCTTTTGTTTTCTTTACATCTGCAGTGTATTAATTTTGCCTATCGTGTCATGCCTTACATTGATTTTGACCAAATGCATTGTCCGTTAATTACGAAGCATACCGTCCTGCGTGGGGTTAGGGTCCGGATAATTGAATCAGTTTGGGCTGTTTTCTTTTACAAACAAGAATGATGGTCTGGAGAAATGGGGATTGTGTGGCGATTGCTTCGCCCTGTTTGAATCAGTAGGGAACAGCTAAACGCTGCGGGGAGAGTTTGTAGCGCGAGTTTGTGCGTGTTGTTTTCCTTAAGCTAGTTTAGCATAGCCTCGCAGAACATTCGCGCCTCAGTTGTGTTTTGTTTAGTTTCCGGGTCAGACGCTGACCCGGAAACTAAACAGACAGACAGACCGGTGTCCACCGAAAACGTTATATTTACCACAATTTAAGCTTCTGCATTTTCCAAATGCACCAGTATTATTGTTCGGTTTGGAAGCCTCGTACCGAACGGTTTAAAATGAATACGTGATGTTACACCCCTAGAAACAAATAACCGTAGCTGTGGCGCCATCATGAGGTTATTAGGTGGTAATGCTGCGTTCACACCGGTTGCGTTGATTTTTTGACGCACTGCAAAATCGCGTCCAACGCGCCGCCGGTCGTGTTCACACCAAACGCCGCAAAATCGCGTAGCGCCGGAGAGGGGGCGTGGTTTATCGACTGGAAGCCGTTCACCTGGCCGTCATTTCTTTCCGCTTTCAACCGTGAAAGGAATAAGGACAATTGCTGCTTTGTACGTGTTGTGGAAGTCCCTCAAACGTCGGAATGCCAAACGCCGTCATGTCTGGTTCATAATATTGTTCAGAGGAGCTCCGTGGATTTCATCGAGCTGTATTCACTGTGTCTAGCAAGCCACCGGTCGCTGTTTACTACAGCTGTAGGAACACAACATAAACTGATTTGGCTGTGATTCAACGGCAATAAACCGACAAAAAGGGACTCCGAAATAACTACGTAATGATACCGATTTGTAGGCTACTTGTCTTCTCAATGGAGCTCTGATGGATCGGTGCTAGGCTATGCTAACATCGTAGCAGCTCCACCAGCACTCAATAACGTTATGCAGACGTAAATACGGCAGCGTCTATTCATTGTTTGTACCGTATGGTTTACACACACACATAGTTTGGTCCGGTCTCTGTTGATATGAGGTATCGTAGAGCTCTGGGTGAACACAGACGGCTACAGGATTTATTTCCTGATTCAACAACGGCAGGAAGTCAGTGATGACAGGGGGAGCAACTCAACGCTGATAGGCTATCGCGCCACAGCGTCACGCGATTATTTCGCAGAAGTTGAAAAATTTCAACTCGCGCGTTGCCGATTTTGCGGCGTCCAACGCAAAAACGCGTCCAACGCGCCGCGCCATCGCAAAATCGCGGCGCGCCAGTCTCATCGCGTCTGTGCAGAGACTTTGTATGTAATCTCGACGCGCGTCAAAAAATCAACGCGACCGGTGTGAACGCAGCATAAGACAGCAGTGAAGGCCCAGGTATAAAATGCACGGCCCGCCACTGATATTTATATATATATATATATATATATATACATATGATTATATATATATATATATATATATATATATATATAATCATATGTATATATGTGTGTGTGTATATATAATACACTTATATAATAATATATGTTTTTAAATTTTAAATGAAAACGAAAACAGCAGGGTTATCATATTTAGTTTGATTGTAAAAATACTTTACAGTAAAAAAACGGATTAAACTCATTAGACCAGCTGAGGTGGTGATGTCATCAAGTAAGCTGCTGTTCCAATTGTCCGTACTGCTTCTCTGGACTTGGAGTCTGGACTCTGTCAGTGTCTGTGTCTGCACTTGAGTCTCCGGTCTGGCCCTCGGGCGTGACAGAAACATACATTGGCAATAAAAGGTTCTGATTCTGATTCTGATGTAAAATGTCTGCCACACCACGTCCACGTTGTTCGATGAAACCTAAAGCTTTTAGTAACTTTTATTCACTAAGGTTGATTGTACTGACCAAATTCTAAGTTGATCTGATTAATTCCCTAGGATGAGTTCGTTAAAGTACAGCACCTGGAAATGGCAAAAACGACACTAGAAATTCATACAAAATTCAAAATGGCTGACTTCCGGTTGGGTTTAGAGCATGGCCCCAAGAGACTTGTGCTTACCAAATTTATGTGAAGCGTACTGCGAGGGCTGCTTCGTCGAAATTTAGCAGGGGGCGCTATGGAGCCGAATTGCCACTCTGAACCAATAAAACCATAATATATAACTATATTCTGGGCTTTAAATGTGTATGCCAAGTTTGCTTATGTTTCGAGCATTTTTAGCCTCTCAAAAGCACCTTCGTTTTTCGCAACTGCGTTCGACGGAACATCAAAAGCTTCATGATCTGGCAATATGAACTTCTTATATTTGTGTGGAAGTAATTTGATGTTGATCTGATTTACCTACTAAGAGAAACAAGCCAAAGACTTTAACTTCCTGTTACCAGTAGGGTTGGGTATCGTTTGGGTTTTTCCGATACCGGTGCTAAAACGATACTTTTAAAACGATACCGGTGCCTAAACAGTGCCTGAACCGATACTTTTTTCTTCAAATTGAACAATATATTAACTGTTTAAAGTATACTATAAATATAAATAAATACAAAACACTTGGCTTCAAACTACAGCTTCAAACTTTTTAACTATGAACAATATATTAACTGTTAACAGTTTACAGTATACTTAAATAAATATCAATAAATACAAAACACACACACTCTGTACTGTAGGAAATGTAGGTTTAGAAGTGTGTTTTAAGAAATTATAATATAATTGCTTCATAATTCATAATTAAGTAATCATAATTGGAAGTGTTTTGGAATACATAGATAGAAGTGATTTGTAGTTAGAAGTGTATCTTAGTATTTGTAGCAACGTTATATCACGTGACACGTGAAGTTTTTGCCAAAAGTTGCAAATCCTTCTTTATATATGTTTATCATAGAAGTGTTAAGCCATAAAAGACAGTCATTGAGTGTATTTAGAATAGTAAGGGACAGATAGATTTCTAGACAGGCAATTACTGGTCATGCCCGTGCGAGGGTCCTGCGAGAAGGAGGAGCCAGCTGGATTTAGCCAATAGGAACATTGTGGGATGTTTTTCAACTATGTAAGGCGGGGGAGAAAGAACTTCCGGCCTCTCGCTCCGGTTCCACGGTGTGGGTGTGACGCTTTCGGGGTGAGCGGGTCATATTCGATGTAACTGTAGATAATGTACTTCACTATGCGACTGTTTTAGCTTCAGACGTATTAAATACTTTTGTTTATAATAGAAACCGGCTGACTCTTTGGAAAGGCTGGTCTCCCACAGTTTAAGCTTAAACTGTGGGAGACCAGCCTTTCCAAAGAGTCGGCCGTGGAGTTCGAGAGCCTCAAGGCTCTCGAACTCCACAGTACACACACTACAGCTTCAAACTTCAGCAATTATTTTGCAGAAATATGAGCATATTTTCCTTCTCTGGCAAAATACGACACGTCTCATGACTTATTTTATTTTACCAGTTGGTGGCGGTAATGCGCCAATTCGTCGTTTGCCAACCGCCAGTACACCTCAAAGGAGGAGAAGAAGCTTTGGCGTGCCTGTGTTGTTGTGCTTATGAGCGACAGCGCTAAGTACCCGTTGTAATAATACTGTGAGTGAGGAGCGGAGGACCGAGTCCTGCTGCCAGGACGGAGTCATCAGAGTCGTGTAAGAAAAGTATTTCAATCGGCTCAGGCACCGAAAGGAAGCACCGAAATCTGCGTTGCGTTTCGGTCCGGTAGATACCGGACGTATAGGAACCGGTGCCATGTTGGCACAGAGTTTCGGTACCCAACCCTAGTTACCAGTAGGTGGCGCTATGACTATGATTCAAAATTGGCCTGCAGATGTCTTCAGGCCTGGAGTCTAATCAAACATGTGAAATCTGGTAAAGATCTGATGATGTGGAGTCGAGATACATCAGTTTATTCGTTCATGGCGAAGGATCGAAATTCGCCGAGCCGCCACGTCGCCGCCCTTCAGTAACTTCTTACAATCTTCACAATGAAGCATTATCAAGGTCTTAAGGCTTGTTTGACAACATTTGAGAGGGATCTGATTAATTTGTGAGGAGCAGGATGTCAAAGTACACAACTTACAACTTCCGGTTGCCACTAGGTGGCGCTATCACTATGATTCTAAATTATCATATAGATGTGTTCCGGGTCAGGATGTTATGACATATGAGAGATTTGGAGCAGATTAGACAATGTACGGCCGAGTTACAACAACTTCCTGTTTCATGGCGACTGGTGTTTTTTTGACGCCACGCCACGGCCACATAGTTCGATAACTTTTTGATCTTTGAGTAACTTTTCACTGCCAAGGTCTCAAGAGCATACTGACCAAATCTGAAGTCAATCGGGTTAAACCTCTAGGAGGAGTTCGTTAAAGTACGACGGCTTGAAACGGTCAAAAAACATCATGAAATTCAAAATGGCCGACTTCATGTTTGGTTTAGGGCATACTTCCAAGAGGATTTGTTTTTGTATGTCCCATCATGTTACACATGCCTACCAAATTTCATACAGCTAGGTGAAACCCAATGTTGGGGCTACTCAATAGGGGGCGCTATCGAGCCAATATTTCACACTGCAGCTGAACACCACAATCAGACTGCAATTTTCACCACGACTGCCTTGCGTGCCAAATTTCAAAATCTTACCAGTATCCCAAGCACCTATTTTTTTGCAATGAAACACGTCTGATAATCATAATAATAAACATCAGAAGAACAATAGGTTCTCCGCTCTGACTACGTCGGTGCTCGGGCCCTAATTATGATCTGTTTACGTTTCCTCTAAGCAGCTGATGTTCAGCTGTGTTGTTGTTCCTCAGTCTGGAACAGAAACCTTCACACAGAAAGCTCTTATAGATTCATGTTCATGAGTTAAACATAAAGATAATGCAGCAACATTTTGACCAGAACTCATTTTAATTCAACGACGCTCATAAACACATCATCATACAAAGAGGATCTGTGTGAGCTCACACACACACACACACTCTCACACACACACACACACACACACACACTACAGGAACTCAGCTGATTTCCTGTAAATGAAGAGGGGCGGAGCTACAGTGATCATGTGATCCAGGTGCATGAGAACAGGGAGGGAACCCTGAAGTGTTTATCACAAAGTTCAGACTCCATTTTGTGTGAGTCGCTTTCCTCCCTGTGGACGAGAGAACACACGTTAGAGTGAGTGTGTGTGTGTGAGAGAGGTTGTGTGTGTGTGTGTGTGAGAGAGGTTGTGTGTGTGTGTGTGTGTGTGTGTGCGTGTGTGTGTTACAGGCAGTCGGCTCGTTCTAGATGAGCTGCTTCTCTCCTGTAAAGTAGACGAGAGCAGCAGCAGCAGGAGACGTTGAACAAACACTGCGGTGAAGCCGGACAGTTTTCATCCGCCTTCAAAGAATAAACAGGAAGTCAAAGAAACAGTTACTTCCTGTTAGATCTGTAGGCTACTTGTAGTTTGCAGACCTCGTTTGGATTTATCTAGATGTGTGTATCTGCGTTGTATCCGTCCTGTTTCGAGATTAAACCTTCGTTGCACAACATGAGACTAAAAGACAACATTTGATTAAATATTATAATTACAATATTATATGAAAAGCAACTGCGGCGCCTCGACCTCGTGAGGTTACCCAGCATGCATTGTGATTGATTCTGTTCAGGACTGACTCGTCTCCAACGAGCCTAACGTTACTGTTTTACTCTCAGACTGACTTCAGATCAGAAGATGAGTGGTTGTGAGGAGGAAGAGGAGGACAGAGCAGAGTCTCTAGTCTCCGGCTGTCTGTCGATGAAGAGTGATCGCTCCAAAGATCTTCCTCTGAACTTCAGTGAAGACCCTGGACCCTCAGACACACAGTAAGAGAACTTCTACTAACTCATTCACAGGAGTCATGTTCACTTCCTGTTCCTCTGACAATGTGTTCTGTATATTCAGAGGTGTTGAGTTGAGTTTGAGCTTCTTCCTCTTAGTATCAGTGACAGCTGTCAGTCACCTAGAGAAGCTGTGATGTAATCTAAGAGGACGAATACAAACTCTAAAAGCTTCTAAATATCTGCAGTAACAGCAGTTTGTGTATTCAGATCTACTTTCATGTCTTTGTTGTTCTCAAAGATTCATTGTGAATAAAATCATCTTGATGTTTGCAGAGTTCAGTCCAGACAGAGAGCAGTCTCCAGGATCCATCAGTCTGTCTATGAAGAGTGATCGGTCCAGAGAAGAACCTCCATTCTTCAGTGAAGAACCTGGACCCTCAGACACTCAGTAAGAGACTGTTGTTACTGTGAGCTGACCTGATGAAGATGATGCATTGAGGATGAAGACTAAATGTTCTGCTCAAAGATTTATATTATATTTTCATGAGATGAAGCTCAAAGGTTCACTTCCTACAGATCCAGAGCTTTCAGTGTGAAGCTTTAAATCTTCAGTAAGTGGACCTTTGAGTTCAGACTCTCTCCTCCATTTATTGATCCTGAAGGTCTAGAACTAACATCATGAGCACAACTGATGGAAAAGTTCTCTGCTGACAGAATCAAGACAGGAAGTGGTCAACTGTACATTTGGACCTCTTCTGTCTTCATCATGTCTGAATTGATCCTTCATTTGATAGTTGACAGTAGAAAGTGACAGAAAACAGATGAAGAAGGAAAGTGTGTGGACTTGAACCTGAGACTCCACTGTTACATGCTGTGTGTTCGACTGTTGGTCCACCACAACATGTAGAACTCTTCTGACCTCAGTTCAAACACAACTAACTCAAGCTGAGCTGATCACAGACACTGAGACACAGTGAAGGACATGATCAGCTCTCTAATGGAGGACTTTTACTGTGAAGGAGCTGCAGGAAGTGTTGAGTTAGTTCTAAACAAACTACAGACAGATCACTCAATGTTTCATCAGACAGCCTGAGAGGAAAAGCAGCTGATTAGAGTTGATGAAAGCAGGAGAGTTGAAATCAAAGAACATTTTCATTACAGACTGAACGCTGAATTCAAAGAGAAAAGTAAGACTTTAACTGTTCTCTGTGAACATCTGAGCTTCTACACACTTTAGTCCACATCTGGATGTTTAACAACCAACAAATCATTCTAGTTCTAAAGAAATGTCTTTACAGGAAGAAGAGGAGTCATGATTGTGAGGAGGAGCTGAAGTCCAGATCCAGAACCAGAGCTGGACTGCAGACAGCCAGTGAGACCAGAAGAGTCCAAAGTAAGACTGTCCATTTCTCTGCTGATGTCTTCATGTCTGGAAACAGGACGTGTTGTTTTCATACAGAGACTCTTGTTGGATTGAAGGATGTGAACACACAAAGGAAGAAGCTCTCATTGGTTCATAGACGGTCCTCGTCTGTTGGTTGACGGAGCCGCGATGTGTTTCAAAGAGCAGATCAGGAAGTAAAGTGATCTTTCAAAATAAAACAGGAAACCGACCATGTAGAATCCCAGCACCGTGACAGAGACGGTCTCCTCCCTCAAACCAAAGCCACGTCTGTAGCTACACTGACTGGATCAACAGTGTCTGTGCTGGTGAGCAGAGAGAAAGCTCTCTGTGTTCACATCTCACTACTCTAGTAGCTTCTAACTGAATCTCACTGAAAGCTACTTTCACTCACGAGTCCCCGTTTGTAGGTTCAGATATCAGCTGATGTTATTGTTTACTGATTGTTTGAGTCAAATCAATATCATATCTTCTTCATATGTTCTCTCTGGTTTCTCTGTTTCAGGAGACAGTGGTCTGCAGGAGGTTTTAGAGGAACATAAGATCAGTCTGAAGGAGAGATGTGAACGTGTGACTGAAGGAAGTGATGAAACAGGAAGTGGAACCCTCCTCAACAGGATCTACACTGAGCTCTACATCACAGAGGGACAGAGTGAAGAGGTGAATACCCAACATGAGGTGAGGCAGCTTGAGTCAGCTTCCAAGAAGAAGAGCCTCCATGACACTCCGATCAAGTGCCACGACATCTTTAAAGCCTCCGCTGACCAACAGAGACGCATCAGAGTCGTTCTGACCAACGGCGTCGCCGGCGCTGGAAAAACCTTCTCGGTGCAGAAGTTCACTCTGGACTGGGCCGAGGGTTTGGAGAACCAAGATGTCAGTCTGGTGGTTCTGCTGTCGTTCAGGGAGCTGAACTTGATCAAAGATGAGCAGTACAGTCTTCTCCAGCTGATCCATGTTTTCCATCCAACATTACAGAAGGTCCCAGCAGAGGAGCTCTCTGTCTGTAACGTTGTGTTCATCTTTGATGGTCTGGATGAAACCAGACTTTCACTGGATTTCATCACCAATGAGGTCGTGTCTGATGTCACACAGAAGGCATCGGTCAACGTGCTGCTGACGAACCTCATCGAGGGGAACCTGCTTCCCTCGGCTCTCGTCTGGATAACTTCCAGACCTGCAGCAGCCAATCAGATCCCTCGTAGACGTGTTGACAGGGTAACAGAAGTACGAGGCTTCACCGACCCCCAGAAGGACCAGTACTTCAGGAGGAGGTTCAGTGATGAAGAGCTGTCCAGCAGCATCATCTCACACATCAAGACATCCAGGAGCCTCCACATCATGTGTCTGATCCCAGTCTTCTGCTGGATCACTGCTACAGTTCTGGACCACATGTGGACTACAGACCAGAGAGGAGAGCTGCCCAAGACCCTGACTGACATGTACTCACACTTCCTGCTGGTCCAGACAAAGAGGAAGAAGCAGAAGTACCATGAGGGACATGAGACGAGTCCTCAGGAGCTGACGGAGGCTGACAGGGAAGTCCTTCTGAAGCTGGGGAGGCTGGCGTTTGAACATCTGGAGAAAGGAAACATCATGTTCTACCAAGAAGACCTGGAGCAGTGTGGTCTTGATGTCACGGAGGCCTCTGTGTTCTCAGGAGTTTGTACAGAGATCTTCAAAAGAGAGAGTGTGATCTTCCAGAAATCAGTCTACTGCTTTGTTCATCTGAGTGTTCAAGAGTTTCTGGCTGCAGTCTACATGTTCCACTGTTTCACAACCAGGAAGACAAAGGTACTGGAGGACTTCATGGGAGAAGAGGTACTGAAGGACTTCATGGGAGAAGAGGTACTGGAGGACTTCATGGGAGAAGAGGTACTGGAGGACTTTATGGGAGAAGAGGTACTGGAGGACTTCATGGGAGAAGACTACGAGTATTCATCTCTGGATGACTTCCTGTGGAGAGCCATGGAGAAATCCCTTCAAAGTAAAAATGGCCACCTGGACCTGTTTGTCCGCTTCCTTCATGGCCTCTCTCTGGAGTCCAACCAGAGACGCTTAGGAGGCCTGCTGGGTCAGACAGACAACAGTCCAGAAACCATCCAGAGAGCCATCAACAACCTGAAGGAGATGAAGAGTAAGAACATCTCTCCTGACAGAAGCATCAACATCTTCCACTGTCTGATGGAGATGAACGAGCTCTCAGTACATCAGGAGATCCAAGAGTTCCTGAAGTCAGAGAACAGATCAGAGAAGGAACTCTCATTGATCCACTGCTCAGCTCTGGCCTACATGCTGCAGATGTCAGAGGAGGTTCTGGATGAGTTGGACCTGAACAAGTACAACACATCACTGGAGGGACGACGGAGACTGATTCCAGCTGTGAGGAACTGCAGAAAAGCTGAGTAAGTCCAGATGTGATGAACTTTATGAATCAGTGTAGATCAGTAGTTCAGTTATTCAAATATAGAGACTATGAAATTCATATTCTTAAAATAGTGTTCCAGTTGTTTAATAAAAAATGATAAGTCAGTTGTATTTTGTCACAGATGTTCTTGATGTTTCAAATGCTGATACATATATACATATGTACATATATGTGTACAATTATGTATATTTATATAAAAAATAGTTTCAGTCCTGTGACGTTCTTCAGCAGTCACTGAATTTTTCCTTTAATGGAGGTCAACATGACAGCAGCAGGTAGCTAGCAAAGAGAGATCAGTTTTTCACTGAGTTGTTAGAATGTTTTTTTCATCAAGAAGGCCTCATGCTAACTTTGTGGAGACAGACATGGGATCAGATCACACTGACAGACTGGACATTATGGAAACCTCAATTTAACGACAACAAAGATTAAAGTCTGCAGGTAGGAGAGAGAGAGTGATGAGAGTTATTGTTTCATGTGAAACACAGTGAGATAAGATCAGCTGAACCACTGATGTGAAGAGATAATGTTCATCCAAACAGGAAGCAGGAAGTAAATATTAAGTGACCTCTTTCATAATATTTTTTAATATTTCTGTCATGACAGTCTTTCTGCCTGTCGTCTCTCAGAGACTGACTGTGAAGTTGTGGTCTCAGCTCTGAAGTCCAACCCCTCCCATCTGAGAGTGCTGGACCTGAGTTACAAGCACCTGGAGGATTCAGGAGTGAAGCTGCTGTCTGCTGGACTGGAGAGTCCACACTGTCGACTGGAGACTCTGAGGTCAGTTCACTGACTGTAAGGTTTCAGGATTTGCCTGAAAACAAAAGCTGAATATACAGAAACAGAAAGTAGAGAAATGAAGTGATTGACAGGAGAGTGTTTAGCTTCCACAGACTCTCACTGTGGTCCATCAGTCAGTGAAGGTGATGTCAGTCCTGACGAGGCTGTAGAGTGTGTGAGGGAGATGAAGGAGGAGGATGAAGATCTGATGACAGCAGATACTAACTCTGTGTAAACAGAGAGAGACTTGAATGCAAAGCTGAATAACGGTGAAGTTGTGAACTGTGGTGATCTTCATGACATCAGAAGCTGATGAGGCTGCTACAGAGACAACCACACAGCTGCTGTGGTGAGATTAAAGCAGAGCTCAGAGTAATGAGCAGCAGCCTCACACAGGCCCAAACGCCTCCACTGAGCAGGCTTTCAGAACACAAGTCTCTGTTGTAATTACTAGAACAAGATGTCAGCTGAGACCAGTCATAGTGGAAGTGGCTCTTCAACAAGTGTTGATTATGAATGACATCATCAGACTATAGATGTTTAAGGTTCTAACTTGTTTCCAAGTTCTTGTTGACAGCAGGTCTAACTGTTGTTTAAATGACAGGTGTCATGTTTTTGCTTTTGAGTCAGTTTGTTTCTTGTTTTATTGTTTAGTTCCCTGCCTCCTGCCAGTGTGGTTACCTTTCCCTGCCCTGATCAGCTTCACCTGTTTTTGGAACTGTTCCGTCTTTGGTCAAGCTTTTGAGGCCTTGCCTCAGTGGTTTCTTCGGCCTTAACGGTACGAACTGGCCACAAATCGACTCAGCCGACCACAGTTCTGTGCAAGCTGCTCTCCAAGTCTCTGGCCTGTTCCATGGAATGCGCCTGGCCTTTGGAGGGCTTCGTAGTGTCGAATTAGCGAGCCGTGAATCGGTAAGCCACCGGTCCAACCCTATAAATAGTCATGGTGAAAAGAGAGGTTAGTTCCCAAAGCGGCCCAGCGACCCAAAATCTCAGTTGCGCAGCTGCATGGCAGATTCCTCCCCAGTTCCATTATCGACCATCCGAGCCGACACATCTCCAGTTCCTGTGTTGGTGCTTCCAGTTGTCGTGTCGGCGTTCTGAGCCCTTGTGTGTTCACCGCCAGTGTAATAACCTTTACCCGCCCTGATCAACTTCACCTGTTCCCTAGTACCCCTCCTCCTCCCTAGTATATTTAGTCTGTGTGCTCCCCTCTGTCTCTGCCCTCTGTCTAGCGTTCCAGCATTTTTCCCCTTGTGATCTTTTTTTCCCTGGTTTTTCACTGTGGTTTTCCCTGACTTCCTTTTGCCTTGCCCCTGTTTTGGATTTGTTTGCCTGAATTAACTTCTTGCCTGTATACCGAACCTCTGTTAAGTAAAGACTGTATTATTTACTGAGGAGTTATTTTTCAATAGAATACTCATATGTCCATATGTTAATCCAAGAGTTATTGGTAACTCTTGGATTAACATATGGCATGTAATTCTTGTTTTAATACACATTTGAACAAATGTGTACCTCTCCTGTTCATGACATAAATTTCCTAAGCTACCAGATACAGAAAGAAGGTCATGTAATGAATGAAATAATGAACTGTCTTTGAGTCCAACAGGTCTGATCTGATCCTGATCCTTAAAGCAGCTGTTTAAAGGATCTATATAGTCCTGATCCTCTCGTTCCAGACCTGACTGAGACCAGCAGCATGGTGTTGACCTGTGGTGACATCAACAGGTGTCTGAATGTTGAGGTGACATGTGGATGATGTGTGTAGAAGGCTGACATGATGATGATCCACAATAACACAAAGACAAAGAGAAAAGCTCATCGATGAGGACAGAGTCATGTTGAGCTACACGTTTAAAACATCAACACATCTGATTGGATTATAAATGGATTCTGATCTTCATCATTTATTCTTTATTCAGGTTGTGGGACTGCTGGTTGTCAGAGATCGGCTGTTCTTCTCTGGCCTCAGCTCTGAAGTCTAAACCCTCCCATCTGAGAGAACTGGATCTGAGTGTAAACAACCTGTATGATTCAGGAGTGAAGCTGCTGTCTGCTGGACTGGAGAGTCCACACTGTAGACTGGAGACTCTGAGGTCAGACACCATTATTTACTTCTGTTCTGAGATTAATATGATGTGAAAGTTGTGTTGACACTAACCTGCAGACATCAGGCTGATATTCTTCTGATCCACACTGAGGCTGCGGTGGAATAGTCCACAAAGTGACGTCCTATGTCCTTTCCTAACCACTTCTCCTTGACCTCAATGGAAAACATGAGGTAAAGGAAAGATGTGAAGGAGAGTTCATAAGGACTTAGGAAAAGTCAAACGTGTTCTGTTAGAGACCTGTCAATCAGCGTGTAGCCCCGCCCTAAAGCATCCCCTGCTTTATGGTCTGTTTGACTCTAAATGGACCATAATGTACTAAATGAACATCATGCTGTATTGAAGAAGACTTGAAACTAGAGATTGAGACCATAAACTCATGTTTACAATGTTTACTGAGGTAATAAATCAAGAGAGAAGTAGAGTCATTTTCTCATAGACTTCTATACAACCAGAGGAGTCGCCCCCTGGTGGACATCAGAGAGAATTAAAGTTTGAAGACACTTCCGCATTGGCTTCACTTGTCAGAACTGGAAGTTCCCGTCTGATTCACACTAGACTACAGATGTTTGTTTTTTAACACAACTTTATTTATAACACAGAAAACGAGTACAGTGACAAACTCACTGCTGCACAATTCAAGTCAGAATTCCTGTCCAACACAGAATCACCTCTCCTAAGAAAGACGTTTTCAATGTGTCAATAGTGAATAATTAAACAGTTATTGACGACCAAACGAAAACCGGAAAACCTCTAAACGGAGACAGATATCTGAACCATCTCCCTTTGAACATGAAGGAGCAGCGTCTCTACTCCGAGCTCCCTCTGGATGTCTGAGCTCTTCACCCTATCTTTAAGGCTGAGCCCAGAATCCCTATGAAGGAAGCTCATTTTTGCCTCTTGTATCCACGATCTCTTTCTTCCAGCGACTATATAAACTCATGACCTTAGGTGAGGGTCAAAACGTAGATGGACTGGTAAATTGAGAGCTTTGCCTTCCGGCTCTGCTCCCTCTTCGGTCTGGTACAACACCAGCAGCATTGCTGATGCCGCACTGTACCGCCTGGATGCAATCCACCGTTTCCGACAGAGAACCATGGCCGCAGACTTGGAAGTACTGCCTCTCATCCCGATCGCTTCACACTCAGCTGCAAACCGCCCCAGCGCTGTACCACATCATCTGCAAAGAGCAGGAATGCAATTCTGTGATCCCCAAAGTAGACACTCTAAAATATTGTCCATGAAAATCATAAAAAAGGATTGCTGACAAGGGACAAACCTGGCGGAGGCCATCACGCACTGGGAACATGTTTGACTTGCCGAGTACCCAGACACAGCTCTCACTTCTCCAAGTCCACAAAACACATGTAGACTGGATGGACAAAGTCCCATGAGCCCTCCAACAAACCTGCAAGGGTAAAAAGCTGGTCAACTGTTCCACGGCCAGGACGGATTCCGCATTGCTCCTCCTGGATCTGAGGTTGCACAATCAGTCGGACCCTCCTTTCCAGCACCCAGGAAGAAACTTCCCCTTGGAGGCTGAGCAGTGTGATAACACCATAATTGGAGCACACTTTTTGAAAATGGGAACAAACACCCCAGTCTGCAACTCCACAGGCACTGTCCCCAGCCTCCATGCGACAGTTAAGATTTTCGGGCTTTCCCTTTTCCGGGCGAGGTACGACGACCCTTTTCCTGCAAAATCATAGAGGGACATCGCTTTGCCTTGTGAGACCCTACCATGAGCTATTTCCCCCGACAACACAGCTCCCAGGGTCACTGAGGCACACAAATCCCTCCATCAGGTTATGGTGGCGATTCATCGGAGGAGTCAAAATTCATCCTGGCGTCACTTCTTTGAAACTTTGGATCTTGAGTCGAATCTTCAATCAGTTTCTTTGTGCTTTTATTTGTGTTTGGCTTTGCAACACGAGTTTGTATAGATGTAGCCGCTGGTGGAGTTTACTACATCTTTATTGAAGTAGCAGCACGTTGTCATTAATATAATACTTGTTTTTCTTAAAGAAACTGTGGAAAATGTCCACTGTTAGCGGTTAACGTAAATTAATGTTCATAATTGTGGTCAATGGTCACATCTGTAGACAGAAGATCCTCTGAACTAATATTTGTTTTATAATGAAAACGTTTACTTGATGAATAGAAATATTTCTTGGTTTATGTTCATTTAAATGTTTTCACAAATAATGTTTAATCATTGATATTAATCTTTAAGGACACACACACACACACACACACACACACACACACACAGAGATCAGGTCATATTTCTTGAAGCAGCTGTTTAAAGGATCTATATAGTCCTGATCCTCTAGTTCCAGACCTGACTGAGACCAGCAGCATGGTGTTGACCTGTGGTGACATCAACAGGTGTCTGAATGTTGAGGTGACATGTGGATGATGTGTGTAGAAGGCTGACATGATGATGATCCACAATAACACAAAGACAAAGAGAAAAGCTCATCGATGAGGACAGAGTCATGTTGAGCTACACGTTTAAAACATCAACACATCTGATTGGATTATAAATGGATTCTGATCTTCATCATTTATTCTTTATTCAGGTTGAGTTGGTGCTGTTTGACAGAGATCAGCTGTTCTTCTCTGGCCTCAGCTCTGAAGTCCAACCCCTCCTCCCATCTGAGAGAACTGGATCTGAGAGGAAACGACCTGAAGGATTCAGATGTGAAGCTGCTGTCTGATCTTGTGGAGAGTCCAGACTGTAGACTGGAGACTCTGAGGTCAGTAGAGGGTTGGACTCCAGATGGTTCCAGCAGTATTTATCTAAACACGATGTGTTACTCCCATGGGGGGTCCCTCCAGCTCCACCTTCCACTTTCACTCCCTCACTAACCAGTATGAGTTGCTAGTGCAGCAACATCAATCAGAACCCTTACAGCCAAACTAACAGAGGCACTTACACTGTGATTCAAGGTGTTTCTACTGGGAATCGAGCCCTGGGTTTCTGCAGTGTTGGGCAGGAACTGTACCACTGCCCATGGTTAGCCTAGCCTAGCACAACAAATCAATGATTTACCCACTGAATTCACTTTCTCATCTTGTGTTTTCTTCTCTGCATTCTTTCATTCTCCCATAAACAATAAACACCTGACTGCAGTCAGTTGTTGTGTTGGCGGAGAGGACATGATGCAAAGCATTTGATCAGGTTGTTTCAGGCTATTATGAAGTTCTTTTAAACTTGTTCCATCACTCTTGGCACTGTGTTCATCTCTACAGGATTGACGACAGGTTGAACACAGCTGACAAACCCACAGTGTGAGTGTTGTAAACAATGTCCTCCATCCATCAAACTATTGTACATTCTTGTTTGACCTGCCAAGGGACTGCAGACGCAAATTAGCTTAAGCTACAATCTGGTACAGTGCATCGAATGGAGACATTTATGTTTAAACTGTACATGGTCCCTTTTAAATAAATTAAATTAAGGCTGATCCTGAAATGAGCATGTCCTCATTGTAAAACAAACACATTGTTTAACTCCATTCTGTTCTTCCTTCTAATTCTTCTCTCCATCAGATAACGAACTGAATGTGCAAGAAAAGCTGCCTGAGGACGACAAATAGGTGAGAAGTTGTACAGTGTGAAGTCTTCCAGTAAAAACCAAGAATGACTTTACTTGGACATTTAGCGACGATCCACCTCTGAGACATTTGTTCAGATCATGTGACTAACAGGCCAGGACTTCTGTGTCCTACAGGTCCAGGTGTCCTGGTCCAGGCGTGTTCCAGTGTGCTTTGACTGGACTGGTGTTTGTTAGGGCTCAGGAGGCGGAGCTGCTGTACAGGACTGTCCAATGGGATGAGAGAAATAAGACCTCAAGCACCTGATGAACTGATGCCTCCAAAAACCCCAATCATCAGCAGATCCACTTTAATTTGTCACATCGCACGTATCTCATGCCAAGTGTGTTAATGAAAATTAAAGAATAGAAGAAACAAAAGCGTAAAGTACATGGACCTGAAGACCAGCAGGAGGTTCTAACATGTTTCTCGTATGAGAGGCGTGAGTCACTCAAGGGAGGAATGTGGGAGAAAAGTATATTTGTGTCTTGAAGTATATTTGTGTAAAATCAATCATATCCATAATTTGAAATGTATCCATGTGTATTCACATTCATCCTGTGATATTGGCCGGTATCATTGTCATATGTTATTCACGTCACTGAGACAGGGAGTCTAGTGAAGATAGAGGAGGGATGACGTAGCTAAACAAGCAGGGCAAGATTTCTAAAGCAGGGGAAGAACGGGAGCCGGTCGCTGTGACGGGCAGCCAGAAGCGAAATCAGGGGAAGGCGAGTGGGGAGGAGACTGTGGTTCATCAAACCTCTGTTATGACTCGGCCGAGGTGCACAGTGTAACTTGTTTAGGTGAAAGTTCAGAGGAGGAGGAGGACATATCCAAAGGGGGGGGAGACTTAGTGTAGAATAGAGGTATAAATAATGAACAATGCTATTGTGAAGTTAGTAGACTCCGGACAGCTCGGTTTGCTTGTATACTTTGTGATGTAAATAAATCTGCATGAACTAAAGAAAATGCAATCTCTCTGGTGTTCTGTGGGTGTTACTGAGTTCCTAACAGTGAGATCCTGTCTCACCACGAGTCAGAGAACAGTTACTGATCCAGCCGTCAGGTAAAGTCAAAGAAGCGGCTCATCAACTGAACAACAACTCCGTCACCAATATTCACTCTGTGTACAGAAGAACTTGTTGGCTCTTTAATGCATGTTCACTAACAAGGACCACGCCAATAACAGTATGAGTTTTGAGAGGTTTATTGCATAGTGGAATGATTGTTAGATTCAAGAAGCGGAAGGGGTCGAGGGATGAAATAGATATAGGGTTGGGGTAGAGGGATGAAGGGGAGTAGGGTAGAGGGATGAAGAGATGTAGGGATGAAGAGATGAAGGGATGTGGGGTAGGGGTCGAGGTAGAGGGATGTAGGGTAGGGATAGGGGCAGACGGATGAAGGGATGTAGGGATGTCAGGAAGAAGAAACAAGGAGGTTAGGCAATCGATGGTGGACCGTTGATGTCCGGCGGCTGGCGGGAACGGGGGGACTGGAGACTGTAGGGTGGGGGCCGTCTCTTCGGAAGCTCTGGTGGTGCAGAGTCCCCAAGAGATAGCTCCACAAAGACTGATGCCGATTGCCGTTTCTGGATTCGTTCGGTTTGGAACGAACTTATGAGAGGTATGCAGGGGAAGACCAACGATCACGTATCTTGAGGATGTGGTCGAAATTCCTTGGCTTGAAGCGGTGGAGGCGGCGCCGAGTAAACTCGGGAGGGTATTCTGGATCGGGCCAAGATATGGCGAAAGTGGTGGTGAGCCCGAGACCGCAACAGCGGATCTTGCGGGGAGTTCGGCTGGCTGAACTTGAGCTTAAGTAGTCGCGGATGGGTTCGTACGGACTCGAGTACGAGTCTGGTCGGAAAAGGTAGATGGGTTGAGGTGGACCGTATTGGTTGGTCTTGCGGCATTTGAGGTGATAGGCGACTGTGTCGGGAGGATGGATGTGATGTCTGACGCGGTGGCATGTCGGGACGGATGGAGTTCAAGGCGTGAACTCGGAGCAGCGAAAGAAGCTGGCAAGAACGTGGACTTTAATGCTTTGTCCATGAAGTGAGACGGATGACCTGAGCTGAAGGTGCCGCAGGTGAGGAGGTCCGAAGTGAGGGGCAGCCGTTTAGGCACTATATTCTGCGCTATATGCCGAGTGGATGGCAATGGTCTTTAATGGACCATTCATGCCCCAAAAGAATGGCTACTATGACTATGGGATGCGTTTCGTAGATCGCGGAGCAAGGTGTGGGGGATGAGAATTCAAGTGGCCAAGGACCGATTGTCACTGTAGAAGCCGTCGAAGCTGATCGAGGGTGCTGCGTCTGTGAAAAGCTGGATGTCTTCCGGCTTGGTGATGTGTTCGTCGTGGAAGTTTCGGGAGGAAAGGAACTGGTGTCAGTTTAGCTCGGTTTACGTGCTTCGTCAAGTGTGACGTGGTCGTGGAGGTTTGTAACGGCGGTGGCGACTAACGGGATGTGTGGCAAGGAGGATTTAGTTAAATCTATTGATTCTATTTATTTATTTTATCTGGTGGAGGAAAGCCCAGTGTTTAGACCGTGTGCCGGGTTTGAAGAAGGCCATGGTTGAGCATCTGGGCCTGCAACATAGTAGCTGGCTACGTAATTAAATACTCTTCCGTGCCAGTGGGTGGCAGTAGGTAGCACAATAATGACCGTGGTGGTTAAGACGGTAGAATTAAGTGATGCACCGAGAGGTTGCGGTGACAAGACGTTTGTCCGGATTCAGGTGAGCAAATTTTCCGGCTGCTCTTGGATGGACGCATGGCGGAGTCATACGCGTCTTCCGAAAAAAACGAAAAGGTACCGGTAGTTGGGATCGGTGGTAAGGTGCTTGGAGGTGCTGGTGATGTCTGCCTTAGGTGACCGGCTTCTTCGCCTGCGAGGCGGATGGGGAACGTGGGGTGATCGATTCTTAAGTACTTCGTGGAGTAGTCCGGGCTGGGAATTAGGTGGAGCCTGGTGATGTCTGCTCAGGTGGGGAGTGGCTGTTTCAGTGCAGTGACCGAGCTTGTTTAGCAATTCCCAGCAGATGTGGGGATTGCGTGTGGATGGCTCGATAATTGGGCGAGGTTCATGTGGTTACCGGTGATCGATAGCCTGTGTTGAACGGAAAGGCAGGAGTGAGGGAAGAGGAAAATATGCTGGGATGAAAGGATGCATGTGCGTGGGTTGGAAGTGCAGATTGGGGAAAAGAGGCTGCAGGGTGAGATATCCCTGATGCAGAGAGAGTAAGGACGGGGTGCAATACGAACCGGCCCTCTAGAGAGGCTGGTGTGAGTGACGGCTTGTCTGGGCGTCGACGTAGCGCCTGACGCTGGTGGCTCAGCAATCGAGGGAGGTGTAGTGCCGAGCGGCCGTGAGCAGTTTGCAGAGTTTGCTTTTCTGTCTGACTGGTGGAAATGGATGTTGAGCTGGGTGAGTGCATACTTCAGTCCACTCTGACATAGGCAGGAAGAAACAACCATTTCATCCCTGGCAAGAAAACCAACCCCGAGCTGCTCCCTTAGCTGTGCTGTATACCTACCTGTTCTGTTGTTGGAGCGGTTTGTGCAGCTGGAGTAGCCGGTAGAGGTGGGAGGTGTTAGCCGAAGTTGGCCGAGGTGGGTGGAACATGGAAGGTAGAAGTAACAGAACATGAAAGGAAGCCAGGATGGATGTGCCTGGCCCTGTTCCTGAACAAAGTTTATAAAACTACATTTTTGTTTTGTAAAGATGTAACTCTTTTTTTGAAAAATGGACCATAATGTACTAAATGAACATCATGCTGTATTGAAGAAGACTTGAAACTAGAGACTGAGACCATAAACTCATGTTTACAATGTTTACTGAGGTAATAAATCAAGAGAGAAGTAGAGTCATTTTCTCATAGACTTCTATACAACCAGAGGAGTCGCCCCCTGGTGGACACTAGAGAGCAGTTTTAACACATGAAGCACTGACTTCACTCTTCAGAACTGGAGGTTACCGCCTGGGTAGACCCAGAACTAAGGAAGCAGCTCTTCAACCTTTCAGTCTGTGTTTTTACTGCTGACCCTTCCCTCTGTGTCCAGACGTGGGGCTCTGTTCAGGAGGGCGTCTCCTGTCCAGACGTCCAGTCCTTTCTGTCTTCAGTGGATCAGTTCGTCGGTAATCTGAGCTCGGCCAGAGTCAACATGGAGAGAAAGTTCCAGCTGCAGCAGGTCGTCCTTCCTGATGCCATCGAGCAGCCGAGCAGCCCTGCAGACTACACGGCCGCAGGTAAGAGGGTCAACTACCGCTATCTTCCACCTGCTCCTCTAAACCTGCTGTGATCCAGATCGTTTCCATTCAGCACAGCTTCTACAGCAAGAAAAGGTTCTTCAAGGACTTGTTGAAAGTGTGCATGTTAATTAAATCAGGACGCCCACACAAGAACCCACACTCCAAAAACTGTGATTGTGAACCAGGATTGTTGTGGGTTGAGCTGCACCACATCAGCCCCGGCCCTTTAGGGTTCTAGATGAAACCCTTTGAATATAACAGGGTTCTCAGTAGAACCCAATGTGTGGGTACAAGGTGAAACCCTTGGAATATGAAAGGGTTCTTGGTATAACTTCCTGGATGGGTTCTCCATAAACCCTTGAAATATGAAAGGGTTCTTGGTAGAACCCTCTGGATGGGTTCTAGATAAACCTTTGGAATATGAAAGAGTACTTGGTTCTCACTGCTCTGGTATTTGTTGTTGTAATGTTGTAACGTGTTGAGCGTGAAGCTTGTAGATCAGTTTAACATCTGGTTTACATCTGAGGAGTCTGAAGGGATGCAGAAGAAACGTGTTCCATGAATTTAAGCGTCTTTGTACCAGCTGAATTGTCAACTTGGAGATCGTTCCGCGAGGTGAACCCACTTCATGACTCTGCACCAAAAGCCTCATCAATGTGATGGTTTTGATTGTGCGTCTGTTCTCAGCCAATAACAGCGAGCTGGTGGAGTGCCTGGAGGGCGTGGTCTCTGTGTGGACCAATTAGATCAAGCAGGCGCTGACGGAGAGCGAGCAGATGAGGAAGGAGGCCGATGACGTCGGACCGTCAGCTGAGCTGGAGCACTGGAAGAGACGCATGGTCACCTTTAACAGGTAGACGCACCTTCAGTTTCCCGTTAATTCATTTCATCTCAATCTTTAGTCCTTTAAAGTAATCTGATTTCATAATCTTTTCCTCTTTCGTCTCAAACACTTTTTTTTACATGTCTAGTTTTTTTAGTTTTTCTTTTACTTGTGTGATTTTTGACTTCTCTGATTTTGTTAATTCACTAATTAATGTCTTGATAAAGCAACCATAGATGTATGTGTGTGTGTGTGTGTGTGTGCGTGTGTGTGTGTGTGTCAGTCTGATGGAGGAGGTGAAGCGTCCTCAGGTGAAAAGGACTCTGGGAATTCTGCAGCTCACCAAGTCTCGAACTCTACGAACCTGGATAAAGCTGGTCAGCTTCTGAAAACACACTTTACATTGTAGTTTAGCAGCAGTTAGGTTGATGTAATAAATATCTTCATTGATTGGTTGATTGATTGATTGATTGATTTATTGGTTGGTTGGTTGATTTATTGGTACGTTGGTTGATTGATTGATTAGTTGATTGATTGATTGATTGACTGAGTGGTTGGTTGATTGATTGATTGACTGGTTGGTTGATTGGTTGGTTGGTTCATTGATTGGTTTGTTGATTGATTGATTGATTAGTTGATTGATTGAGTGGTTGGTTGATTGATTGATTGACTGAGTGGTTGATTGGTTGATTGATTGATTGATTGACTGGTTGGTTGATTGATTGATTGACTGGTTGATTGATTGATTGATTGATTGATTCAGGACGGGGACATCACTGTCGTGGCTTTCGAGGCCAAGGACAACGTGAAGTTTCTCTACACTCTGGACAAGTTCTTCGGGCCGCTGGGGGAATGCACTCCGGTAAAAATAAACTCTTAATGTCTTTGTAAAGTCTTTGGTTTCAAACCAACCAGCAACCTTCAACCTGTTTGTGACCATGATGAGGATGATGAGGATGAAGATTTTATTTTTAGCTTTTAAATTTCCCCCAAAAAAGAAAGTAGAAAATAAAAAAGAACACATACTGTACATGCTTAGAGTAAAGGAAACATGAGTACTCAGAACAGGACGAAACCTAAAGAGATCTGAACCCTCCTCCCCCTCTGACAGACCAGTATCCTGCAGCACACTCCCGGTCTGATGACCAGTATCAGGATGATCCACCAGGACTCTCGGTACTACAACACCTCAGAGAGGATGACCTCGCTGCTGCTCAAGACCACCAACCAGATGATCTCCACCTGCAGGAGCTACCTGTCGCAGGGCGGGGCTCACATCTGGGACCAGCACAGGTACGAAGGACTGGACCTGATCAGAACCAGAACCACAGATCCACACTGCTGGTTTACACTGTGTGTGTGTGTGTGTGTGTGTGTGTGCTTTTAGTAATACTAACTTAATAAATGTTATAGTAAATAATACAGTAAAATATAATGTTTAACAATGTTTCAGTGTGGCTGTGTGATATATATATAAATAATAACCCGTGTGCTGTCTCCTCTCAGGTGCTCTTCACTGCGCTCCCCGTGGGCCACGTCTACGCCGTCAGCTCAGCCAACATGGCCGACAGTAGGCGGTCGGCGGTCGGCCTGTACTCGTGTCCGGTCTACAAGAAACCGCGTCGGACCGACCTGAACTTCATCTTCTCTCTGCAGCCGAGGAGCACTGGCCGCTGAGAGGAGCCGGCTGCTCGGCGGCTGCAGGTGATCCTCCGACTGAAGTTCCACTGTGATAGGTTCAGTTCACTCTCAGCTCTTTATTCCATTTATATTAAAAACTAATCAACAGGAAGAAACTCAATCTGAGGCTTCAGCATCTGAAACAAAACACAAATGATGCTAAGCTAATGGAATGTCTCGATAGAGCTGGTGCTTATTGTTGTTTCTGATGGTGTCGTATTGTGATATCAGGATGAATCTGGCAGTTTGGCACTAACCTGCTTCCACACATCAGTAGAAACTCCTGCAGCAACAAGATGGAGAGAAGCGTTCTGTTTGTTTGAGAAGTTTCTCTTCTTTTTAACTCCGCCCCCGTTTCCTCTTTCGTGACACTGACGTGTGTGTTTGGCTCTTTGTGGTTTTCACCTGAGCTTTAAAATCAATCAAACAACTAAACCTGCACAAAGTCCTCTTTACTGAACCGACACAGATTCACGAGAAGGAGTTTTTATTCAGGTTCCTCTCCTGTGATGAACATTTAAAAACACCAGAGAGACAAACAGAGAAACGTCTGTGATGTCTGACAACATGTCAGCAGCTGAGAGAAGATATAAACTCACAGACGTATCAGAATCATGTCCACCAGAGGGCGCTGACCAGAAATAACCAAACACAAAGTATGAGTAACAAAACACAAACACTGTGAAAGCCTCTACACACACACACACACACACACACACACACACACACACGTTATAAATACTTTCACACGGAACCGAATAAAAAACACACAAAACAAACGTGACAACATCGTAGAATAAAATAAGTGAAACGTTTGTGAGCTGAAGATCAAACCGTTTTCTGGACGCTGGATGAAGAACGCTGAAGCGTTCAGTCTTTGTGTTTCAGCTTCGACTGAAACGTGAGCAGATAGAAACACTGTTTATTGATTTCAGCTGTTTGTTGCTTTATTTCTCAGGTTTGTTTCTCTCGTCTGTTCGTGAGGATGACGACATGTTTGTTTGGTGAATTTGCTGATAAATGATGAATAAAAGAATCAAACTTAGTTTAACGTCTGTTTTTATATTTGTATACTTAAACAATAAACTCATCTTCACCAGAAGATGAGTTTATTCATTTGATCTCTTTGAGTCACATTTTAAATGTTTCTGGATTTATCTCAGAAGTAAAAGACTTTAACAATGAAGGGATGAATCCTTCAAAATAAATCACCAGTGAAGTTTATGTAAAAGAATCTCAGATTCATGAACAGAGATCCAACCAGACAAACCAAAGTCAATCCGACTCTTAAGAAGAATAAACACAGTTATTATATTCAGAACTTCAGTTTCCTTCATTTGAATCTCTTAATATGAATATGAAGCTCATCGTGAGTTTACAGGTCTGTGTGAAAGATTCTCCGACTAAATATTAAAAACAGACGTGACTCAAGAGGACTTTTATTTTCTCTGTAATGTAACAGCTGTGACGAACTGCAGTCACGCTAACACGCTAACACGCTAACAACAAACAAGAAACCTGCTTTATGTTCAGCTTGATGACATCATGTTCATATTTAAAACTGTTATTATTTAAAATGAAATGACTTTAAAGTGACAGACGGGCAAATGACCTGACAATAAACGATTCAGCAGTAAATTCTAAAGACTTTATGAAGTCGTCTCTCGGGTCGGAGGTTTGATGCCTTCGTTCTTCTGTTTACGCAAAAAGTGACTTTCTTCAACAAAAACATCCGTTTTCTTTTTCTTTTTCTTTTTGTTACAAGTCTGTAACGTGTGACAATAACACTTCATTCAATACAGCTTTATATTCTGAATCAATCATTGATGTTTATCAATCAATCAATAATAAAGCCCTCTGACCCTGGACCTGTAAAGGTGTTTGAGGTGTTGGTACCAGCTGGTTGTTAGCTCGCGTTGTTCCCGTTATCGTCTCCTAGATATTCTCTTCTTGGTGTTGAGGCGGATGAAACGTGGCCGATATGAAGTTTGCACAATTAAAACTAATCTCTCTCATTTCTCTCGGTGGTCGAGCCGACCTGTTGGTTTACGGTAGATTAACGTTTAGTTCATTCGCTGCTCACCAGCTGATGGAAATGCTCCTCACTTCTTTTTGTTCCTTAACGTTGGACAATTGAAGGCAGACACGGCTTCTGTTTCGTCCACTTTATTCAAGTCAGAGTTTTTAACCTTTTTAACTTTAATCATTTCACTGAGTGCAGAACTCTTCATCTCATTACTCCTCTTACAGAACCAGACAAACCACCAGCCCGTTACACTTCCACCTCCGCGTCATGCAAACACACGTGAACGGCAGCGCCGCGATGAAGACGAACGTTCCATCTGGAGAAGAACGCTTCTGTTCTTTTATTTCCCAAAGTCAGTGTTGATTCAACATAAAACAAAAGAAAGACTATTTGATAATAAAAGTCCAGAACACACTGTGAAGTCACCGCCATGGTTTCAGGACGCTGGTTGTCTTGATGTTCAGTCAGATTGGACTCACTTCCCTCAACACAAGGTTGACCTTCACGACCTGCCGCTCCGCTTGGTAGCAGCAGCCTTTACAAACCTCACTTCGCTCCCTCTTCGTGGTCTCAGTGGTCCAGAGGAAACGGCCCAGATCTTCCTTCGCTGTCCGGTGGTTTACGATAGCTGCTTCATGTCGTACATCGGCACCTCGGACTCGTCCGCCTTGCCCTCGTCGTCGGCCGGCTTGGCGGCGGGGCTGCCCTTGCGTCCTTTGGGAGGCGGGACGGGTGCGGCTCCCTCGGCGGCGCCCTCGGCTCCTTCCTGCCCCTCCGCCACGGTCCTCTCCTTCTTCAGGTTCAGCTTGGCCGGGACGCTCTTGCTGATGGTTTCCTTCAGCCTCTCGCCCGACTGCTTCAGCCTCTCGCCGGACTGCTTCAGCCTCTCGCCGGACTGGCGGATCTTCTCGCGCCTCTCGGCCGTCACGATACGCTCGCCGAACTTGTTGACCTTGGTGCCGAGGTTGTCGCGGGTCTTGCTCATGTTCTCCTTGGAGAAGGTGGCTTTGAAGCTCTCGATGCGCGTCAGCCCCGACTTCTTCATGCGGCCGCCGGCCGAGGAGTCGGCCTCCTCCACCACCATGTACTCTTCATCCGAGTCTGGAGGGAGCTCAAACTTGTCCGGTTCCACCTCGGCTCTGGCGCTGGAGCTGCCGCTGGGTTCTGCTGGCTCGTTGCCCGGTGAGACAGCCTTCACCTCCTGGTCACCCTGAGGGAGGAGAACATAGAACCGTGTGAACCCGGGAGAACATCATGATCACAAGACTGTATTCGACTTTTCCTCTTAGTCATATGAAGAAAGTGTAAGTGTTGATGTCAGGTTTAAACATGTCTCTGGTTGAAGTGTGTCATGCAGGCCTCCTTCCTGCCTCCGCAAATAAACGGCAGCACCTGTTTCTGCAGCTCAGCGCTCGGCTGCAGGGAGCTAAACTTATCAGCGAGCAGCAAAGCTGGATCACTTTCCGCTTCAGGCCAGCGTCACGCATCCGTGTGCAACTCAAAGATCCGGTTACAAGAACATGAAGTGGAGAGAAACATGTTCAAGCCGAAGCTGCAAACTGTCCCACGTCCCTGCAGACCACATTCACTTTGAGGAGGTCGACCCTGATTCAGCAACAGGCCGTCCCACTCATTCATACTGGGAGCTGACCAGTACAACAGCAGCCACATGAACACACGTGAACGCAGAGTCAACAATGCAAAGACACAGAAAGCCACACGACAACCCGTCATGATGCTCCGGGATTAGAGCTTCTGGTCCTTAAACCTTTGAGGAGAAACTCGCCCAGTTTAAGTCTTAGAGCAGTTCAGAGAGGCTGTTTTCTACTTTTTGATCTACACTTGTAGTGAAATGTGAGCTCCACAGATGGCCACACATTTACTTGGGACCACCTTCACCCTCCTCAAGACCCCCTGAAGGCCCCCAGACACCAGTTTGGACAACATCTGATCTAGGAAGCAAAGTGAGAAAATGTAAGAAAACAGATTTTTCTGAGAAATGTGACCTTTGTTGGATCAGTCCTGGATGATTTCATCCATAAAGTTGACTAAACATCCATGCTAGTTAGCTAAGTAGCCTGTAGCATGCTAATAGGGTCACTAGGATCTTCGAATAAATGCGTCACAAGCACTATATGACACCCGACACAGAGGCTGACATTTCCAAAGCTTAACGGTAATAAGTGAGAGTCCGCTAACAAGCAGCGTAATAACTACACCAGCTCCTCTGGAGCTCACTAATGAACACGTGTGTTTCATTTGTGTCTGAACGAACCAGAACCTGTGTTCACTGCTTCTATCTGGTTCTCCAACGAGAGGCGGAGATACGATCAATACGCTGTTGTTCTCCAAGAAATACTCTTATTGTAACTGAAGTGTATTTTAGAACTTTGGACAAAAGTAGGCTAAATGTTTCTAGTCTTTATGCTCAGCTAGGCTAACCATGGGCTGACTCCAGGTCCGTACTATCGATCTTCTCATCGGTACCGGTGATGGAACGTTTCTAAACTCAGTTCTACATTTCTGTCACTTCTTGATATTGAGTATTGAGGTACTTTGGTTTTGTTGTTGATGTCAGTGAATGAAACTACAAAGTTCTCATAAAAACGTGTTCCTGTGCAACACGAACAGAACTGGGGACGCAGAACCAATCAGATAAGCTGTAAGTCTCACTGTGGAAGAGGCCGGGATCAACAGGCCTTCCTAACTTTGTAAAACAGATGAATGCCTAGAAGATATTAATGTGCTGAATTAGTCTTTATTAAACCATGAAGAACCAACGTTTGGTCACTGAGCGCCATTTTGAAAAAAAGTACAAAAAAGTACAAAAAATATGCGTCTGTCCAAAAGAAACTGCAGACGTCAACGCAAATGACATTACACTCAATGATGAGATCATCAGGACTCTCTAAACAGAACACAGTAGAACACGACACAGTAGAACACGAGAGGTTCTCCTCTCCGGGGCAGGGAGGAGTGGTCAGAGAGGCAGGGGTCAGAGGTCATGAGCCCATCTGATCCCATGACATCACAGTTACGTGATGACGGGATCTCCTCCGGAGATCCAACTCAAATCTGTCAGAACGAATCAAACGGCGAGCGCAGCCTGTTAGCGGCTAACAAAAACGACTTAGACGTTCGTCGGTTATAAATCAGAGAGAGCAGACGCCTATATTAGGAGATGGTTCACACTCAGAATAACCTGGTCTGTCAGCGCTCAGCTGGCACAGTCACTTACGCTACAGACACCACCTAGCATCTCATGCTAACTCAATTTATTCGTGGGGTAAAAGGAAGAAATCTTGATTTCCCGGCTTCTGATATGAAAGTTATCTCTACATAGACACAAACATCTCCACCACAGCACCAGTGCGCACAACGCAGCTGAAGGTCTGATCAACCTGTGACCTCACTGCAACCGGACCCGGGTCCTTACAGAGTCCACATTACTGTGACCCACCACACCCAGAGAGCCATGTAGTCCTCAACGAGCTCGGTAATGCCGCTGATATGCATATATACATATATCAGAAGTTATTGTGTTAGCATGCTAATGGTATCATGTTGAGATACATGCACTTAGCATGCTAGGATATGTAGGTCGTTATATTCAGCGTCTTTGATGATGACTTGGTGAGAATGACATTCGATCTGTTACAAACAGGAAGGTCAGCTGGCACAAAAACTTATTTTGTGTTTTATTGTCTCCTTTTGGTGAAGGAGCACACATGTAGTTTGTAAGGCTTCAATATCTCATCATTTTCAAGTTCAGTGGCATCTTTCACCTCCTCACCCAACACAATAAGGCTATCTCAAGAAGTGAAGCTGGAGCTGCACTCTAACGTTTTCAGATGCACCTTGAAGATGTTTTTTAAAGCATAAAAGCCAAATAATCATCCACCAATGTGCTCGTGCTAAATGAAGAGCCCGCTCCGTGAGCCTCACATCGCTGGTGTAACCTTTCAGCATACTGACGTTTATCCAGGGCTAAAATAACCGGCTCTCCATCGCACTGGCAGCTGCTGACTGTGAAGGCCAAAGAAGTAAAGCCAAGCTGTGTGTGTGTGTGTGTGTGTTGCTATTTCAAACTGAGATGCTCGTTGACTAATAGTTTGTTAATGTTGAAGGAACTCTTACTCAGTGGCCACATGCGTCTTCTCAAAACAGTCACTTCATGCAAGACTTCAGCATCTTGATGATCTCTTTGGTTTTAATATCTATATATTTTAATATATATATATATATTAATATATATATTAAACGTGCCAGTATCAGTAATCTGGATCTTAAGCGCGTAGAAACAGACTAACAGCAGCATTGAGTATCTTTCTGAAACGTTCTTCATGTTTCTGGACCTTTGGGCGATGCATCCAAAGGCCTTCTTGTGTCGAGAAACATGAAGAACTTTTGCATGTTGCAAAATCTCCTTCAGTCATTGAAAGTTACTAGAAATCTGCATCCAATCAAGAGGCAGCACCTTTGTGTCTTTCACAAACTTGTTGCCTTGACTAGAAACTGGAGTCTGGACAATCCTTCAATCCTTCAAACATCAACTGGCACTTTTTGGGCCTTTTTTAGTCCCACAGAACAGTTTGCCTCCTTTAGTCTACCAGGAACTGCTCATTATAATTAGAGTTCTGTTATTTAAGTCCTTTAGTTATCAACATGCCAACCCTGAGGCCACCACTACAGACCCCAGAGCCTTTCCTTTGGCTCCAGAGTGATGGTGACCAACAGAACCTAAATGTACTGCAGCTGTTTGTTGAAAGGTCTTCATGAGTCGCTCAGTTCTTTTGTAACCAAAGAACAAATTAATATCAGTCTAATGCGATCAGGGAGGGAGAGTACTAGTTTGAGATTCGTGTCTTTGTGCTGCTTAACTTTCAGATCAGGTTTCTTTTTTTGCAGAATGAATTTAAGCTTGTTGGGTTCAGGTAGGTTCTCCACGGAATCTGTTCCAGACCAGGTTCAAGTCTTCTGACCTGTTTTATCAGTAAACCAGCTTCTGTGTTGTGACTAGAAACCCTACGAGCATTAGAAGGTTTCACAGTGCGTTAAGTTTCTAGAAGAGAATCAACATCCTTCTGCCTCGACACAAGAAGATTTACTTCAGCAATCACTACCCGAGAGGCAGCTGATCAGAACCCCAGAGGTCCGTGTCCACTGGTACCTGAAGCAGATCTTACCTGGTAGATGACCACCCTGAACTTGTTCTTGGCCAGGAGGTCTCCCTGGGTGGCCTCCACCTTCTTCACCCTGATGTTCTGGTTCTCCACGCGCACCCGGACGTCCTTGATGTGGCGGCTGACTTTGCGCGTCTTCTCCAGCAGCCGGTCGACGGTGGAGCTGGTGTTGGCGTGGTCGCCGGTCAGCTTGACGACGTCCGTCTGGATGGTCTTCACCGTGGTCTCCAGCTCCAGCTGGCGCTCCTCCATGCGCTGCTGCGTGGTCTGGACGCTGTCCATGAGGCCCGCCACGCGCTCCAGCAGCGCCATGATGCTCCCCGCGTCGTCCCCGCCGCCCAGCGCCATGCCCGGCTTGTCTGTCATGCTCGACGGTCAGAAACCCAGCGAACCCAAAATGTAGAAAGGGAAGAAGGGATGAGGAAGAGGAGGGTGGACGAAGAGGAGAGACGAAGCTCCGGCGTGAACAGAGAACTTTATTCTGTTATTTTGAATGAAGGAAAGAAGATGGAAGCCACGGAGAAGAGGAGCATGAGGGTTGAGGCATCAGGGATCCGATAGAAAGAGAGTGAGGAGTGAGGAGGAATAGAAACCTCCTCTGAAGGACCGGATCAGCCCTCGACCACTGACCCTGAAACCACTCAGACCAGCTGAGAGACTCCACCCTGCTGGGAGAAGGAGGGAGGCACTGGTGAGTACACTGAGTTAAAGTGAGCACACCAACAGTAAATATACTCGAGTGGAGATCTCATTCCAACTATTATTAATCCAGAGGTCGTGTTCCACTTCTGACGGCCCTGAGGAACTCCTGAACTACCTGCAACCGTCTCATGGACCCGAGACTAGAGGTGAAAGTGGATATTATAGGAATGTGAGCGACATGGATCCTGGCTGCTCTCTGTGTTCTCTGCTGCTAAAAATACAGCGAGGGTAAAGTGACTCCCTGCTCCTCTTTGGGAGGTGAGTGTATTAAAAGGAATGGAAACCCCCCCCCCCCCATCTACTCCTCCATCATCCATCTATCAGCCATCACCTTTTCACTTGTTCTGTCTTCATCCCTCCCTCCAGGGTTAGACTTCTCTGGCCTCCATAATGCTTCCAAAGAGGATCCATCGCCGCCATCTTTGTTTGTTTCTGGAGGCTGAAGGTGAGGACAACGTTCAGTCCAAGCGAACACCTTCAATCACTCGACTCTTCTTAACCGCTGAGTCCTGATCACAGTTCGTCCTCATTCTGATGATTAGAGCAAAGTAACGATGCGTTCAGGGTTCACTCTCGGTGCTTTAAGATGTTTCAACGCAAGCAAAACATTTGTGTTTGTTCCTAAACTGTTTGTAGATTCGTGCTATCGTAGGTTCAACAATAAGATTTAATTTTTCTGAGTAGTCCTGATGGAGGTGGGTCATATTCAGAGAAAACACTACAAGATTAAAGTCGTCAATTTATGAGAATAAAACTGATATTCTGAGTTATAAATCAAAGTTAGGAGATAAACTAGAGTTGTTTTTGTCAAAGACCCGCACAGCTTCATTTTAAAATGAATCTGATAAAGTATCATTTGATGAGGTCGTCCACTGCAGGAATAGTTATATTTCTCATGAATTTGTGACTTTAATCTGAGTTTTATGACTTTATAATCTCAGAGAATGTTCAAGTTTTCCTCGTATCTTTTAGGCTTTATTCTTTGTTTTATTACTGTTATTTCTCAGACGATGACCTCGCTGCTCCATCAGTAACAGAGTTGGTGCTCGTTGTTGCTGAAGCTAGAGTTCATGTGAACTACTTTCCTTCTCTGTCAGAGCTTCTGATCTATTGATGGACGTAAAGAAGATTTCAACAGTTAAAACTAAACATGTTTCTAGAACACATTACGACCCGGCTTCAATGAAGCACGGCTGCTGAAGCACTTCTGTCGGTGTGTGAGAAGTCGGTAGGATGATGAAGAAGAAGAAGAAAGGATGAAGAAGAAGAGGATGAAGAGAGAGAAGGGGGCTCCCCACCAGCTGCTGTCTGTAATTATCCTTCCGGCACGTTTATATTTAACTCGCGGCGCTTGGCTTCCTCTCCTGCGTCCCTGGAGGTGGAGCGGTCAGCGTGTTGGCGTGGAGCTCAGAAGAAGAGCATGTGGCCTCGACCGAATAACAGCAGAACATCTGAAGCATGCGAGCCATAGGATTTCAGTTTTACTTGAAATGTGTTGTTTCTGGATTGTTACTGAATGGTGTACTTCCTGACTCTATGCTGACTGTTGTGTTAGTGCCAGTAATCAAAGATAAAACCGGTAAAATATCCAGCATTGAGAATGACCGACCAATTGCTCTGGCTAGTGTACTCTCTAAAGTATTAGAAGGAATTCTCTTAGACAGGCTTCAAGAATACATAATAACCACTGACAATGATTTGGTTTTAAAAGTAAACATAGCACAGACTTATGCATATACGCACTGAAGGAAGTTGTTAGTAAGTACAGGAGACATAACTCGACAATGTTGATGTGTTTCCTGGATGCATCTAAAGCTTTTGATCGAATTAATCATGGTAAATAGTTTATCAAGCTACAGAGCGAGGGGTCCCTCCATACTGGACGGATTTTGCACTTTTGGTATTCACATCTAACCATGCGAGCGAGGTGGGGTCAGCGTGTATCTGCACCCTTCTGAGTGACCAATGGCGTCCGACAAGGTGGAATACTGTCACCTGCTCTTTTTAATCTATATATGGATGATCTTTAAAAAACTAAAAGAGTGTAAGACAGGATGTATGGTGGGGGAAAGTCTTGTTAACCATCTGATGTACGCTGATGACTTAGTGGTCCTGTCTCCTTATAGCGCTGGTTCACAGCAGTTGCTCAGAGTCTGCTCACGGTGTGGCGTGCAGTATGACATCAAATTCAACTCTAAAAAGAGTGTTATCGTGATTGCTAAAACCAAGGAGGATCAGAAGCTACATTTTCCCTCATTTGTATGGGAGGTCAAGAGCTAAATGTGGTGCACAAAATGAAATATTTGGGTGACATCATCAGGAATGACCTCAGTGATGATGACGATGTGTGTATGCTCACGCTAATATGCTGGCACGTAAACTTCATATGTGTAGAGATGATGTTAAAACAGCTCTCTGCAGAGCCGACTGTACTCACTGTATACAGCCCAGCTGTGGTGCAGCTGTATAAAGCCAACATGAAGAAGACTCAGGTCCATTTAATGATGCTTTTAGAATCTTGCTCAAGCTTCCAAGATGGACAAGTGCAAGTCATATGTTTGTGTCGTAATGTTCCACCTTCCATGCTGTGGTGAGGAATTTTATTTACAAATTTAAATGTCGGTTAAATGACTCAGAACATGTAATTATAAAAGCCTTAACTGATCCAACACAAGTGACACAAGATGTACTTCTTGTTTCTGGAAACATTGGAACAAATGTCTGTATGTTTTTAACAACGAGTGACTTGTTTTAACTGCAATGATTACACTTGTGTCTTGGTGTCCTCGTGTTGTATTTTATATGTTGTTGTATTTGTTTGTTGTTGTTTTTGATACTATATGGACTCATGAGTCTCAAATAAGTTGATATAAGTTGAACTACAGAAATGTGTTCAGGTGGAGCCTCTAGTGGCCACTAGAGGAACTGCATGACGTCACACCTTCAGCTCTCAGCTGCTCCTCATCCTCCTCATCATCAATACTGTTATGATGACAACATAATATTTTACTTTTATTCAACTTTATTTTAATTTCCTCCGTTTCATCAAAAACAATAACCAGGCTCATTAAAATGAATTTAATGAATCAAGTTAAGACCTTTTTAATACGACAGAGAAAGAGATTTAATATCAGTTTCAGGATCAAACTGTTAAAAAGTATAAAAAGGAAACCAGCAGACATGCCTGGAACTATTTATTATAATATCACATTTATGTAATACTTTCTAATCTAGCAGTATATCACAATCATTCTTTATGATGTAATTAATTAAAATAACAATTAAGAGCGATAACTATGATGAATAAACGAATCTGCAACATTTTTCTTTTACAAATTAATAATAACTAATGTCTCCGTCTCCAGCAGCACCAGTTTAACCTTTGTGTAGATACATACAGACTTTAATATCTTGTAAGGTTTTATATTAATGAGATTACAGCCGATACTAAAATGATTTCAGATCAGCTCTGTAGCTTTAAATCCAGTATCAATAATCATAATCACATGCAGCTTTAATGAATACATAGAACCTTTAGTTCCTTAGAGCTTCAGTGGAACCTGCAGAGAGAACAGATGGAAGAGACGACGCGTTGTGTTCAAACATCATAATTTAATTCTAGTTCCACTACAGCACAGATCTACACAACACGTTCACGGTTCATGCAACGTCTATTACAGCCAGGCGGGACTCTTCACACACATCTGACCCCAGAGCAGTCGCACCTCAGGGAGCCTCCGGCTGCTGGAGTCTCACCTTCTACCACAAGAGAACGAGCAACACGGACACGCGCTTCCATCGCTACGAACCCGACCAACGAAGCAACTCGACCAACGGACACGCGGTTCCATCGCTACGAACCCGACCAACGAAGCAACTCGACCAACGGACACGCGGTTCCATCGCTACGAACCCGACCAACGAAGAAGCAACTCGACCAACGGACACGTGCTTCCATCGCTACGAACCCGACCAACGAAGAAATTCGGCCAACGGACACGCGCTTCCATCGCTACGAACCCGACCAACGAAGAAACTCGACCAACGGACACGAGCTTCCATCGCTACGAACCCGACCAACGAAGAAGAAACTCGACCAACGGACACACGGTTCCATCGCTACGAACCCGACCAACGAAGAAGAAATTCGACCAATGGACACGCGCTTCCATCGCTACGAACCCGACCAACGAAGAAGAAACTCGACCAACGGACACACGCTTCCATCGCTACGAACCCGACCAACGAAGAAACTCGACCAACGGACACGTGCTTCCATCGCTACGAACCCGACCAACGAAGAAGAAACTCGACCAACGGACACGCGGTTCCATCGCTACGAACCCGACCAACGAAGAAGAAACTCGACCAACGGACACGCGCTTCCATCGCTACGAACCCGACCAACGAAGAAGAAACTCGACCAACGGACACGCGCTTCCATCGCTATGAACCCGACCAACGAAGAAGAAACTCGACCAACGGACACGTGGTTCCATCGCTACGAACCCGACCAACGAAGAAGAAACTCGACCAACGGACACGTGGTTCCATCGCTACGAACCCGACCAACGAAGAAGAAACTCGACCAACGGACACGTGCTTCCATCGCTACGAACCCGACCAACGAAGAAGAAACTCGACCAACGGACACGTGCTTCCATCGCTACGAACCCGACCAACAAAAACAAAACGGTTAAATTATTGTCAGCTTGTCAAAAACACATCAAAACATCGGAATCCATTCCCTGAATGGCGTCATCTGAAAATGAATCACTGAATAACATAACTTCCTGTACAGCGTGTCCCTTTAAACAGTAGAAAAAACAGCATTTTGGTTTTCAGGAGCGTCTCGTAACAAAATACAAAAAAACAAAGAAAAGTCAAATCAAGTTTATATGAAAGTTGTTTTTGACCCTGTGAGATGCAGCACATGTGAGTTCAGGTTCCAGTGGTCTCTGGTGGTCCCTGTGGTCTCTGGTGGCCCCTGTGGTCCTGGTGCAGAGCGCCCCCTGCAGCATTCAGGCCGTTATTACACAAAGTCAACAGGAGAAAGAAAAGTTGGTCCAACCATCGAACAGAAGCAGGTTTTAATATTTAACTCATGAACTCGTTATCAGAACAGAACAGGCCTTCAAAATAAAACTACGGATCAGGTTGATCTCTCTAACTATCATAATCATAATGATTATCATAATCATAATAATGATTTAAATCTCACAAGGAACTGAATTCCTAAATGTGATGTTGAATCATCAGTAAAGACTCTGAAGTTATTATGAACATATTAATATTAGTATCAAGCCAGACTTTCATTTTTCAAAGAAAATAATAAATTAAATTTAAGATTGAATTTATTTTTGTGAATGTTAAAAATACTTGAAATAAAGTATTGAAACATTCAGCTGGATGGTTTTCAAAGTGAAATATGTCTTCAGTAGTGATTACTGCTATGAACCAGAACCAGAACTAGAACCAGAACCAGCGTCCTGGTTCTGCGTCCCACAGGTCAACGCTACGAAGACACAGCGTGTGTTTCCCAGTTTGTTTGTGACGATACAATCAGATAAATAAAGTCAGTTTCCTGCCGGAGGATCCACAGTGTTCCAGAGTCTGAGAGGACGACGAACACAAACTCAACCTGCAGACGGAACAAAATAAAACAAATATGGAGGAAAATATAAAAAATAAGGCCCCTCAAGAAAATCACAAACTATTCCTAATAAAGGGAGGAAAACAAAAAAGAGGCACCAAAGAGTCGAGATATCAAAAGAGCAGTCAGTCTGTGGTACGAAAACGTTTTGACTTCTTGTGTTTCATAAAAAGACGACGTGGAGCGGCTACATCATCCGGGAGGACGTTCCTGACGGGAAGTGACCGAGGTGCTGCTTCTGTCGCCGGCCGCGCTTCGTCTTGTTGCATCTCCTGCAGAACACGACAGGAAGTACACGACATTAAGTAGACCACAGGAAGTACGCAGCAGGAAGCAGACCACAGGAAGTACGCGACAGGAAGTACACCACAGGAAGTACATGACAGGAAGTACAAGACAGGAAGTACGTGACAGGAAGTAGACCACAGGAAGTACGTGACAGGAAGTACACCACAGGAAGTACACCACAGGAAGTACAGTTTTGGTAGTAGAGGTGGTGATGGTAGTAAAGGTAGTTGTGGTGGTAGTAGAGGTAGTTGTGGTGGTAGTAAAGGTAGTTGTGGCGGTAGTAGAGGTAGTTGTGGCGGTAGTAAAGGTAGTTGTGGTGGTAGTAAAGGTAGTTGTGATGGTAGTAGAGGCAGTTGTGGTGGTAGTAAAGGTAGTTGTGATGGTAGTAGAGGTAGTTGAGGTAGTTGTGATGGTAGTAGAGGTAGTTGTGATGGTAGTAAAGGTAGTTGTGATGGTAGTAGAGGTAGTTGTGGTGGTAGTAAAGGTAGTTGTGGTGGTAGTAGAGGTAGTTGTGGTGGTAGTAGAGGCAGTTGTGATGGTAGTAGAGGTAGTTGTGATGGTAGTAGAGGTAGTAAAGGTAGTTGTGATGGTAGTAGAGGTAGTTGTGGTGGTAGTAAAGGTAGTTGTGGTGGTAGTAGAGGCAGTTGTGGTGGTAGTAGAGGTAGTTGTGATGGTAGTAAAGGTAGTTGTGGTGGTAGTAAAGGTAGTTGTGGTGGTAGTAAAGGTAGTTGTGGTGGTAGTAAAGGTAGTTGTGGTGGTAGTAGAGGTAGTTGTGGCGGTAGTAGAGGTAGTTGTGGCGGTAGTAGAGGTAGTTGTGGCGGTAGTAGAGGTAGTTGTGATGGTAGTAGAGGTAGTAAAGGTAGTTGTGGTGGTAGTAAAGGTAGTTGTGGTGGTAGTAGAGGCAGTTGTGGTGGTAGTAAAGGTAGTTGTGATGGTAGTAAAGGTAGTTGTGGTGGTAGTAGAGGTAGTTGTGGTGGTAGTAGAGGTAGTTGTGATGGTAGTAAACGTAGTTGTGGTGGTAGTAAAGGTAGTGAGGCGACTGTGGCTAAGTGGATAGCAGGGCTGGTAGCAGGTAGTTGTGGTGGTAGTAGAGGTAGTTGTGATGGTAGTAAAGGTAGTTGTGGTGGTAGTAAATGTAGTTGTGATGGTAGTAGAGGTAGTTGTGGTGGTAGTAGAGGCAGTTGTGGTGGTAGTAAAGGTAGTTGTGATGGTAGTAGAGGTAGTAGAGGTAGTTGTGATGGTAGTAGAGGTAGTTGTGATGGTAGTAGAGGTAGTTGTGGTGGTAGTAGAGGTAGTTGTGGTGGTAGTAGAGGTAGTTGTGGTGGTAGTAGAGGTAGTTGTGGTGGTAGTAGAGGTAGTAGAGGTAGTTGTGGTGGTAGTAGAGGTAGTTGTGGTGGTAGTAGAGGTAGTTGTGGTGGTAGTAAAGGTAGTTGTGGTGGTAGTAGAGGCAGTTGTGATGGTAGTAAAGGTAGTTGTGGTGGTAGTAGAGGTAGTTGTGGTGGTAGTAGAGGTAGTTGTGGTGGTAGTAGAGGTAGTTGTGATGGTAGTAGAGGTAGTAGAGGTAGTTGTGATGGTAGTAGAGGTAGTTGTGATGGTAGTAGAGGTAGTTGTGATGGTAGTAGAGGTAGTTGTGATGGTAGTAAAGGTAGTTGTGGTGGTAGTAGAGGCAGTTGTGGTGGTAGTAGAGGTAGTTGTGATGGTAGTAAAGGTAGTTGTGGTGGTAGTAGAGGTAGTTGTGGTGGTAGTAGAGGTAGTTGTGGCGGTAGTAGAGGTAGTTGTGATGGTAGTAGAGGTAGTAAAGGTAGTTGTGGTGGTAGTAGAGGTAGTTGTGGTGGTAGTAAAGGTAGTTGTGGTGGTAGTAGAGGCAGTTGTGGTGGTAGTAAAGGTAGTTGTGATGGTAGTAAAGGTAGTTGTGGTGGTAGTAGAGGTAGTTGTGGTGGTAGTAGAGGTAGTTGTGATGGTAGTAAAGGTAGTTGTGGTGGTAGTAAAGGTAGTGAGGCGACTGTGGCTAAGTGGATAGCAGGGCTGGTAGCAGGTAGTTGTGGTGGTAGTAGAGGTAGTTGTGATGGTAGTAAAGGTAGTTGTGGTGGTAGTAAAGGTAGTTGTGATGGTAGTAGAGGTAGTTGTGGTGGTAGTAGAGGCAGTTGTGGTGGTAGTAAAGGTAGTGGTGATGGTAGTAGAGGTAGTTGAGGTAGTTGTGATGGTAGTAGAGGTAGTTGTGATGGTAGTAGAGGTAGTTGTGATGGTAGTAGAGGCAGTTGTGGTGGTAGTATAGGTAGTTGTGGTGGTAGTAGAGGTAGTTGTGGTGGTAGTAGAGGTAGTTGTGATGGTAGTAGAGGTAGTAAAGGTAGTTGTGGTGGTAGTAGAGGTAGTTGTGGTGGTAGTAAAGGTAGTTGTGGTGGTAGTAGAGGCAGTTGTGGTGGTAGTAAAGGTAGTTGTGATGGTAGTAAAGGTAGTTGTGGTGGTAGTAGAGGTAGTTGTGGTGGTAGTAGAGGTAGTTGTGATGGTAGTAAAGGTAGTTGTGGTGGTAGTAAAGGTAGTGAGGCGACTGTGGCTAAGTGGATAGCAGGGCTGGTAGCAGGTAGTTGTGGTGGTAGTAGAGGTAGTTGTGATGGTAGTAAAGGTAGTTGTGGTGGTAGTAAAGGTAGTTGTGATGGTAGTAGAGGTAGTTGTGATGGTAGTAAAGGTAGTTGTGATGGTAGTAGAGGTAGTTGTGGTGGTAGTAGAGGCAGTTGTGGTGGTAGTAAAGGTAGTGGTGATGGTAGTAGAGGTAGTTGAGGTAGTTGTGATGGTAGTAGAGGTAGTTGTGATGGTAGTAGAGGTAGTTGTGATGGTAGTAGAGGCAGTTGTGGTGGTAGTATAGGTAGTTGTGGTGGTAGTAGAGGTAGTTGTGGTGGTAGTAGAGGTAGTTGTGATGGTAGTAGAGGTAGTAAAGGTAGTTGTGGTGGTAGTAGAGGTAGTTGTGATGGTAGTAAAGGTAGTTGTGGTGGTAGTAAAGGTAGTTGTGGTGGTAGTAAAGGTAGTGAGGCGACTGTGGCTAAGTGGATAGCAGGGCTGTCTTTCAATCAGAGGGTCGGGGTTCAAACCCCGGCTCTGCTAGTTGCATGTCGATGTGTCCTTGAGCAAGACACTTAACCCCAAAATGTCTCCCGTAGCTGAGCCTGCGGTGTAGAAATGTGATAGACTGTGAATTGTCTCTTTGGATAAAAGCGTCTGCTAAATTACTGTAATGTAGTAGAGGTCTTTGTCAGCACTAGTTGGTCTTTTTGTCTTACTAGTTGAACATAAACTCTACAAGTTAACTAGTAAGGTTGAGATCGACGTTAACTAGTTGACTTATTAACATGCAGCCACTAGTTACAGGTCCTCCATGTCTACGAGTATTCAAATGAAGCAGTCAGGATAAGGACCAAATGCTGAGTCTTGATTGGTTGGTATTTTGAACTGGAGGGCCAATAGGAACCCTCGATTAACCCATCTTATCATCAGCAGCATTCCTGCTATCACTGGTTCCACTAGAGGAGTACATGCCTTCCATGAGGTAGTACTGCTGGTAGTATTTGTAGTATGAGTGCCTGGTGTACCTGGTGAAGCACATGACCACGGCGACGATGACTGCGATCTGAACTGCTCCGATGATGGCAGCGATGAGGACGTAGTGCAGCTTCTGACC
>JAFEUB010000264.1:855000-865000 GCA_024529925.1 Ophthalmolycus amberensis | reverse complement strand
TCAGGTGGATCAGGACACCAGAGGACGACGCAGTCAGAGACATGAAGGGCAGTAAGAAAAACCGGGCGGGTCAGATAAATTACAGAAATGCAGAATGTGATTGGATCTGGTGAAGAGCTCCACACGACTGGTTTAGGACTCGAAGCTGAAGAGTTTAGGACTGGGGAGTGGTCTCTGGACTTGGCTCTGGACTTGCCTGTCTTGACCCGGGACCTGACTTGCCGGACTTGAGTGCAAAGACTCAAGACTTACTTGTGACTTGCAAACTGATGACTTGGTCCCAACTCTGCTGAGGCGGTTCCTCCCTGGACCATCGAGAACCCCTCAATCCTGCAGCAGGGGCTGTTTGGGGACTCAGAACCAAACCTCCGGGTTCCTGCACTCAAAATGCAGGTCAGGTTCCTGAGTCCGTAAAAGGTTCTTGAGTTCAGATGCAGACCGATAGACCTCCATTCTGAAGAAGACCAGGACAGAGTTTCAGATCAGCTTGAACACTGAAACGGCCTCGGGTCCATGAAACCTCTCCGACTGGCTCTGAGAGAGTCTCTGTGATGTGAAGTGATTCAGGACTCTGACGAGTCAGTGACCCGAGACACGACCACAGAACAGCATCTCACCGTCGGGTTAGAACGGTTCTACAACGTACAGAACAGCATCTCACCGTCGGGTTAGAACGGTTCTACAACGTACAGAACAGCATCTCACCGTCGGGTTAGAACGGTCCTACAACGTACAGAACAGCATCTCACCGTCGGGTTAGAAAGGTTCTACAACGTACAGAACAACATCTCACCGTCGGGCTAGAACGGTTCTACAACGTACAGAACAGCATCTCACCGTCGGGTTAGAAAGGTTCTACAACGTACAGAACAGCATCTCACCGTCGGGTTAGAAAGGTTCTACAACGTACAGAACAGCATCTCACCGTCGGGTTAGAAAGGTTCTACAACGTACAGAACAGCATCTCACCGTCGGGTTAGAAAGGTTCTACAACGTACAGAACAGCATCTCACCGTCGGGCTAGAACGGTGCTACAACGTACAGAACAACCTGAAGCAGCATCCTGTCAACAGAGAAGACACGAGCCGCTGGTCACGAGTTTAAAGAAGCCGACGAGTGTTCAGTGTTTGATCAGACGAGCTGCTGTGATGAAGAAAGAGACGCTGATCTGAGGCCAGTCAGGAACAAAGAACATTGACCTGAAACTCAAGAGGAAGAAGGTCTTCATCCTCCGGAGATCAGTGAAGCGAAAACAGACTAACACCTCTCTCTCTCTCTCTCTCTCTCTCTCTCTCTCTCTCTCTCTCTCTCTCTCTCTCTCTCTCTCTCTCTCTCTCTCTCTCTCTCTCTCTCTCTCTCTCTCTCTCTCTCTCTCTCTCTCTCTCTCTCTCTCTCTCTCTCTCTCTCTCTCTCTCTCTCTCTCTCTCTCTCTCTCTCTCTCTCTCTCTCTCTCTCTCTCTCTCTCTCTCTCTCTCTCTCTCTCTCTCTCTCTCTCATCTTGTGTTTCTCTTCTCTCCATCCAGCGTATGTGGACACACCTTTGAACTAAAGAGTTCATCTGAACCAGATCAGAGCTGACGATCGTTGAACTGTTGAGAGATTTTGTTTAGATGAGTTTGTTCATGAGCTGTAAACTGAGGCAGAGGTGTGAGCTCTCAAGTCTTCTCCAGGAGAACATCTGTGACCAACAGAAGAAGAAGCGTTCACATCTTCTGCAGATAGAAACCACAACGATTTCATCCTTTAGATCCTTTCGTTCAGTGTTTTTATGAACTATTTTAGTTACTCATTTCTGGATTTAGATCAGAGAACAGACAGAAAACATCAAACTCTGACGCGTGAATCTTTAAAAACACAAACGTAGAGTTTGTGAAGTCTTTATCAGACAGTCACTTTGTTGGGGACTATTTTCAGCGGCGGATTGATCCACAGGACGCTTTATGTGACTCAGAATAAACTAGTCTATTTTTTGTAGATAACGATTATTTTGGATTAATCTCAAGATTATTTTCTCCATTAAATGATTGTTTGGTTTGTAAAAATAGTAAAAATAGTAAAATAAATAGTGACACCTTCACAATGTTTGTTTAGTCCAAACCTAATCATCATTACTAATACATTAACCGTATTACTTATACATTCATATCACTAATAAATTAACATTATAACATTATTACTAATATTGTAATATTGTTAACATTACTACATGAGGAACCAGCACGTGTGTCTCCATGAAGAATGAGCTGAACTATTCATCTAAATAGTTCGTTAATCATCTCAGATCTCATTTATTAATCGATAATTCAACATTATCTTGAATAACCTCTTAATTTATTCTGCTCTTACAAAGTAACTCAAGCTGTCACATAAATGTAGAAGTAGAAGGTAGGATGACATAAAACTACAAGTACCTCGTATGTGTACTGAAGTTCACAACTTGAGTACATGTACTTAGTTACTTTCCAACATCTGTATAAAAAGATCAAAGCAGTAAATGTGTCACATTTGTGATCTTTTTGTTGAGAATCCTTATATATTTATACTTCTCTACACATTCAGACTGCTGTCATGATATATATATATATATATATATATATATATATATATATATTTATACTTCTCTACACATTCAGACTGCTGTCATGATATATATATATATATATATATATATATATATATATATATATATATATATATTTATACTTCTCTACACATTCAGACACGACGTCACATCACTGACTTCATGCTGATGAAGGAACACGATGTGTTTTTAATGGAGATCAACGGCTCCAAGAACATCATCACACGCGCACACGCACACACGCGCACACGCACACACGCACACACGCACACACACACCCTCGCCCTGGTTCTTCAGCCTGTAATTAACCCTGAAATAGAGCCCAGTTAAAGTGAGGAGTGGTCAACACACACACACACACACACACACACGCACACACACACACACACACACTCCTTCTGAATCATCTCTGATCTCACTGTACAGGTGATGCCTCTGTTGTTATGGTGACGATATGATGTAGGGACGGTGTGAGTGAGTGAGTGAGTGAGTGAGTGAGCGAGTAAGTGAAGGACACATTGGGACCCGATGGCTCAGACCACATCCAGAGCCGAGACAACAGGAAGAGAGCACAACAACTTCCTGGTCCGTCCTGTGATGTCACGAGCCCCAAAAAAAGACTTTTCCTCATTGACTGACATTGACTCTCATTGAGAATCTGTAACTCATGTATTCTGAGGGGACTCAACTAACCCAGTACCAACACCTGACCAGCCCTTCTTAAAGGAGCAGCGCGCACCAGTTAGCGGCCTCTAGTGGGGGGTTTGCAGATTGCAACCAACTGAATAACTCTTTCAGGACTCAGAGAGCTACGGTGGCCTTCAGGTGACATAAAACACGAGAGTCTCTCTGTAGAGTCGAGCGTTCCGTTTGTCCACTCTGGGCTCCTGTAGAAACACGGAGAAGAGCTCATGCTAAGCTAACGATAACGAGTCTTAGCTTCAGATCATTACAGACATTATGAAAACGTAAAGTTATGAATATTATACAGCAATGTTTAATCATTCGGTCCTGCAAGCTGTAACAAAAGCTCAAATCGTTTATTTTCGGGCTGGGAGGAGGCGGGGCTAAAGGAAACGCCTGTGACATCACCTGTGACATCACCTGGTAACACCGGCTGAGGCCTTTCGTCATCTCTTTGGGTGTCAGATCTCCATCAAACAGAAACCCCAAAGATGTGTCAAGATAACAGCTGGATCATGTGATCATCATCCAATAAAGAGGGGGGGGGGGGGCAAACTGTGACCTCTGACCTCCTCAAAACCTCCAACGTGATCAGAAAACCAGAGGTGATGCGTTCAGGTGTAAACAGGATGTTGTTGTTGTGTCTCACCTGGGCAGTCGGCGGCCTTCCCGGGGCCGCAGTCCGCACCACCACCGCTGCGGGGGAACGAGGTCCGGACGGCGGGGAGGACCAGCAGGAGCAGCAGGCAGCAGCACCAGGAGACCCGGCACACCGGAGCCATGATGGAGGCCGGAGGGGAGAGGGAGAAGAGGGGAGAGGTGGAGAATAAAGGGAGAGGTGGAGGTTTAAATGAAGATAGAGGTTCAGGTCTGTGTGTGCAGGGGTAGATAGAGGTCTTCAAACACAGACGGAGGAGGAGAAAGAAGATTAAAAAACAGGAATAGAAATATTCTGTTTTTCTAGATTCGTCCTTCAAATGAAATCCAGAGTGAAAACTGTCCGCAGGAAACGAGCCGAGCTGAAATATAGCGACTTCAGATCCGGACGCCCTCCATGAGTTTCCTCTCCGCGGCTCCGGAGTCTCTCTGGAGGAAAGAAAAGCTCCGAAAAACACGATGAGAGCCGGGAGGAGGGCTGCTAGACGAAGCCCCGGATAACAAAGCAAAGCAGGGCCTGGGGCTGCACACACCGACCCCCCCCACACACACACACACACACACTCTCTCTCTCACACACTCACACACACACACACACCTCCACCACCCCCTAAAACCAGTCTGATCACAGCCCGGACCGAGCCTCCATCCCCCAGCCCCGCTGCCTCGCACTCAAACCGGCGGGGAGAACCGCGGAGCGTTCCGCGGACAAAAGAGATCCAGGTGGGAAAAAAAGAAGCGGCTTCCAGTAGCGTCCAGGCCGAAGAGGAGCGAGTGTGCGCCGGGGACGATTTGCGGATTTGGTGGGTCGGTCGGACCGGGACTCCCTTTTTCTTTTTTTCTTTTTTGTCCTGCTGTTCTTCTTCTACTGAAGCAAATCAACAAAGGCTGGGACCACGTGACCTGCAGGAGACCACTCCCACTGAGAGACGCTGCACGCTGTCCTCTGGAGACTGATGATTAACCTCGTCTCTGTCAATATACACAAGTTACAACGATATACAATATACACAATAAATACATGAATATACAATAATACACACATATATACAATAATACACACATACAATAATACACACATATATACAATAACGCACAATATATACAATATGCACAATAAATACATGAATACACAATACATGCATTAATCCACCAATATGTACATTAATACACAAATATATACAATATACACAAATAAATAGATGTCAGCCAATAAATGCATCAACAACAAAATGTAAAATATATATGCAAATATATCAGTCAATAAATATATACATTTAAATCAATAAATACAATAATTAATAAAATAATACACAAATAAATACATCAATCAATACATGAATCAATCAATATTATTTTTAATATATATATAATATATGTATATATATTACATATATATATATATATTATATATATATATATATAAATACATACATAAATTCATGAATAAATAAATACATACATTCGCATCACTAAATCAATAAATGATTCACTCAATGAATAAAAAATAGATACATAAATAATAAATATATAAATACATAAATATATTGATAAATAAATACAATAATCAAGAAATTAATAAATACATAAAAACATCGAATTAAATAAATGCATCAATATATCAATCAATTAATGAATACATGAATAAATACATGAATGAATAAATGTGATGAAATATGTTTTTATCAAAGTCCACAGAGACGGATGGCTCTGCAGGTATTTGGATTTAAAACATGAATAAAATCTTTCACATACACACGAGGCAAACTTTTAATATTCTTCACGCTGAATTCAGTTTGTACATGAAAACATGAACCTCGAGCAGAGGCCTGAAAATAGGTGAAGGGTCTAAAAGGTTAATGAACACGTGATCTTAATGAACACTAACACGTGATCTTAATCAACACTAACACGTGATCTTAATCAACTCTAACACGTTATCTTAATCAACACCAACGCGTGATCTTAATGAACACTAACACGTGATCTTAATCAACACCAACGCGTGATCTTAATGAACACTAACACGTGATCTTAATGAACACTAACACGTGATCTTAATGAACACTAACACGTGATCTTAATCAACTCTAACACGTTATCTTAATCAACACCAACGCGTGATCTTAATGAACACTAACACGTGATCTTAATCAACACCAATGCGTGATCTTAATGAACACTAACACGTGATCTTAATGAACACTAACACGTGATCTTAATGAACACTAACACGTGATCTTAATCAACACCAACGCGTGATCTTAATGAACACTAACACGTGATCTTAATGAACACTAACACGTGATCTTAATGAACACTAACACGTGATCTTAATCAACTCTAACACGTTATCTTAATCAACACCAACGCGTGATCTTAATGAACACTAACACGTGATCTTAATCAACACCAACGCGTGATCTTAATGAACACTAACACGTGATCTTAATGAACACTAACACGTGATCTTAATGAACACTAACACGTGATCTTAATGAACACTAACGCGTGATCTTAATCAACTCTAACACGTTATCTTAATCAACACCAACGCGTGATCTTAATGAACACTAACACGTGATCTTAATCAACACCAACGCGTGATCTTAATGAACACTAACGCGTGATCTTAATGAACACTAACGCGTGATCTTAATGAACACTAACACGTGATCTTAATGAACACTAACACGTGATCTTAATCAACACTAACACGTGATCTTAATCAACACTAACACGTGATCTTAATCAACACCAACGCGTGATCTTAATGAACACTAACACGTGATCTTAATGAACACTAACACGTGATCTTAATGAACACTAACACGTGATCTTAATCAACACCAACGCGTGATCTTAATGAACACTAACACGTGATCTTAATGAACACTAACACGTGATCTTAATGAACACTAACACGTGATCTTAATGAACACTAACACGTGATCTTAATCAACACCAACGCGTGATCTTAATGAACACTAACACGTGATCTTAATGAACACCAACACGTGATCTTAATCAACACCAACGCGTGATCTTAATGAACACTAACACGTGATCTTAATGAACACTAACGCGTGATCTTAATGAACACTAACACGTGATCTTAATGAACACTAACACGTGATCTTAATCAACACCAACACGTGATCTTAATGAACACTAATGCGTGATCTTAATGAACACTAACGCGTGATCTTAATCAACACCAACGCGTGATCTTAATGAACACTAACACGTGATCTTAGTGAACACTAACACGTGATCTTAATCAACACCAACTCGTGATCTTAATGAACACTAACGCGTGATCTTAGTGAACACTAACACGTGATCTTAATGAACACTAACGCGTGATCTTAATGAACACTAACACGTGATCTTAATGAAGACTAACGCGTGATCTTAATGAACACTAACACGTGATCTTAATGAACACTAACACGTGATCTTAATCAACACCAACGCGTGATCTTAATGAACACCAACGCGTGATCTTAATGAACACTAACACGTGATCTTAATGAACACTAACGCGTGATCTTAATGAACACTAACACGTGATCTTAATCAACACCAACGCGTGATCTTAATGAACACTAACACGTGATCTTAATGAACACTAACGCGTGATCTTAATGAACACTAACACGTGATCTTAATGAACACTAACACGTGATCTTAATCAACACCAACACGTGATCTTAATGAACACTAACGCGTGATCTTAATGAACACTAACACGTGATCTTAATCAACACCAACGCGTGATCTTAATGAACACTAACACGTGATCTTAGTGAACACTAACACGTGATCTTAATCAACACCAACTCGTGATCTTAATGAACACTAACGCGTGATCTTAGTGAACACTAACACGTGATCTTAATGAACACTAACACGTGATCTTAATGAACACTAACACGTGATCTTAGTGAACACCAACACGTGATCTTAGTGAACACCAACACGTGATCTTAATGAACACTAACACGTGATCTTAATGAACACTAACACGTGATCTTAATCAACACCAACGCGTGATCTTAATGAACACTAACACGTGATCTTAATGAACACTAACGCGTGATCTTAATGAACACTAACACGTGATCTTAATCAACACCAACGCGTGATCTTAATGAACACTAACACGTGATCTTAATGAACACTAACACGTGATCTTAATCAACACCAACACGTGATCTTAATGAAGGCAAGGCAAGGCAAGGCAAGTTTATTTGTATAGCACATTTCAACAACAAGGTAATTCAAAGTGCTTCACATAAAACCATTAAAAGCATCAAAACACAAGGCAAAAGAAAAGGAGATTTCAAAAACAATTAAAAAACAGTGTAAGAAATAAAATGCAGTAGTAAAATGCAGAAATGCAGGAAATTGATTCATATATTAATTGAACGTGGTTCAATTAAAGGCAGCAGCAAACAGAAAGGTCTTCAATCTTGATTTAAATGAGCTGAGGGTCTCAGCAGACCTGCAGCTTTCTGGGACTTTGTTCCAGATATGTGGAGCAGAAAAACTGAACGCTGCTTCTCCATGTTTAGTTCTGACTCTGGGAACAGAAAGTAGACCTGTCCCAGACGACCTGAGGGGTCGGGATGGTTCATAAGGTAGCAGCAGATCAGAGATGTATTTTGGTCCTAAACCATTCAGTGCTTTGTAAACCAACAGCAGGATTTTAAAGTCAATTCTTTGTTGGACAGGAAGCCAGTGCAAAGACCTCAGAACTGGAGTGATGTGGTCCACCCTCCTGGTCTTAGTGAGGACTCGAGCTGCAGCGTTCTGAATCAGCTGCAGCTTTCTGACGGATTTTTTACAGAGACCTGTAAACACACCGTTACAGTAGTCCAGTCTGCTGAAGATAAATGCGTGGACAAGTTTTTCCAAATCCTGTTGAGACATAAATCCTCTAATCCTTGATATATTCTTCAGGTGATAGTAGGCTGATTTTGTAATTGTCTTGATATGGCTGTTCAGGTTGAGGTCTGAATCCATAACTACACCTAGATTTCTGGCTTGGTTTGTGGGTTTTAACATCAGTGACTGAAGCTGAGCGGTGATTTTCAATTGTTCGTCCTTGGTACCAAAAACAATTACTTCTGTTTTATCTTTGTTTAATTGAAGAAAATTCTGGCACATCCAGTTGTTGATTTGTTCAATGCAGTTACCCAGCCCTTGTATGGGATTATAGTCCCCTGGTGACATAGTTATGTAGATTTGTGTGTCGTCTGCATAATTATGATAACACACTTTGTTGTTTTCCATAATCTGAGCTAGTGGAAGCATGTAGATGTTGAACAGAGGGGGCCCCAGTATTGAACCTTGGGGAACACCACATGTCATTTTAGTCAGCTCTGATGTGTAATCAGCTACAGACACAAAGTATTCTCGGCCCTTCAAGTAGGATTCAAACCAGTTAAGTGCTGTGCCAGAGAGTCCCACCCAGATTTTTAGTCTTTCTAGGAGTATGGCATGGTCGACCGTGTCGAATGCAGCACTGAGATCTAGTAACACTAAGACTGAACTTCTGCCATTGTCTATGTTTAAGTGGATGTCGTTGAAAACCTTAACAAGAGCAGTTTCAGTGCTGTGGTGCTGTCGAAAGCCTGACTGGAAAACATCAAAGCAGTTATTTACGGCCAAGAAGTCGGTCAGCTGTTGGAAAACCGCTTTTTCAATTATTTTACTTAAAAATGGGAGGTTTGATATTGGCCTATAATTTTTCATCGTTGCGGAGTCTAAACTAGCTTTCTTTAGGAGTGGTTTAATAACTGCAGTTTTTAGGGCTTGTGGGAAGACACCTGAGAGAAGGGATGTGTTTACAATTTGTAAAAGATCAGTGGTCATGCAGTTTGAAATATTTTTGAAAAAGTGTGTTGGTAGAATATCCAAGCAGCAGGAGGATGACTTCAGATGTTGTATGATGTCTTCTAGGCTTCTACGGTCGATTGAATGAAATTGTGTCATGATATTTGAATGGATGTTAGATCGGGACAACACATATCCTGTGGTTGATGTGGAGGCACTGACTGCTTGTCTAATTTT
>JAFEUB010000264.1:842500-850000 GCA_024529925.1 Ophthalmolycus amberensis | reverse complement strand
GGTTAGGTAGATTAGGCTACCCACTGCCTCTCTGTATTTTCTGGGGTCACCTAGCTTCTCATCAGTGTAATGTAGCTTTGGTTCACAAGGTGTTGACCTGGGTTTACAATCCTGCATATTAAACCTGTCAAGCAGCTTGTCAACATAGCTCTGCTGTGACATGGTCACACATCCATTACACTGGTCAAAAGTGATACCAAGAAAATTCTTCAGTCTGCCCAAATCTTTCATCTGGAACTTCACAGCAAGCATCTCTTTTACTGCTTTTAAAGCACTCTCATCACTGGCTGCAATAACCAGGTCATCAACCCAGATCAGTAGGATCACCTTGTCATGTTCCGTTTCTCTCTCATAAACACAGTGATCGGCTGGATTCTGTACAAACATATTTTCACATAGATAGTCATGCAACATTATGTTCCAGTTTCGACCTGATTGTTTAAGCCCATATAGTGACTTCTTTAGTCTACACACCATCTTCCCATTTGTCTGAGATTTTACATCATAACCCTCTGGCTGTTCCATGTAAATCTCACAATCAATTGGTGCATGTAAGTAGGCGGTTTTAACATCCATCTGATGTAGGATCAGATCCTCCTGGGCAGCTTTCTGCATCAACACTCTCACACTAGTCAGGTCGGCAGTAGGAGAAAACGTTTCTCCATAATCTACACCCATCTGTTGACTGTATCCCTTGGCTACATAGCGGGCCTTGTACTTGTCAGATCCATCAACATTGGTTTTGAGAGTATACACCCATCTACCCCCCACTGCTTTCTTGCCCTCAGGTAAGGTGGTCAGAGTAAATGTGTTGTTATCCCTCAGTGCCTTCATCTCATCCATTGCATCTACCCACTTACTTGAGTTGGATGAAGACACAGCATCTCTGAACGTCTGCGGTACATTACAAACCATCCTGTAGCAATAATCAATGTTGATCTGAGCCTGATCACTCTCTATCCCATAGAAGTCTGGCCTCCTCCTCTCTCTAGCAGGGTATCTCCGTGGAGACTGGGATTCGGGCTTGACTCCACCTGTCTGTAGGCCTATCTGGCTTGGACCTGGCCTAGCTTCTGGGATGTCGTTCTGCTCGGGTTTGTCAGGGTCAGGTCTGGTTGCGTTAGACTGCACACCAGTGTCATCGTCGGACATGTCATCAGTCTGCTGTCCCTCAACACAGGACATGAACCTCACCAGTCTGTGCTTCATCACCTTCCTGCTGTCAGGGTAGTAGACCATATAGGCTGGACTGTTCTTGTCATAACCAACGAAGATGCCCTTGTCAGACCTTGACTCTAGCTTCTTCCTGTCCTGCCTGTAGGCGTAACATACAGTACCAAACTTCTGCATCCTGGAGACATTAGGTCTCCTTCCTGTCAGCATAAAGTAAGGTGTCTCTCTGGTGCGGTTGTTGAAACATCTATTCCTCACCACTGCTGCTGTCTGGACCGCATACGGCCATAGCTCCTTGGCTAACTGGCTCTCCAAGAGCATACATCTAGCCATGTCAAAAAGGGTTCTCCAGTTACGCTCAGCAGTGCCATTCTGGTGTGGTGAGTATGGTGCTGATGTTTCATGTCTGATTCTATTCCTACGCAGTAGAGCTTGGTAACCCTGCCCTGTGAACTCTGTACCATTGTCAGACCTGATACACTTCACTTTCCCATATGGGGCTGTGTCGGCTAGAAACCTCTCTGTGGCTTCTACAGTGTCACTCTTGTGCTTTAGATAGTACACAAACACTGCACTTGAATAGTCGTCAGTAAAGGAAAGTGCATACCTATACCCTTCCTTGGACTCTGGGTCAATGGGGCCTGACAAGTCAGTGTGAACCAGCTCTAAGGCTGATTTGGCCCTCACATCAGGCTTCCTGTTTCTGCTCTGAGTGAACTTGCCCTGAGTACACACTTCACATATCATGGATTTGGACGCTTTACCCCTGATTGACATTCCATCCACAACATTCTCTAACTTCATGACATCATCAAAATTACAGTGCCCCAAAATCTCGTGCCACGTCTGAATATCATGACAGCTCATACATTGATCATCACAGTCATTATTTACTGACACAGTAGGCAAATAGAACAGTCTGTTATGCTCATAAATGAGGAAGCGCGTACCGTCTCTATACTGCAAGACGTTTTCTCCTTCCTTGAAGATCACCGTTGCCCCACTATAAGTTGCAGCTCTCACGGAGAAGATGTCTTGGGGATACGAGGGGATGTACAGCGCCTGCTTCAGTGTGGTACTGAGGTGCCGCCCCCTGCTGTCGATCAGACACACCTCGGCATCTCCTCTGCGCTCCGCGACCCCCGTGCAGCTTGTGCCATCGGCCAGCTCCACGCAGTGCGTCTCGGACTGGAATCGGTCATCGAAGTTCTTGAACTTCGCCAGGTCAGTGATGATATGCGCCGTCGCACCGGTGTCCACCATCAAGCCCTTTTTGGTGACACCGCTTCCTGGCTCGCTGGTCACCAGCTTGAACACGAAGGTGTTGTCATCCGTCTCCTCGGACACTCCACGCGCGTTGTCCCGCTGCCACTGTCGCCATCCTCCTCGCCGTCCGGTACTCTCGCCCTGGCCGTACCACTGTTGACCACGCTGACAGTCTCTTACCTTGTGACCTCTCTGGCCACAACGGAAACACACAATGTCCCCGCTCTCGGTGCTGCGTGCACCTGCGCCTGCTGGGGCAGCCCTCCTTGGATGCGCCTGGGCCCCCATGACATTGTCGTCGGCCGCAGCTGTGCGCATACCTTCAGTGCTCTCATAACTGCGCAACTTAGTCTTGAACTCCGCAAAAGAGAGAGTTTCATAACTTTGAGTGATAAAAATGGAAAAAGGCTTAAATGAGTCTGGCAGCCCCTTCAAAATCATTGCAACCAATAGTCCATCGCTTAAAACCTCTCCAGCATTACGCAGCGCTGTGATCGAAGTCTCAGCACGTATGACATAATCAGTCACACTCTCACTACTCATCTTTTGCAAAGAAGTCAGTTCTGTATACAGGCATACAATGCGGGGCTTACCCTTGCCTGCATAATAGTCACGCAAAATCCTGAGCGCTCCACGCCCGTCATCCGCTACCTCTCGCATGACCAGAGACAAACTTTTGTCATCAAGGAATTGGATCAGTTCCGCGTACGCTTCCGCGTTCTTCGCCGCATCCTCAGCCAGTGTGTTTTCTTCTGCGCCATCGGCGGGCTGATTCAAAATGGTGTCCTTCAGTTTCTGCAACCGCAGATGTCCCAAAAACTTCGTCTCCCACAGTTCATAGTTCTTTTCGTCCCCATTAAAAACGAGACGAGACCAACGTGAACTCGTATGTTCGCTCATGGTGCTGGCACTCCAATCCGTGAGATACGCACACAAGCAAATATCTCTCAGTGGCTACTCACGCCGGATATCTCTTCGCACAAACGTCTAACGCATCTGGGCCCATAACCTGTTAAGCAGAGCTTGACTAGAGATATACCGACTCAACACATTTAAACCTGGGAGAACAAAACAACCTGCAGCCACTGGGTCAAGTTCTGAGAACACACGTATATTATTCTGCGCAGGTGCATCAGCTTAAATAGACAGTCACATGACACACTCACACCTGAAATGCATCGGCAATAATTGGGAGCACAATCAGTTGCTTCAATTAACATACCTACAAAAAAGAATTCGCCGTATTTTATAGATAAAGTGATGAAAGTATTTCATATGTTATCCATGTAATCATGAAAAAGGAAGGACGGAGGGAAGTGGATCGGTTTCTTTCCTCCAGCAAACCGCTGTTCGTTCTTTATGTGAAATGAGAAGCTTAACTAAGTAGTTGTGTTGTCTAAATATAACTAAGTAGTGTTGTTGTCTAAATATAACTAAGTAGTGTTGTTGTCTCAACATAACTAAGTAGTTTTGTTGTCTAAACCTAACTAAGTAGTGTTGTTGTCTCAACATAACTAAGTAGTGTTGTTATCTCAACCTAACTAAGTAGTCTTGTTGTCTAAACCTAACTAAGTAGTGTTGTTATCTCAACCTAACTAAGTAGTCTTGTTGTCTAAACCTAACTAAGTAGTGTTGTTGTCTCAACCTAACTAAGTACTTTAGTTGTCTCAACCGAACTAAGTAGTCTTGTTGTCTAAACCTAACTAAGTAGTGTTGTTGTCTCAACATAACTAAGTAGTGTTGTTATCTCAACCTAACTAAGTAGTTTTGTTGTCTAAACCTAACTAAGTAGTGTTGTTGTCTCAACCTAACTAAGTAGTTTAGTTGTCTCAACCTAACTAAGTAGTTTAGTTGTCTCAACCTAACTAAGTAGTGTTGTTGTCTCAACCTAAGTAAGTAGTTTAGTTGTCTCAACCTAACTAAGTAGTTTAGTTGTCTCAACCTAACTAAGTAGTTTAGTTGTCTCAACCTAACTAAGTAGTGTTGTTGTCTCAACCTAAGTAAGTAGTGTTGTTGTCTAGTAGGAGTAGGTTTTCATAAGATATCATCGGAACAGTTGTATACGTTGTTACGTTTCAAATAAATCAACGTTGTCTTCTCGTTTCACACGGTGAACAAACAGCATCTTCTGTTCTATACTTCCTGGTTCATGACTATGTGGAGGACATATTAATTGATTTTGTCTGATATCTACGATTTTCAGCACATTCATTTTTATAGGTGTAGCTCGGAAGCTTTATGAGAGCGGCCTGAGGCGTTAAATCAAATCCTCTCATGTTCTTTATCTCATGTTATCAGATTCACCACAGAACCAGCCACACAAAGTGAAAATGAAGAACATTTATCATCTGTGATGCTGCTGTCTGAGAAGAAACAATTAAAACTGGTGATGATTATAGTGAATAAAAAGCTTTGGGTTTTTTGTCGACTCTACTTTTAGTTCAGAGGATTCTTTGTGTGCCAATTCTATGTTGAGTGATTTTCAAAATAAATGCAGCGCTTCTGTCTGCATTGTGTTGGAGCTGTTTCTCAGGTGTGAGCTCCAGCTATGACCCACATCTGAAGGTGTTTCTGCCTGGCGACTCGTGTCAGCTTTTATTAAACACAAATGAGCAAGTAAATCCATTAAGAGGCTCTTTTTTTATCTGAATCCACAGATGCTTTGTTGGCAGGAATCACACGGCCGCACGCGAATGGTTTTTAGGTAAACAACAGAAAAAACCACACAAAGCAGAGAGGAGTTATTAATTATGAATACAGACAACAGTGCATTGTGGGTGAAATCAGTGACCCCATTAGTGTGAAAACAGGTGTTGAACAAACAGAGGACAAGAAGACGAGGATTTAAAGAGAGACACTTCATGCACTGACTTTAACTCGTCTTCTTTCAGACTCGTGGAGACAAAATATTGATTTTACTACTTTGTCTTTTTGCGTCTGTAGTTTTCTCCTAAATTCACCAAAAGTTACCATTAGATGCCGAACAAACAGCTCTACGGCCAATAACTCCAACACAAGACGAGGATATGTAGCTTTGATTAGAGGGTGTACTGTCCCTTTAAGAACAAATTAATAATTGTAAAAAACTAAGAAAAACGTTCCCAGGTTTCCTTCTGAATTTAAAATATTTATCTTTCAGAGGAAACAAAGAGTTTGAGGACTGATTATAAAGCAGATTAATCTCTGAGAGCAGAGAGCCATCGATGGTGCGTTCAGGTTCATCACCTTTGTGTTCTCTGTTTGTTTCTCTGTTAGTTCTTCTGCTCACGTGACTCACCTTTTGTTTTCACGTGTTTGAAGCGTAACAGAGAAGGGAGCGGCCACATGAACATCGTTATAAAGAACATGAACTGGTTCCACAGCGTGAGGTCCAGAACCTCCATAAAACTCTGCTCTCCTTCAGTAATAATATCCGTTACAGTAACTGTAACTCAGCACAAACAAACAAATCACAAACAAATCATTTTAGTAATGTCATAATATTATAATAATATTTTGGGTTTTATGACATTTTACAGATTAAATATTCAATACAAAATGTATTTATTTATTTATTTATTTATTTACTTGTTTATTTATTTGTTTGTTTATTTATAAATTGATTAATTTATAATGAAAATATTCATGTCAGCTTGGGACAATGTGAAATTTCATGTCACGATTCACGATATTCTCCCAAATAATCAACAATATTTCCCTCTGAACACTGGAGGAGAAGTAAAGTACCTTAAGTTGTACTGCAGCGCAGTACTTCCAGGAGACCCTGAAAGAAAGAAACAGCTGTATTACAGTTTGATTTACTTTATGTTATGTATAAATATCGTGGAACAATTTAGCTTTGAACGTTGAACTGAAATTATAATTTAACTTCTAACAAACAATAAGAATAAAGAACGAAAATAATCAAAACACATAAACAACGCGTTTAATAACGTAAACAAAACAAGACAGACAGAGAGACAGAGAGACAGTGAGAGAGAGAGAGAGAGAGAGAGAGAGAGAGACAGAGAGAGACAGAGAGAGAGAGAGAGAGAGAGACAGAGAGAGAGAGAGAGAGAGAGAGACAGAGAGAGAGAGAGAGAGACAGAGAGAGAGAGAGAGAGCGAGAGAGAGAGAGACAGAGAGAGAGAGAGAGAGACAGAGAGAGAGAGAGAGAGAGCGAGAGAGAGAGAGACAGTGAGAGAGAGAGAGAGACAGAGAGAGAGAGAGAGAGAGAGAGAGAGAGAGAGAGACAGTGAGAGAGAGAGAGAGACAGAGAGAGAGACAGAGAGAGAGAGACAGAGAGAGAGAGAGAGACAGAGAGAGAGAGAGCAGAGAGAGAGAGACAGAGAGAGAGAGAGAGAGACAGAGAGAGAGAGAGAGAGAGACAGAGAGAGACAGAGAGAGAGAGAGAGAGAGAGAGAGAGAGAGAGAGAGAGACAGAGAGAGAGAGAGAGAGACAGAGAGAGAGAGAGAGACAGAGAGAGACAGAGAGAGAGAGAGAGAGAGAGAGAGACAGAGAGAGAGAGAGAGAGACAGAGAGAGAGAGAGAGAGACAGAGAGAGAGAGAGACAGAGAGAGAGAGAGAGAGAGAGAGAGAGAGACAGAGAGAGAGAGAGAGAGACAGAGAGAGAGAGACAGAGATTTTTTGATTTTTTAAAAAAAACCTTTATTTTACGTGAAACAACAAAAAGCACAAACAAAACCTTTCTTTGAACACCATGTTTCTTTAAGATTTTAAACCGGTTAACCAAATAAAGTCCAACAAACATAAATGTGTCGTTGATTGTCTTTAGACTGTGAGATCTGACTCTCACTGAGCTCCATCTTTGTCCAGTTCTTTGCCCACTTTGTGAACTATCTTTTTCAGCCTGTAACCTTCCTGCTTTGTGAGTCCTCCTCTGTCCTTGCTCCTCATGTGAGATCTTGCCGAGCTGGAGAGCTTCTCTTTGTCAGAGAGGTAGTCCTCCACCCTGGCTCCTCTCACGTTCTTACTCCTCTTCAGAAACTGCTTTATCCTCTCCACGCTGTAGCCTCCAGAGCTCCTACAGCTGCCATCCCCGTGTTTCGAGGGCTCCCTGC
>JAFEUB010000264.1:825000-837500 GCA_024529925.1 Ophthalmolycus amberensis | reverse complement strand
CACACACATTCACACGCGCGCGCACATACACACACACACACACACACATCAGGCACACACACAGACACACACACATTCACGCGCGCACACACACACACACACAGACACACACACACACACACAGACACACACAGACACACACACACATTCACACGCGCGCGCACACACACACAGAGACACACAGACACACACATACACACCGTAAATCAAACTATTGATTAATGAAGTCAATATTTAAAAAGCCTAAAAGGACAAATTGCTCAACTTGTTCATCAGAGATCTAAACTGAGGCAACGGAGACTTTTTCTGGCTGAAATGAAGAAAAATAAAAACATGTTTGCAAAGCATCATGGGACTTCTGAGAGATGAGGTTTGAGCATATCCGACCAATCAGGTTGCTCGGCTCAAATAAGACTTTTGTTCCTTAAAAGAATAAATAACTGATGAACGATGGAAGGAAACGCTGAGCTCAGCTGTTCAGACTCTGATCACAATGTGTGTGCGTGTCTGTGCGTGTGTGTGTGTGCGCGCGCGTGTGCGTGTGTGTGTGTGTGTCAGTAATAAGTGAAAACAGCTGACTGCACTCTCCTTGTCTTGACACAGTGTGATGATGGAGGATTTGTTTTGTGCGTCTTTCCCTGTTGTGAACAGTTGTTGTTGTTGTTGTTACACAGACAGAGTTGACGGTTCGATTCCCCCACCAGCCAATCAGAGAGCAGGATTCTCTGGGTATCGACACGTCACCGAGGACGTTGTTGAAGTCGTTGAAGAGATCCTCAAGGAGGTTCAAGTGGTCCTTGAGTTGGTACCAGAGGCTTTTGGAGGTTCCAGGCATCAGGCAGGAGGACCGGGGTCTTTAAGAAGGTTATAGAGGGCCATGAAGAGTCATAGGGGTCCCTGGACAAGTTGTAAAGGTCCTTGAGTACATTGCAGAGGTCCATGAAGAGGTTCTAAAGTAGCTTGAATTGGTCGAAGTGGTCCTTGAGTTGGTACCAGAGGTCTGTGAGGAGATTCTAGACATATTCAAGGAGGTTCTAATGGTCCTCGAGGAGGTTCTAATGGTCCATGAGGAGGTTCTAATGGTCCTCGAGGAGGTTCTAATGGTCCTTGAGGAGGTTCTAATGGTATTTGAGGATGTTTAAATGGTCCTTGAGCAGGTAGTAGAATCCCTTGAAGAGTCTCCAGTGGTCCTGTAAGACTTGGTTGGGGTCCTGGAGCTTTGAGGGGTTCTTGAGGCGTCAACACGAGTTCTTGAATGAATTAAGTACCACGGCTTGAAGCATTGTTGCTGTTGCTATGGTTACCTGTAGTCTACACTGAGCTCTGGTTTGAACCAGAGGTTAAACTCTGATTAAAGTTTTTACCCATAATGCACCGTGTCAAGCCCAGGTCCTTGTGTCTGGTTGGTCTGCAGAACAGCGTCTTCTGATTGGTTGACAGACTTCAGTGATTATAATCTGCACATTCAGCAGCTTCTCTGCAGAGATTTGTCATCGATACAAACATGAGAACAGAGTGTGTGTGTGTGTGTGTGTGTGTAAAGTGTGTGTAAAGTGTGTGTGTTCTTGATGTTGAAACTGTTTCAACTTGAGAGCTTCAGTAGATGATGAAACACTGATTGTTGTGACTGAGAGACGTTTGAACCGAGCGCTTTGACCTTCAGCCTGCCAACAGACTCTTCCAACGAATTCTGTGTGTGTGTGTGTGTGTGTGTGTGTGTGAACTCTACATAATAAAGAAGGTTGGCACCTCGTGGTAACCATGGCGACACGCTTGGCAGGTTGAGTTGAACCGTATCGACTGAAAGCTCATTGAGACGAGAATCAGGACAGACGCTGAGACAAGAGACGCTGAGACACCAGACGCTGAGACAACAGACGCTGAGACAACAGGCGCTGAGACAACAGGCGCTGAGACAACAGACGCTGAGACAACAGGCGCTGAGACAACAGGCGCTGAGACAACAGACGTTGAGACAACAGACGCTGAGACAACAGGCGCTGAGACAACATACGCTGAGACAACAGACGCTGAGACAACAGACGCTGAGACAACAGGCGCTGAGACAACAGACGTTGAGACAACAGGCGCTGAGACAACAGGCGCTGAGACAACAGACGCTGAGACAACAGACGTTGAGACAACAGACGCTGAGACAACAGACGCTGAGACAACAGACGCTGAGACAACAGACGCTGAGACAACATACGTTGAGACAACAGACGCTGAGACAACAGGCGCTGAGACAACAGGCGCTGAGACAACAGACGTTGAGACAACAGACGCTGAGACAACAGACGCTGAGACAAGAGACGCTGAGACAAGAGACGCTGAGACAAGAGACGCTGAGACAACAGACGCTGAGACAACAGGCGCTGAGACAACAGACGCTGAGACAACAGGCGCTGAGACAACAGAGGTTGAGACAACAGACGCTGAGACAACAGGCGCTGAGACAACAGGCGCTGAGACAACAGACGCTGAGACAACAGACGCTGAGACAACAGACGTTGAGACAAGAGACGCTGAGAGAAGAGACGCTGAGACAACAGACGCTGAGACAACAGACGCTGAGACAACAGACGTTGAGACAACAGACGCTGAGACAACAGACGTTGAGACAACAGGCGCTGAGACAACAGACGCTGAGACAACAGACGTTGAGACAACAGGCGCTGAGACAACAGGCGCTGAGACAACAGACGCTGAGACAACAGACGCTGAGACAACAGACGCTGAGACAACAGACGCTGAGACAACAGGCGCTGAGACAACAGACGTTGAGACAACAGACGCTGAGACAACAGGCGCTGAGACAACAGGCGCTGAGACAACAGACGTTGAGACAACAGACGCTGAGACAACAGACGCTGAGACAAGAGACGCTGAGACAAGAGACGCTGAGACAACAGACGCTGAGACAACAGACGCTGAGACAAGACAACAGGCGCTGAGACAACAGACGCTGAGACAACAGGCGCTGAGACAACAGAGGTTGAGACAACAGACGCTGAGACAACAGGCGCTGAGACAACAGGCGCTGAGACAACAGACGCTGAGACAACAGACGCTGAGACAACAGACGTTGAGACAAGAGACGCTGAGAGAAGAGACGCTGAGAGAAGAGACGCTGATACAACAGACGCTGAGACAACAGACGTTGAGACAACAGACGCTGAGACAACAGACGTTGAGACAACAGGCGCTGAGACAACAGACGCTGAGACAACAGACATTGAGACAACAGGCGCTGAGACAACAGACGCTGAGACAACACACGTTGAGACAACAGACGCTGAGACAACAGACGCTGAGACAACAGACGCTGAGACAAGAGACGCTGAGACAACAGACGCTGAGACAACATACGCTGAGACAACAGACGCTGAGACAACATACGCTGAGACAAGAGACGCTGAGAGAAGAGACGCTGAGACAACAGACGCTGAGACAACAGACGCTGAGACAACAGACGTTGAGACAACAGACGCTGAGACAACAGGCGCTGAGACAACAGACGCTGAGACAACAGACGCTGAGACAACAGACGCTGAGACAACAGGCGCTGAGACAACAGGCGCTGAGACAACAGGCGCTGAGACAACCGACGCTGAGACAACAGACGCTGAGACAACAGACACTGAGACAACAGACCGACAGACAGAGAGCTTTCTCGTCTCTTTAGGTTTTTGTCTCTTTGTAGTCGTGCCTCTCTTTATTTAAATGTGTGATTTGTCAGATATCATCATCTGTTTACCGATCCAATTAGTTCCAATTAGAGCAACTAATGAATTAGAACAACTAATGAATTAGAGCAACTAATGAATTAGAGCAACTGTGTGCAGCAACCTTCCAGCTTGGTCAGAGTGAGGACAGAGGGGGAGCTCTGCTGCACACGCTGTAAAGCCCCGTGAGGCAAATCTGTGACTTTTATAATATCGGGCTGTATGAATGAAATTGACTTGACTGTGCTTGACCTGCAGCAGCAGCAGCAATGCATCCTGGGGGATTTTCAGAGCTGGAATGTGGAGAATGTCAATAACGGAGCTCAGGAGCTGTTAGCAGGATCACACAGGCTGATGGCTCTGTACTGGAACACTGAACTGTGCTAAAGCTCTGACCTGTAGTCCACTCTCTCATGACAGAGTGTCGGGTCGGTCCCTGGAGGTCAGAGTTCACACAGAGCTGGGTCTGCAGCTGGACCTCCGTCAGTACTCATGGTACTCATGGTACACCTGGGCCTCACGGTGCTGTAGGTAAAGGTGTAGATCTAAGATCTTCCTCTGGTCTGGATCTCCACCATCCTTCCCCAACAACATGTTGGGACTTAAAACCAGTTGTGCTTTTTAAACTGAATTCAGGTGAAGCCCCTCTTCTCTGGTGGTCCACAGGGTTCAGTCCATGGGCCCCTGTCACATGTATTCTATTGTTATGCTGACGATACTCTGCTATAGTTTCCTGTTAGAACTCTCCAGTGACAGGAAGTGGTTAGGAATGCTACGCTGAGGATATCTCACCGGTGAATAGACTCGTGACACAAGATGACGATCTTTAACGTTGGATGGATCGCTTTCTCGCTTCACGTTAACGTTATCAGGTTCCCTGTTAGCATCGGCTTTAAAGCCCAAATATTGCCAAATGTTGAGCTTTTGCTTTTGGCTTTGACACCAAATCCTCCAGAGGCCTTCATCTGGTCGCTCGACTCTCTCTCGACCCGCAATACGTGTGAAACCTGCTAACTGTGCTCACGCTTAGTATTTTACAAATGATAGTTTGAATACTTTTGATAAACGTGGGCTTTGGTTTCATTTCTAATAAACTGGCAGTGGGCCAGTGACGTAACCAGACACGACAACACTAACGAGGGCTGTGATCCTACAACTGGTCTCACCTGTTCATGAGAAGCATCACGATGTGTCACAGGACAACAAGTTGTACACACGAGCTTTTCAAAATAAAGCTTCTGCTCATTTAACCTCTTCATGTGTGAGCCTGGTTGTATTTGTGTTATTCTATCTGAGACCAGTTGTAAATGAGGTTTACTGGGTGTAGTTCTGTTGTCTGTCTTATCTGATTGAGAATGATTGAATGTGAAAGTTTCTCTGTGTCATTCAGTGAAGTAGCTGGAAAGATGACCACGCCCACTAAGCTCTGATTGGTCGTCTGTTTTCAAAGTGGAGAGGCTCGTCAGTGAACACAACACTGAATACAATCTGAGATGTTGTCAATAGATCTTTAGATTCATACATCCTCCACCAATCAGATGCTCTCTGAGCGTCACCTCAGTGAGGTTGGCTTTAGGTCACAGTCGGCCAATCACAGCGTGAGAAGAAGCGGAGCACGTTCGTACTTTAGTAGATGTGGGTTTTATCTGTCTGTCTCACCTCCAGCTGTAACAGAGAGGGGGGACACGTCCTCAGTCCGTCTCCAGCTGTAACAGAGAGGGGGGACACGTCCTCAGTCCGTCTCCAGCTGTAACAGAGAGGGGGGACACGTCCTCAGTCCGTCTCCAGCTGTAACAGAGAGGGGGGACACGTCCTCAGTCCGTCTCCAGCTGTAACAGAGAGGGGGGACACGTCCTCAGTCCGTCTCCAGCTGTAACAGAGATAGGGGGACACGTCCTCAGTCCGTCTCCAGCTGTAACAGAGAGGGGGGGACACGTCCTCAGTCCGTCTCCAGCTGTAACAGAGATAGGGGGACACGTCCTCAGTCCGTCTCCAGCTGTAACAGAGAGGGGGGGACACGTCCTCAGTCCGTCTCCAGCTGTAACAGAGAGGGGGGACACGTCCTCAGTCCGTCTCCAGCTGTAACAGAGAGGGGGGGACACGTCCTCAGTCCGTCTCCAGCTGTAACAGAGAGGGGGGACACGTCCTCAGTCCGTCTCCAGCTGTAACAGAGAGGGGGGGACACGTCCTCAGTCCGTCTCCAGCTGTAACAGAGCGGGGGGACACGTCCTCAGCTCCGTCTCCAGCTGTAACAGAGAGGGGGGACACGTCCTCAGTCCGTCTCCAGCTGTAACAGAGCGGGGGGACACGTCCTCACTCCGTCTCCAGCTGTAACAGAGAGGGGGGACACGTCCTCAGTCCGTCTCCAGCTGTAACAGAGAGGGGGGACACGTCCTCAGTCCGTCTCCAGCTGTAACAGAGCGGGGGGACACGTCCTCAGTCCGTCTCCAGCTGTAACAGAGAGGGGGGACACGTCCTCAGTCCGTCTCCAGCTGTAACAGAGAGGGGGGACACGTCCTCAGTCCGTCTCCAGCTGTAACAGAGCGGGGGGACACGTCCTCAGTCCGTCTCCAGCTGTAACAGAGAGGGGGGACACGTCCTCAGTCCGTCTCCAGCTGTAACAGAGAGGGGGGACACGTCCTCAGTCCGTCTCCAGCTGTAACAGAGAGGGGGGACACGTCCTCAGTCCGTCTCCAGATGTAACAGAGCGGGGGGACACGTCCTCAGTCCGTCTCCAGATGTAACAGAGCGGGGGGACACGTCCTCAGTCCGTCTCCAGCTGTAACAGAGAGGGGGGACACGTCCTCAGTCCGTCTCCAGCTGTAACAGAGAGGGGGGACACGTCCTCAGTCCGTCTCCAGCTGTAACAGAGAGGGGGGACACGTCCTCAGTCCGTCTCCAGCTGTAACAGAGCGGGGGGACACGTCCTCAGTCCGTCTCCAGCTGTAACAGAGCGGGGGGACACGTCCTCAGTCCGTCTCCAGCTGTAACAGAGAGGGGGGACACGTCCTCAGTCCGTCTCCAGCTGTAACAGAGAGGGGGGGACACGTCCTCAGTCCGTCTCCAGCTGTAACAGAGAGGGGGGGACACGTCCTCAGTCCGTCTCCAGCTGTAACAGAGAGGGGGGACACGTCCTCAGTCCGTCTCCAGAGGACGATATTTATTCACTCTGGAGAGACAACAGAAGGAATTTACCTTCAACGGCAAACAGAGAGAGAAGCAGACAGACATGCAGAGTCTCGCTCCGACCTGCACACACTGCTGCCGGCAGGACACACACACACACACACACACACACACACATACGTGTATATTTTGTGATTAGTTCTAAATAAGATCTTATTTATTTTATTTCTGTCAGTGAACGAATCAGAATGAACCGTAAACATGTAAATGAACAGAACGTCTGGTTTCCTTCATTCATATCCTGCACAGCCTGCTTTCAGTGATGCACTCTCATATCTTATTCAGCACTATAAACAATATTTCAGTTGAGTTTCAATCATACATGTTGGACAGAAGTCAGGAACATTAACATGTCTATAAAGACGATAAAGACCTGAGTTCCATATGTTGCTGGGTTGTGATCTTACATTAATTTATCATTTTAAATAAACTAACGATGCGTTCCATGTGGTCGTCGGTCCCATTAGCTGATGTTTATGCAGTTATTAGAAACATTTTATGTCATTGTGGTTTTTACTCTTTTTTTTAAATGAAGGCTTTTATTGTGAAAACAGTTTGTCAGTAGAGCTCAAACCTGAGAAGAGTTTGTTCAACAGGACAAGAGTTTCTCAGCTGGTTGACACATTCCTGAAGTGTGTGTGTGTGTGTGTGTGTGTGTGTGTGTGTGTGTGTGTGTGTGTGAGAGATACACAGGGACAAGGCCACTGTGTTCCTGGTATTCTGCAGGACAACATTATGTCTGCGTCTGAGTCCACGAGTGTAAAAACAAGCCGTTGTTGATCACAGCCGGTTCTGTTTACAGCTCAGAGACAAACTACGACCACGAATATCTAAAATAAAGTAGAACGTAACGTGAACATGTTCCTAATATATTACACATCCTGGTTCAAACACTAGATTAACTTTAATTCAATAAACCTGTCTTCACCTCTTGAGACAGAGACTAATACAGAGTTTAAAAGTATTGAATCAGTTTAAATTTAATTCAGCAGCAGATACAGAAATACGTTTAGTAATAAAGACAGTAAACGACTGTATTTAGTCGTGTTGTGTGCTTATCTTCTGTAACTCATTGAAAACTACACATTCACTGTTTGTCCTGTGATTCTCATATTGTTCTGTATTCAGCCGACTATCAGAAAAGTTCAAGTTAAACCACAGTTTAGACCACAGTTTAGACCACAGTTTAAACCAGTTTAGACCACAGTTTAGACCACAGTTTAAACCAGTTTAGACCACAGTTTAGACCACAGTTTAGACCACAGTTTAGACCACAGTTTAGACCACAGTTTAGACCAGTTTAGACCACAGTTTAGACCACAGTTTCGACCACAGTTTAAACCACAGTTTAGACCACAGTTTAGACCACAGTTTAGACCACAGTTTAGACCACAGTTTAAACCACAGTTTAGACCACAGTTTAGACCACAGTTTAAACCACAGTTTAGACCACAGTTTAGACCACAGTTTAGACCACAGTTTAAACCACAGTTTAGACCACAGTTTAGACCACAGTTTAGACCACAGTTTAAACCACAGTTTAGACCACAGTTTAAACCACAGTTTAGACCACAGTTTAGACCACAGTTTAGACCACAGTTTAGACCACAGTTTAGACCAGTTTAGACCACAGTTTAGACCACAGTTTAGACCACAGTTTCGACCACAGTTTAAACCACAGTTTAGACCACAGTTTAAACCACAGTTTAGACCACAGTTTAGCCCAGTTTAGACCACAGTTTAGACCACAGTTTAGACCACAGTTTCGACCACAGTTTAAACCACAGTTTAGACCACAGTTTAGACCACAGTTTAGACCACAGTTTAGACCACAGTTTAAACCACAGTTTAGACCACAGTTTAGACCACAGTTTAGACCAGTTTAGACCACAGTTTAGACCACAGTTTAAACCACAGTTTAGACCACAGTTTAGACCAGTTTAGACCACAGTTTAAACCACAGTTTAGACCAGTTTAGACCACAGTTTAGACCACAGTTTAGACCACAGTTTAGACCAGTTTAGACCACAGTTTAAACCACAGTTTAGACCACAGTTTAGACCAGTTTAGACCACAGTTTAAACCACAGTTTAGACCACAGTTTAGACCAGTTTAGACCACAGTTTAGACCACAGTTTAGACCACAGTTTAGACCACAGTTTAGACCAGTTTAGACCACAGTTTAGACCACAGTTTAGACCACAGTTTAGACCACAGTTTAGACCAGTTTAGACCACAGTTTAGACCACAGTTTAGACCACAGTTTAGACCACAGTTTAAACCACAGTTTAGACCACAGTTTAAACCACAGTTTAGACCACAGTTTAGACCACAGTTTAGACCACAGTTTAGACCAGTTTAGACCAGTTTACTGCCTCTTCAGGCTCAGCAGCATCAATAAAAGCACTTAAGCACAGTTTAAATGTGACCTTGATGGAGCGGAGCTCTCATTGATTTTGTGGGTGTTTGACCTTCATCTGCAGGTCAAAGTTATTGATTCTCATCAGAGTTTTTTTCAGGTGGACGCACTGAGAGACAACATGTTGACTGACGCTGAACAGCTCATTACAGCTGATTCAATAGTGACACAACCACACACACACACACACACCACACACAACCACACACACCACACACACACACATTCCTCTGAGAGTCCTGTTGCAACGAGAGAGGAAGTGTGTGTTATCTCTTCATCTCCTGCAGGTTGTGAAACAGATTCCTCCTCCTCCTCCTCCTCCTCCTCCTCCTCCTCCTCCTCCTCCTCCTCCTCCTCCTCCTCCTCCTCCTCCTCCTCCTCCTCCTCCTCCTCCTCCTCCTCCTCCTCCTCCTCCTCCTCCTCCTCCTCCTCCTCCTCCTCTCTGCGCTCTGATTGGCTGCTCCTGAGATTATAATCTGGAGAAAACAGGTTTTAATCCCTATTAATCTTCACTCAACGACAGAGATTAAATAGTTCTGTCAAAGGAGGAAGTTGAACATGAGTCATATCTGTCAGTCACAATATTAATGTTTTATAAAACAGAGAAGATTCATAATTACAACTTTCAAACCTCACATTCAGGACCAGAGGAGGCTTTCTGTCTTTGCTCCTCTCAGTCACTAAGTTACTGATGATGATGATGATGATAATGATAATAATAATGATGATAATAATAATGATAATAATGATGATAATGATAATACTGTGAATATGACGGGGTCTTCAGTTCATGCTTGGTCAGCCGAGGTTCTTGACGATCAGCTTTCTGCTGCATCCTGCAGACAGACGGACAGAACGAAGCTGCTTCACAGTAAAAACACAGAACACAGAATCATCTGCTGACAACATGTCCAACGTGTAAAAACACACACTGTTCTCAAGCTACGCTAGCAGTTTCCCCCTGCTCCCAGTCTTTGTGCTAAGATAGGCTAACCACACGGACAACTGATGGAAATGTTGAAGCAAACAGAGAAAGAGAGGCAAACAACCTGGTGACTGTAAATAAGACAGTTTGACCGTGAATGCTTGGACAGTTTGTCTAACTAAACACACACACACACGCACACACACACACACACACACACACACTGCTGAGTCAGCAGGAACATGGAGGCCGAGAGCAGAAGGATAAAGAGGAATCTAAAGATCCCGTTACTTCATGAGCTTCTTCTTCCTCTCATTCATTCGTGGTTTCTACTTCTCTTCTACGGCTCCTCGTCCACCAACAGGCTTTATGTCACTAAAACTGAGTTCAATAAATGAATTAACCATCAATAGATGAACAACCAGCGAGGTTTAAATGAGCTCAGCACACATGCTCAGGACGGTCTTCTTCATGCTGTTTGACGTATGTTTTGGTAAAACGAAGGTCGTGTGAAAAGAAAAGAAAAAGCGGTAAAGACGCTGCAGAACGTCTTTACAGACGTTGCAGAACGTCTGTAAAGACGCTGCAGAACGTCGGTAAAGACGCTGCAGAACGTCGGTAAAGACGCTGCAGAACGTCGGTAAAGACGCTGCAGAACGTCTTTACAGACGTTGCAGAACGTCTGTAAAGACGCTGCAGAACGTCTGTAAAGACGCTGCAGAACGTCGGTAAAGACGCTGCAGAACGTCGGTAAAGACGCTGCAGAACGTCTGTAAAGACGCTGCAGAACGTCTGTAAAGACGTTGCAGAACGTCTGTAAAGACGCTGCAGAACGTCTGTAAAGACGTTGCAGAACGTCTGTAAAGACGCTGCAGAACGTCGGTAAAGACGCTGCAGAACGTCTGTAAAGACGCTGCAGCACGTCGGTAAAGACGCTGCAGAACGTCTTTACAGACGTTGCAGCACGTCTGTAAAGACGCTGCAGAACGTCTTTACAGACGTTGCAGCACGTCTGTAAAGACGCTGCAGAACGTCTGTAAAGACGCTGCAGAACGTCGGTAAAGACGCTGCAGAACGTCGGTAAAGACGCTGCAGAACGTCGGTAAAGACGCTGCAGAACGTCGGTAAAGACGCTGCAGAACGTCTGTAAAGACGCTGCAGAACGTCGGTAAAGACGCTGCAGAACGTCTGTAAAGACGCAGCAGAACGTCGGTAAAGACGCTGCAGAACGTCTGTAAAGACGCTGCAGAACGTCGGTAAAGACGCTGCAGAACGTCGGTAAAGACGCTGCAGAACGTCGGTAAAGACGCAGCAGAACGTCGGTAAAGACGCTGCAGAACGTCGGTAAAGACGCTGCAGAACGTCTGTAAAGACGCTGCAGAACGTCTGTAAAGACGCTGCAGAACGTCGGTAAAGACTGCTGCAGAACGTCGGTAAAGACGCTGCAGAACGTCGGTAAAGACGCAGCAGAACCTCGGTAAAGACGCTGCAGAACGTCTGTAAAGACGCTGCAGAACGTCGGTAAAGACGCTGCAGAACGTCGGTAAAGACGCTGCAGAACGTCGGTAAAGACGCTGCAGAACGTCGGTAAAGACGCTGCAGAACGTCGGTAAAGACGCTGCAGAACGTCGGTAAACACGCTGCAGAACGTCTGTAAAGACGCTGCAGAACGTCGGTAAAGACGCTGCAGAACGTCGGTAAAGACGCTGCAGAACGTCGGTAAAGACGCTGCAGAACGTCGGTAAAGACGCTGCAGAACGTCGGTAAAGACGCTGCAGAACGTCGGTAAAGACGCTGCAGAACTTCGGTAAAGAAGCTGCAGAACGTCGGTAAAGACGCTGCAGAACGTCTGTAAAGACGCTGCAGAACGTCGGTAAAGACGCTGCAGAACTTCGGTAAAGAAGCTGCAGAACGTCGGTAAAGACGCTGCAGAACGTCGGTAAAGACGCTGCAGAACGTCGGTAAAGACGCTGCAGAACGTCGGTAAAGACGCTGCAGAACGTCTCCCAACAAACACTTCCCTTCCTGCGATGTAACAAATGAAATCCCTCTTTGTTCTCTTAATGTAATCCTGGTTGTTTCCGAGGTTCTGCAGGAAGTTGCTCCTGGTTCTAACTGAGCCTGAAGGGCTTCATTCCTCTCTGGGACGTAATGTCTTTATGTTCTGCGGTTGAACCGGTTCTTCTTTGTGGAGGCGTCACACCTTCCTGTCTCTTAAATACTTTACGTAATGACTTCTCATCTG
>JAFEUB010000264.1:762500-820000 GCA_024529925.1 Ophthalmolycus amberensis | reverse complement strand
TTCCTCATGAAGCAGTACTTCTTCCTCATAGAGTAGTACTTCTTCCTCATGAAGTAGTACTTCTTCCTCATAGAGTAGTACTTCTTCCTCATGAAGCAGTACTTCTTCCTCATGAAGCAGTACTTCTTCCTCATAGAGTAGTACTTCTTCCTCATGAAGCAGTACTTCTTCCTCATAGAGTAGTACTTCTTCCTCATGAAGCAGTACTTCTTCCTCATGAAGCAGTACTTCTTCCTCATAGAGTAGTACTTCTTCCTCATGAAGCAGTACTTCTTCCTCATAGAGTAGTACTTCTTCCTCATGAAGCAGTACTTCTTCCTCATGAAGCAGTACTTCTTCCTCATAGAGTAGTACTTCTTCCTCATGAAGCAGTACTTCTTCCTCATAGAGTAGTACTTCTTCCTCATGAAGCAGTACTTCTTCCTCATGAAGCAGTACTTCTTCCTCATAGAGTAGTACTTCTTCCTCATGAAGCAGTACTTCTTCCTCATAGAGTAGTACTTCTTCCTCATGAAGCAGTACTTCTTCCTCATAGAGTAGTACTTCTTCCTCATGAAGCAGTACTTCTTCCTCATAGAGTAGTACTTCTTCCTCATGAAGCAGTACTTCTTCCTCATGAAGCAGTACTTCTTCCTCATAGAGTAGTACTTCTTCCTCATGAAGCAGTACTTCTTCCTCATAGAGTAGTACTTCTTCCTCATGAAGCAGTACTTCTTCCTCATGAAGCAGTACTTCTTCCTCATAGAGTAGTACTTCTTCCTCATGAAGCAGTACTTCTTCCTCATGAAGCAGTACTTCTTCCTCATAGAGTAGTACTTCTTCCTCATGCTAACGTGCTCCTCCTTGTGTGTCCTTGTGTCTCAGTCACTAAGCTGCAGTGTGCGCAGCAGTGCAGCAGAAGGTGTCGCGGCCTCAAACCCAGCGACTGCTGTAATGAACACTGTGCGGCCGGCTGCTCTGGACCTCGAGCCACCGACTGCCTGGTCAGTGTGCAACATGTGCTAACACATTAGCCTGTTAGCTGAACCCACGTCAGCTGCTTTAAGGTCGCTTCACAATCACGAGATCTTGAGATTTGAAATCAGCTCGTAAACTGGCTACTTGTGAAACAGTTCGTCGTCTCTCAACTCAAACTCCAGTCTCGGATCTCAAGTCTCGGTCCGGATGTCCTCGCTGGCCTCGCTCCAACCCCACGAATACAGACCCCTAGACCCCTTCCCTCTAGGCTTATCGTTTCATTTTCAAAATGAACATTTCCTGACATATTCCCTGTCTGTGTGTCCACTCCCTCTCCAGGCCTGCAGGGATTTGAATGACGACGGCACCTGTAAAGACGCTTGTCCGCCTCTGACACTCTACGACCCAAAGATCCACCAGGTGGTCAACAACCCCAACGCCAAGTTCACCTTTGGGGCGACCTGCGTCAAGGCCTGCCCACGTATGGACCTTAAATCCTCATTCACTCTAAACATACGTAAATATGAATCACATGATGCAGCGTTCACTACAGCCACAACGTGAAAGTGTTGATCGAACAAATGACTTTCTATTGATGGAGCAGAAGAATCAAACCTGTACTGTCTCCATGATGAAAAGTATGAAAAGTAAAACAACCTCTGACCTCAGTAACACACCTGAATCTCTGACTGAACTGTTGGCTACAGAGGTGCACTATGGGTAATGTAGGCGCTGGGTGTTGACGAGAAAAATGTGTGAAAAAAAGAAGAAAAAGACGCCGTCTCTGGTTCTGCTGCATCGATTTTGATCGTCTTTGAGTCCAGCAGTGTTGAAGACGTGCAGATCCAACTTCTCTGTTGACTTTCGGTGGAAGTTAACACAATTCTGCTTTGTGTTTGTTTTTCCTGCATGAAGATAACTACGTGGTGGCAGGTGGATCATGTGTTCGTACCTGCAGCGCTGGGATGTACGAGGTGGAGGAGAACAGAGTCCAGCGCTGTAAAGACTGCGATGGTCCCTGTCCCAAAGGTAGAGAGACCTAGAGGGACCCAGAGGGACCCAGAGGGACAGGAGCTGTGTCCAAATCCTTTTTTTTGAGAAAATTATGAAAAGAGAAACATTTATCAATAATGTTAACACAGGGATCAGAAGATTGACACATTTGACACAGCAGAATATACACAAAGTCACACATACATCATGTACATGGATGTCTTATTGTGGGTTTAAATAAATGAAAGAAAAAGGTGACATCACAACTGTCATGTGTGACATCATCAACAACACATCAGAAGTGTATTGTCCTCTCTCCTGGTTGTCTTGTTAGTGAAGGCTTTGTAATGGAGTAGAGCTCATGTAACTAACCTTAAGTACAAGATGGTCAAATGGAGATATTACAAACAGACTAATGTCTTAATTCAAAGCTGCGGTTGTGAATCTTTGTCCATCGTTCTCCCCTCAGCTAGTTAGTTTTGCTTCACACCACAAAACAAAAGTAGCAAAATACTCAAGTTCAGTTTATTCGTGTAGTTAATCTCAACGTTTAAAACGTTACAGGACTTAAAGTGATATTTCAGGTTCATAACCTGTCTACCTGAGCTCCTGTTGGTCCGTTTATGGACATAATATGAAGTATAAATCATCTGTAAAATCGTCACAATTAGTCAACCTCTGACGTTTGAAAGTGAAGTTATTAAAAGTTACTTTTTACGGCTTAATAACTACGGTCGGAAGCAGCCAGACGAGCTGCCGCTAACGTTAGCTAGCTTGTTAGCTGCTAACGTCACGAAACTTAACCGATCACTTTAACACACGTGATGTTATAAGATCGCTTATTTTGTTTTAACATTAGTATCGGTGATATTCGAGTGAGTTGAAACAATACTTACATTTAAACATCGTCCCCATGTCATTCAAATCAAATCTTCATCGGCACGCAATGCATCTTGGGATATGTTGGGCCGCGAAGCATCCATCAGTTGTGTCCTCTGAATCTGGGAGCTGAAGGCTGCATTCGTCGGCTGCATTTGAAGGAGTCTTTGAAACGGGACGGCCTCGCCGCAGCCACTACGACGCAACCGGTCTACAAACGCAGCCTCAGCCTCCGAAGGATGCGGCCACTGGATTGGGACCCAGCCAGAGACCGGGAGAGACCTGAATACTGAACAAATAACCCGACAGTCTTTTCTCTCCCTCCAGTCTGTGACGGAGTCGGGGTTGGCGCTCTGATCAACACCATAGCCGTCAACGCCTCCAACATCGAGTCCTTCAGGAACTGCACTAAGATCATCGGGGACGTCTCCCTGATCCCAACCTCCTTCACTGGGTGAGACACGAACCCGGACCGACGTATTTAGGTTTACCAGTTATCAAGATGTCCCCATGTGCAGTGAAGGGAAAGTGAAACTAAGGGGTTTCTTTCATTGGCTCTTTCAGGGACCCGCACTATAAAGTCCCGCCCATGGACCCGGCTAAACTGGAGTACTTCAGAACGGTGAAGGAAATCACAGGTAGGTCGAAGGAAGTGTGTGAAGGAATAAGGCTGTAAAAGGTGTTTTTAGGGCCCGAGCAACCGACGTCGGGCCAGCGAAGGTTATTTTTATTTGTCCGCAAAAGGAGCATTTTTGGGGGACTTGCCACACATGAAAACTCACCAAATGTTGGACACTTGTCAGGTCTGGTGAAAATTTTCATCTGAAAAAGGATGCATCTTTCTGTGTAAAAAATGGCTCTCTAGTGCCCCCTACAAATCGGACCGGTGACGCCCCTCGGCCAGTATGTTCGATTTACTTGAAATTCAACACACATGTCCGACTCCGCTAGATCTACAGAAAAGCCTCTCAGACCCCTAAGCTCCGCCTCCTTAGATTCTCCGCCATTTTGAATTTAGTGAAAAACACATTTTTGCGAACTCCTACACGCTGGGTCCGATTTCTACCAAATTTGCTGTCGATCATTAATGGATCTAGATCATCAAAATTTTCAAAAGCTTTTTGATATCTCTTTGCGTTTACAAGATATGGACCAATAAACTTTTAAAGGCATGGCTTATATATCAATGCACATAACTTCTCAACCGTTTGTCCTAAAATTACAATATTTTCAGCATATGTGCACATCGCATCCTGTAACATACCCTGATATTGTTGTTGCATTCAACCACTAGGGGGCGCTACAGTAAACCCGCGAAGTGGTGTTTTTTGTCACTCTTTGCATTTTTCAGCCTTCGTACTTTAACGAACTCCTCCTACAGAATTTATGCGATCAACTTCTCCTTTGGTCAGGATGCTCTTAAGACCTTTGTGATTAAAAGTTATCAAAATTGAGAGTTTTCATCGAAGAACCTTGACGTGGCGTGGCGGCCATTTTGCCTCATTGTTTATGAAAAAATAAGTTGTTATAACTCCAAGGTACATTATCCAATCCCCACAAAACTTCTTATGCATGATGCTACTTCAAGCCTGAACATATTTCAATTAAAAACATTTCAATACCTCATAGCGCTGCCGACTGGCTAAAGTAAATGTCATATTTTATACTTTTCTTTATTCCTCCTAGCCAGGTGACCTGATCAGTCTCATTTGGTATGGATAGCCTTAAGACATTGATGGTGCATCACCATGAATATTGTGAGTTTTCGTTGAACGCTGTTGCCGTGGCGACGCATCGTTCGCCATGAAAAAGGAAGCTGATGGTTTAGTGACTTGGGATGCTCAAAAACTCGTGAAACTTTGTACATAAAAGTCCCGCCGGCACCCCCGACGTGCTGGAGGTTACGAGGGCCCGTTCATCGCAGCTTTAATATTATTAAATAGCTTTAATATTATTAAATAGCTTTAATATTATTAAATAGCTTTAATATTCATTTTGGTGTACACCAATAAGTGTGTTTACATGTGAGCCGACCAGACATGATGCGGTTTTTGGAGTATGCCGTTCACGATCAGTGTGTATGTGTGTGTGTGTGTGTGTGTGTTTCCTTCAGGCTTCCTGATGATCCAGTCCTGGCCGGAGAATCTGACCTCTCTGTCAGTGTTTGAGAACCTGGAGATCATCAGAGGAAGAACAACCCGCGTGTGAGTCTATCGTTACAAGAACAAGTCAAGTTTTGAATGCAGGACCTTTACTCGACACAGTGTTAACAGATCAGAGCACCCCCCCCCCCCCCCCCCCCCCGGTTAGAGGATGAATCACGTTAGATCTCTTCCTCTCTAGTCACTACAGTTTGTTGGTGGTGTGGGCGGAGAACCTCCTCTGGCTGGGTCTGCGCTCTCTGAAGGAGGTGAGTGCCGGTCGAGTGTTGATAAAGAACAACTCTCAGCTCTGCTACATCCGACCCGACCCGTGGACCCGCCTCTTCAGATCCAGGGACCAGACTTCCATCATGCAGAACAACGCTCCCCCAAGTGTCTGCGGTGAGCTCCGAGACGTCCTTACAGCCGGCGCTGCTCAGAGGACAGAATGAAATGAGAAACATCTTCTTGTCTGCCTCACACAGAACGACAGAATCGAACCTGTGACCTGGAGTGTACGGACGAGGGCTGCTGGGGTCCAGGTCCCACCATGTGTGTCTCCTGTCGCCATTTCAACCGTAGGGGGCGCTGTGTGGCGCTCTGCCACCTGCTGCAGGGGTGAGACGGCAGACTGTCCCTGCTGGGACTTGAACCTATGACCGTATCACTGAATACGCTCACATATGTCAGTAAACTTTGAGTACTTATGTACTAAACTAGACTACTACACGAATATAATATGAAGTATCATTACATGTTGACATGAAATAAGATACTGAGGAGTAAATAAAGTTAATGAACCTTTAAGAGCTGCAACATTTAAGAAGAGAACACATGAATGCATCAATATTATAATCCAATAATATAATACATGTTAATAATCTGCATGATAAGTACTTTTATACTTTTGCTGAAGTGAAAGACTTTTACTGATAACGGAGTATTTCTACACTAGTATGCTTTCACTGCAGTCAGACACGAGAGGACTTCTTCCACCACTGACAGAGCAGCAGGCTGCTCTGTCAGTGCTGCTCTGTGCTCTGTGGACCTGGTGCTCTGCTGCTCTGTGTTCTGTGCTCTGCTGCTCTGTGCTCTGCTGCTCTGTGCTCTGCGCTCTGTGCTCTGCTGCTCTGTGTTCTGTGCTCTGCTGCTCTGTGTTCTGTGCTCTGCTGCTCTGTGCTCTGCTGCTCTGTGCTCTGCGCTCTGTGCTCTGCTGCTCTGTGCTCTGTGCTCTGCTGCTCTGCTGCTCTGCTGCTCTGTGCTCTGTGCTCTGTGCTCTGTGCTCTGCTGCTCTGCTGCTCTGCTGCTCTGTGCTCTGTGCTCTGTGCTCTGTGCTCTGCTGCTCTGTGCTCTGTGGACCTGCTGCTCTGTGCTCTGTGGACCTGCTGCTCTGTGCTCTGTGCTCTGCTGCTCTGTGCTCTGTGCTCTGTGCTCTGTGGACCTGCTGCTCTGTGCTCTGTGGACCTGCTGCTCTGTGCTCTGTGCTCTGCTGCTCTGTGCTCTGTGCTCTGCGGACCTGCTGCTCTGCGCTCTGCGCTCTGCGCTCTGCTGCTCTGTGCTCTGCTGCTCTGCGCTCTGCTGCTCTGTGCTCTGCTGCTCTGTGCTCTGTGCTCTGCTGCTCTGCGCTCTGCGCTCTGTGCTCTGTGCTCTGCTGCTCTGTGCTCTGTGCTCTGCTGCTCTGCGCTCTGCTGCTCTGCTGCTCTGTGCTCTGCTGCTCTGTGCTCTGCTGCTCTGCGCTCTGTGCTCTGCTGCTCTGTGCTCTGTGCTCTGCTGCTCTGTGCTCTGTGCTCTGCTGCTCTGTGCTCTGCTGCTCTGCTGCTCTGTGCTCTGCTGCTCTGCTGCTCTGCTGCTCTGTGCTCTGCTGCTCTGCTGCTCTGTGCTCTGCTGCTCTGTGCTCTGTGCTCTGCTGCTCTGTGCTCTGTGCTCTGCTGCTCTGTGCTCTGCTGCTCTGCTGCTCTGTGCTCTGCTGCTCTGTGCTCTGTGGACCTGGTGCTCTGTGCTCTGTGCTCTGCACTCTGTGCTCTGCTGCTCGCTGCTCTGCTGCTCTGCTGCTCTGTGCTCTGCTGCTCTGTGCTCTGTGGACCTGGTGCTCTGTGCTCTGTGGACCTGGTGCTCTGTGGACCTGCTGCTCTGCTGCTCTGTGCTCTGCTGCTCTGCTGCTCTGTGCTCTGCTGCTCTGTGCTCTGTGGACCTGGTGCTCTGTGCTCTGTGTTCTGTGGACCTGGTGCTCTGTGGACCTGCTGCTCTGCTGGTCTGTGCTCTGCTGCTCTGTGGACCTGGTGCTCTGTGCTCTGTGGACCTGGTGTGTCGATAAAGCTGCTGCTGTCTCTGTGTGTCTCTTCTGCAGCGAGCCCAGAGAGCTGGCGCTGAACAGCACCTGTGTGGAGTGTCACCCAGAGTGTCTGCTGAAGACCAGGACCCCGAGCTGCCGAGGACCGGTCAGTCCAGCTGCTGGTTCATGTCTATCCTACAAATCCTAATATGAGCCCTTCAGACTGTGAAGAGCACCGAGAGTCAACTTTATGATCCATTCTCACATTAATGTTTATCGCAAAGTATTTCAAAACAAAAGATCAACTTAAAAAACTCACCACATTGTGAATGAATGACGTCATGACTCCTCTGGCGCCACCTGCAGGGTCCAGACCAGTGCTCCCAGTGCGCCCACGTTAAAGACGGGCCCCACTGCGTGCAGCGCTGCCCCCGCGGTGTGCTGGGAGACGGAGACGCGCTGATCTGGAAGTACGCCGACAGGACAGGCCAGTGCCAGGCCTGCCACCAGACCTGCACCCAGGGGTGAGTCCCACGTCAGGGCGCCGAGTGTCGTCTGTGACCAGAAGTGAAATAAGAAAAGTGACGAGAATCTATAAGGAGCTGCTTGTCTCTGTGTCTGCAGGTGTTCAGGTGCTGGACTGTCAGGATGCACCAGGTAGAAATACAACACCAACACAATGAAAAGCAGTTTCTGCACGTTGCTTTGGATCCTGTTAGCTGCTTTAAATCTATCTCCTGAACGATGAGGTCAGAGGTTCACAAAAAACGAAAAAACAAAATAAAAACTGATTCAAGCTACAAACGAATGAGTTCACGACGCGTCCGTCCCGATCACATGACCCTTATCGGGGAGAACGCCAACAGGTCTTCCAGTGATTGTTTCAACACGGACATCATGCTCGAGTAACCTTTCATCCAACGGCCCTAAAGCTGCGATCAGACGGAAAGGGACGCAAACCTTTGTCCAGCTGGCAACATGTGTAGTTTATGAAGCGGATTCACACGAAGCATCAGGACAACAACAAACATTTCGCCTTACGTTGAAACATGTTCAGCTCAGTCCGACGGGTCGGTCCTGCCGTGCGTCCACTGACTTTGCGTGCGGTCGCACCAGCTCCAGAGTTCCCTCGCCCTTTCTGTTTGCTGCTGCCTTTAATTGAACCACATTCAATTAATATATTAATCAATTTCCTGCATTTCTGCATTTTACTACTGAATTTTATTTCTTACACTGTTTCTTTAATTGTTTTTAAATCTCCTTTTCTTTTGCCTTATGTTTTGATGCTTTTAATGGTTTTATGTGAAGTTTAATCGTTTTAAAAGGACTGCACAATATATCGCCATTTCCTCCGGGACCGAGTTCGTGCAAGGCGTACACTATAAAACGCAGATCGGCAGAGATCTTTTCCAGACGTGGTCTGTGTGCGAGTAATTGCAGAATTGCGGCAGTGTATGGTTGATTGCGTGCAGCGTAATGTCTCAGGGAGACATCGATTTTAGAAAGTGCACAATATGTCGCCATTTCCTCCGGGACCGAGTTCGTGCAAGGCGTACACTATAAAACGCAGATCGGCAGAGATCTTTTCCAGACGTGGTTTGTGTGCGAGTAATTGCAGAATTGCGGCAGTGTATGGTTGATTGCGTGCAGCGAAATGTCTCAGGGAGACATCAATTATTGTTTCAATGTATGTTTTAAATCTCCTTTACTTTTGCCTTTATGCTTTTAATGGTTTCATGTGAAGCACTTTGAATTACCTTGTTGTTGAAATGTGCTATACAAATAAACTTGCCTTGCCTTGCCTTGCCTTCTGTCTGAACACAGTTCTGTTGTAAAGGGAGATTAGAATGGGAGTCAACAGCAATGCTGCCGTTAAATGGAGAGATGTGTGAATTATACCACAGTGGTTGAAGGGCAGTAATCTAAACTCGACCTCACCACGCTGCATTTGAATAGGAGTCTATGTGAGCGTGCTGACATAGAATGTGAGTCAATGGGAATTCCACTTTTGCATATTAAATATGAATAGGAATTAATAGTAATTCTAGCTTTTGAATATCAGTGTTCATTTTAACTGTGGTCTAATTGAGCATAATAAGGTCATTATTAAATGGGAGATAATGGTAATTCTTACTTCTCTGAATGGAAGTCAATGGGAACTTTCCGGAGCATACATTCGTTTATAACATAGCGTGTTAGAATAAATACAAGTATTTTGAAATTCTAACTCAATGTGCCTGAAGTTAATGGGCGACTATGATGAGGAATGATTCTAAGGTGTGAACGTGAGGATCACCTGAACCACCTGAACCTTCTGCTCCGTGTGTCCTCAGCGTGGCCACGCTGGCGGTGGCCGTGGTCGGCGGGCTCTTGATCGCGGTCATCGTGTCGCTGGTTATCTTTGTGTTGCTGCGGCGGCGACGAATCCGGAGGAAGAGGACGATGCGCCGCCTGCTGCAGGAGAGAGAGGTGGGAGAGGACGGGACGGCTAGACATGAGACAAAGACAGAGAGTCAGAGAAGGTGGTGGACTGTATATGACCTGTGGACATCTAAAGTGTGTGTCTCTGCAGCTGGTGGAGCCGTTGGCTCCGAGCGGTGAAGCTCCTAATCAGGCGCTGCTGAGGATCCTGAAGGAGACGGAGTTGAAGAAAATCCGGGTGCTCGGCTCCGGGGCCTTCGGGACCGTCTTCAAGGTGAGGAGGTGTTCATCAAACAACACTTCATGGTGCTTGCACTGAAGATGTGTAGCAGGGATGGAAACGTCCACTTTGGTCCAGACGGAAACATCTCAACAACTATTGGACGTCATTAATGATGAAAAACAAACATTCATGGTCCCCAGAGGATGAACCCCACTGACTGTTGATCCTCTGACATCTTAGCGCCATCAACATGTTAACGTGTCCAACACTTTGGTTCATCACCAAACACCTGCAGAATTACAGACATTCAATCTGCCCCGTGACAATTGGCTAATATTAGCATGCTAACATGCTAAAATAAACATACCTAAAACCAGAACCTCGTGGCTCCAACCAGGTGAGCTGTTATTGGCTAACCAGTTGGTAGCAACATGTCCACAGATGTATGTTTATGATTGAATGAGACAGAACAATGAACAGGATATTACTTCAGCTGGTTTACCGTTGGGGGAAGCCATCTTGGATTTAGAGCTCGAGGTTCGTTGGTTTGAAGTTGAGCTGTTGCTGTGTTGATGAATGAATATGATGAATATTGTTTTAGGGTCTGTGGATCCCTGAAGGAGAGAACGTGAGGATCCCAGTAGCCATCAAAGTTCTCCGAGAGGCCACGTCGCCTAAAGCCAACAAGGAGATCCTGGACGTAAGACTCCTCTTCTTCATTCTGTTGATTCTTCCTCTTTCATCCTCCTCCTCCTCCTCCTCCTCCTCCAGCTCCTCCTCCTCCTCCTCCTCATCATAATGCTCTCAAACAACTTGATTCTTTGTAAATGTGAATACAAACAGTTTGATGTTGGACGGAGATACAAAGACATTAATCGAAGATGTTTCACCACGTGAGACTAAATCAAGTTATTATGAATATGAAGGGTGTGTGTGAATAAATGGAGTGCGTGTGTGTGTGTGTGCGTGCGTGCGTGTGTGCGTGTGTGTGTGCGTGCGTGCGTGTGTGCGTGCGTGTGTGTGTAGGAGGCGTATGTGATGGCGAGCGTGGATCACCCTCACGTGTGCCGTCTGCTGGGGATCTGCCTGACGTCGTCGGTCCAGCTGGTGACTCAGCTGATGCCGTTCGGCTGTTTGCTGGACTACGTCCGGCACCACGGGGACCTCGTCGGCGCTCAGTGGCTGCTGAACTGGTGCGTCCAGATCGCCAAGGTGAGTCCAGAATCCCCAGTGGATCCTCTGCAGACCAGCGGCTCGTCAGCTCCTCTGTCTAAGACCAAGACCTCGGCCTGAGGCGTCGGCTCACCGTAAGCCTGCTGAGGCCCGTTAGCCTGAGTGAGGCCCGTTAGCCTGCTGAGGCCCGTTAGCCTGAGTGAGGCCCGTTAGCCTGAGTGAGGCCCGTTAGCCTGAGTGAGGCCCGTTAGCCTGAGTGAGGCCCGTTAGCCTGAGTGAGGCCCGTTAGCCTGAGTGAGGCCCGTTAGCCTGAGTGAGGCCCGTTAGCCTGAGTGAGGCCCGTTAGCCTGAGTGAGGCCCGTTAGCCTGAGTGAGGCCCGTTAGCCTGAGTGAGGCCCGTTAGCCTGCTGAGGCCCGTTAGCCTGCTGAGGCCCGTTAGCCTGAGTGAGGCCCGTTAGCCTGCTGAGGCCCGTTAGCCTGACTGAGACCCGTTAGCCTGGCTGAGGCCCGTTAGCCTGAGTGAGGCCCGTTAGCCTGCTGAGGCCCGTTAGCCTGGCTGAGGCCCGTTAGCCTGGCTGAGACCCGTTAGCCTGGCTGAGGCCCGTTAGCCTGCTGAGGCCCGTTAGCCTGCTGAGGCCCGTTAGCCTGCTGAGGCCCGTTAGCCTGAGTGAGGCCCGTTAGCCTGCTGAGGCCCGTTAGCCTGCTGAGGCCCGTTAGCCTGAGTGAGGCCCGTTAGCCTGGCTGAGACCCGTTAGCCTGGCTGAGGCCCGTTAGCCTGCTGAGGCCCGTTAGCCTGCTGAGGCCCGTTAGCCTGCTGAGGCCCGTTAGCCTGAGTGAGGCCCGTTAGCCTGAGTGAGGCCCGTTAGCCTGCTGAGGCCCGTTAGCCTGAGTGAGGCCCGTTAGCCTGAGTGAGGCCCGTTAGCCTGAGTGAGGCCCGTTAGCCTGAGTGAAGCCCGTTAGCCTGCTGAGGCCCGTTAGCCTGACTGAGGCCCGTTAGCCTGCTGAGGCCCGTTAGCCTGCTGAGGCCCGTTAGCCTGCTGAGGCCCGTTAGCCTGAGTGAGGCCCGTTAGCCTGGCTGAGGCCCGTTAGCCTGACTGAGGCCCGTTAGCCTGAGTGAGGCCCGTTAGCCTGCGTGAGGCCCGTTAGCCTGAGTGAGGCCCGTTAGCCTGAGTGAGGCCCGTTAGCCTGAGTGAGGCCCGTTAGCCTGCTGAGGCCCGTTAGCCTGGCTGAGGCCCGTTAGCCTGGCTGAGGCCCGTTAGCCTGGCTGAGGCCCGTTAGCCTGAGTGAGGCCCGTTAGCCTGAGTGAGGCCCGTTAGCCTGAGTGAGGCCCGTTAGCCTGAGTGAGGCCCGTTAGCCTGGCTGAGGCCCGTTAGCCTGAGTGAGGCCCGTTAGCCTGCTGAGGCCCGTTAGCCTGAGTGAGGCCCGTTAGCCTGGCTGAGGCCCGTTAGCCTGAGTGAGGCCCGTTAGCCTGCTGAGGTTCCTGTTAATCTACTCAGACTCTGCTCTCAGGCTCAGCTTGATGTTTGAAGTGCTGGGAAAACCACAAACAACAAGGTCACGAGGTCAGCAGCACTGAGCCTCCAGTGTGTGTGTGTGTGTCTGTGTGTGTGTGTCTGTGTGTGTGTCTGTGTGTGTGTGTGTCTGTGTGTGTGTGTGTCTGTGTGTGTGTGTGTGTGTGTCTGTGTGTGTGTGTGTGGGTGTCTGTGTGTGTGTGTGTGTGTGTGTCTGTGTGTGTGTCTGTGTGTGTGTGTGTGTCTGTGTGTGTGTGTGTGTCTGTGTGTGTGTCTGTGTGTGTGTGTGTGTGTGTGTGTGTCTGTGTGTGTGTGTCTGTGTGTGTGTCTGTGTGTGTGTGTGTGTGTGTGTGTCTGTGTGTGTGTGTGTGTGTCTGTGTGTGTGTGTGTGTGTGTGTGTGTGTCTGTGTGTGTGTGTGTAGGGCATGAACTACCTGGAGGAGCGTCACCTGGTGCATCGGGACCTGGCGGCGAGGAACGTCCTGGTGAAAACTCCAAACCACGTCAAGATCACCGACTTCGGCCTCGCCAAGCTGCTGACGGCCGACGAGACGGAATACCACGCTGACGGGGGAAAGGTGTGTGTTGTTGCCATGGAGATGCTCTACAGAACACCGAGTTATGAAAGTGATCCTTAAAATGCTCACGTCTTCTTTGAAGTCATGCTCGTGTCTCTGCAGGTTCCCATTAAGTGGATGGCGTTGGAGTCGATCCTGCAGTGGACCTACACATATCAGAGTGATGTCTGGAGCTTCGGTGAGTGGACCGCCTCCACCGGCTCTCTGTCCAGTGATGCTGCCTCAGACACATTCTACGTTCTCCACAACACGATGAGACCAGCAGCATGGACTGCTGCAGTTTGTGTATTATTGATCTTCCCACTAACAGGTTACAGCAGCAACCAGCTGTCAACAGCTAGTTATCCAGCTGTCGACAGCTAGTTATCCAGCTGTCAACAGCTAGTTATCCAGCTGTCGACAGCTAGTTATCCAGCTGTCGACAGCTAGTTATCCAGCTGTCAACAGCTAGTTATCCAGCTGTTATCCAGCTGTCAAAAGCTAGTTATCCAGCTGTCAACAGCTAGTTATCCAGCTGTTAACCAGCTGTCAACAGCTACTTAAGGTTTAAGGTTGTTAAGGTTTTCAACGACATCCACTTAAACATAGACAACAGCAGAAGTTCAGTCTTAGTGTTACTAGATCTCAGTGCTGCATTCGACACGGTCGACCATGCCATACTCCTAGAAAGACTAAAAATCTGGGTGGGACTCTCTGGCACAGCACTTAACTGGTTTGAATCCTACTTGAAGGGCCGAGAATACTTTGTGTCTGTAGCTGATTACACATCAGAGCTGACTAAAATGACGTGGTGTTCCCCAAGGTTCAATACTGGGGCCTCTTCTGTTCAACATCTACATGCTTCCACTAGCTCAGATTATGGAAAACAACAAAGTGTGTTATCATAATTATGCAGACGACACACAAATCTACATAACTATGTCACCAGGGGACTATAATCCCATACAAGGGCTGGGTAACTGCATTGAACAAATCAACAACTGGATGTGCCAGAATTTTCTTCAATTAAACAAAGATAAAACAGAAGTAATTGTTTTTGGTACCAAGGACGAACAATTGAAAATCACCGCTCAGCTTCAGTCACTGATGTTAAAACCCACAAACCAAGCCAGAAATCTAGGTGTAGTTATGGATTCAGACCTCAACCTGAACAGCCATATCAAGACAATTACAAAATCAGCCTATTATCACCTGAAGAATATATCAAGGATTAGAGGACTTATGTCTCAACAGGATTTGGAAAAACTTGTCCACGCATTTATCTTCAGCAGACTGGACTACTGTAACGGTGTGTTTACAGGTCTCTGTAAAAAGTCCGTCAGAAAGCTGCAGCTGATTCAGAACGCTGCAGCTCGAGTCCTCACTAAGACCAGGAGGGTGGATCACATCACTCCAGTTCTGAGGTCTTTGCACTGGCTTCCTGTCCAACAAAGAATTGACTTTAAAATCCTGCTGTTGGTTTACAAAGCACTGAATGGTTTTGGGCCAAAATACATCTCTGATCTGCTGCTACCTTATGAACCATCCCGACCCCTCAGGTCGTCTGGGACCGGTCTACTTTCTGTTCCCAGAGTCAGAACTAAACATGGAGAAGCAGCGTTCACTTTTTCTGGTCCACATATCTGGAACAAAGTCCCAGAAAGCTGCAGGTCTGCTGAGACCCTCAGCTCATTTAAATCAAGATTGAAGACCTTTCTGTTTGCTGCTGCCTTTAATTGAACCACATTCAATTAATATATTAATCAATTTCCTGCATTTCTGCATTTTACTACTGAATTTTATTTCTTACACTGTTTCTTTAATTGTTTTTAAATCTCCTTTTCTTTTGCCTTGTGTTTTGATGCTTTTAATGGTTTTATGTGAAGCACTTTGAATTACCTTGTTGTTGAAATGTGCTATACAAATAAAGTTGCCTTGCCTTGCCTTGCCTTACTTATCCAGCTGTCAAAAGCTAGTTATCCAGCTGTCAACAGCTAGTTATCCAGCTGTTAACCAGCTGTCAACAGCTACTTATCCAGCTGTCAAAAGCTAGTTATCCAGCTGTTAACCAGCTGTCAACAGCTACTTATCCAGCTGTCAAAAGCTAGTTATCCAGCTGTCAACAGCTAGTTATCCAGCTGTTAACCAGCTGTCAACAGCTACTTATCCAGCTGTCAAAAGCTAGTTATCCAGCTGTTAACCAGCTGTCAACAGCTACTTATCCAGCTGTCAACAGCTACTTATCCAGCTGTCGACAGCTAGTTATCCAGCTGTCGACAGCTAGTTATCCAGCTGTCAACAGCTAGTTATCCAGCTGTTAACCAGCTGTCAACAGCTAGTTATCCAGCTGTCAACAGCTAGTTATCCAGCTGTTAACCAGCTGTCAACAGCTACTTATCCAGCTGTCAACAGCTAGTTATCCAGCTGTCAAAAGCTAGTTATCCAGCTGTCAAAAGCTAGTTATCCAGCTGTTGACAGCTGGATAACCAGCTGTCAACAGCTACTTATCCAGCTGTCAACAGCTAGTTATCCAGCTGTCAACAGCTAGTTATCCAGCTGTCGAACAGCTAGGTATACCAGCTGTCAACAGCTAGTTATCCAGCTGTCAACAGCTAGTTATCCAGCTGTCAACAGCTAGTTATCCAGCTGTCAAAAGCTAGTTATCCAGCTGTCAAAAGCTAGTTATCCAGCTGTCAACAGCTAGTTATCCAGCTGTCAACAGCTAGTTATCCAGCTGTCAAAAGCTAGTTATCCAGCTGTCAACAGCTAGTTATCCAGCTGTCAACAGCTAGTTATCCAGCTGTCAACAGCTAGTTATCCAGCTGATGTCTCTGTGACGATCACAATCTTCTGTCAGTCGTCTGCTTTTACCTCCAAACTGCTGATTTAACATCAGAGCTGGTTGAGAACTGAGAGTCCGTTTCCTGCAGGTCCTGAGTCTGTTAAGTCCAGCAGGAGAAGTCAACATGAACACGATTCTTTCTCTCCATCGTCGCCAATATTGTTTCTCACAAGCTACATATCTCCACAACATTCTGACACCAACATGGAGGCATTGATCAGACACACACATCAGGAGAACGTTCATTTGTTCGAGACCTTTCTTTGCCTCGCTAGCACCCTCTCACCAGATCTTGTGTGCTGTAGAGCCAGTCCGTCTGATCGGCCTCTGGTCTCTGGTCTCTGGCCTCTGGTCTCTGATCTCTGATCTCTGGCCTCTGGTCTCTGGCCTCTGGTCTCTGGCCTCTGTTCTCTGGTCTCTGTTCTCTGGCCTCTGATCTCTGGCCTCTGGTCTCTGGCCTCTGGTCTCTGGCCTCTGGTCTGCAGGTGTGACGGCGTGGGAGCTCATGACGTTCGGCTCCAAGCCGTACGACGGCATCCCAGCCAGCGAGATGGCGTCGGTGCTGGAGAGAGGAGACCGGCTGCCCCATCCCCCCCCCTGCACCATCGACGTCTACATGATCATGGTGAAATGTGAGAGATCAGAGCTAAACGCTGACAGCAAAGACCGCAGTCAGCGTTAAAGTGGAGAGTTAACAGCTGAGAGTCCAGCTGAGGACATGTTTCTACTCATGATCTCTCTCTCTCTCTCTCTCTCTCTCTCTCTGGAGTTGGAACACACCTCTCTCTCTCTCTCTCTCTCTCTCTCTCTCTCTCTCTCTCTCTCTCTCTCTCTCTCTCTCTCTCTCTCTCTCTCTCTCTCTCTCTCTCTCTCTCTCTCTCTCTCTCTCTCTCTCTCTCTCTCTCTCTCTCTCTCTCTCTCTCTCTCTCTCTCTCTCTCTCTCTCTCTCTCTCTCTCTCTCTCTCCCCCCCCCCCCCCCCCCCCCCCAGGTTGGATGATCGACCCATCCAGTCGTCCCACGTTCAGAGAGCTGATCGTGGAGTTCTCAAAGATGGCCAGAGATCCATCCAGATACCTGGTCGTACAGGTACACCGTGTGTGTGCAACTTGAGTCTTCTGTGTGTCATTTTCATCAGTAATAATAATAACGTTGTACTCGCCAAGTCAACAGCCGAGATCTGTGAACATGTTGGCATCACGGGCCGGGTCTCGGGGGCAGCAGGTTTAGGAGGGCGTCTCAGATGTCCCTCTTCCAAGTAACGCTTTCCAGCTCCTCATGGGGAACCAGCAGGCTAATCTCCAGTGTGTTCTGGGACTTCCTCTGGGCCTCTCACCAGTTGGACGTGCCTGGAGAAGCTCTGGAGGGAGCAGTGGCTCTACTCCGAGCTCCCTCCAGATGTCTGAGCTCCTCATCCAATCTCTGAGGTTGAGCCCAGCCATCCTGTGATGGAAGCTCATTTCAGCCTCTTGCATCCGCAATCTCCTTCTCTCCGTCACTACATGAAGCTCATGACCATAGGTGAGGGTCTGAACGGATATGGACGTGTAAATAGAGAGCTTTCCTTGCGGCTGAGCTCCCACTTCACCACTACGGTCCGGTACAACGGCTGCAGCACTGCTAACGCAGCGCCGGACCCCCGTCCACCTCGCACTCCATTTTACTCCATTTCTACTCGCTCGCTTGAGGCAGTGACTCATTCCCAACCCCTGACGGTGCGATCCACCGTTTTCCGGCAGAGAACCACGGCCTCCGACTTCAGTACAAACAACAGTCAGCGACTCTCGTCCCCTGGAGACAACTCCAACACGGCAGCGCTCAGCCGGGGGCTCGTGAGTATCCCTGCATCCGGTGGGGCACCTCCAGGAAGAGATGGTCCAGCCTCTCTCCAGCACCAGTGTCATATTATACACTCTATCTACAGTAGCTGGTACCGCTCCACCTCCGGCACCAGCTCTGGTCCCATCCCTGCCAGAGAGGTGGCATTCCACGTCCCCAGAGCCGGTCTCCTACTCCAGGGGTCAGCACACCGTGGTCCCCTTCCTTTCTTTCCGCCGAGCTCACATTACCCCCGAACCCGAACCCTGGAACTGGTGGGACCACAGGCCGGCGGCTCCAGGGACGTTTTTCTGGTTGTGCTTTTTGATTTTGATGCTTTGGAAACATTGTTTTTGGAAAATCTTCATGTGAATAAAACTACATTGAATTGAATTGAATTGAATACATATAGAACACAAAATGAGTACTGGTGTTGTACTTGTCTTGTTGTACTTCTGGTGTTGTACTTTTGGTGTTGTACTTGTGGCGTTGTACTTGTGGCGTTGTACTTGTGGCGTTGTACTTGTGGTGTTGTACTTGTGGTGTTGTACTTCTGTTGTAGTATTGTGGTGTTGTACTTGTGGTGTTGTACTTGTGGTGTTGTACTTCTGTTGTAGTATTGTGGTGTTGTACTTCTGTTGTAGTATTGTGGTGTTGTACTTGTGGTGTTGTACTTCTGGTGTTGTACTTGTGGTGTTGTACTTCTGTTGTAGTATTGTGGTGTTGTACTTGTGGTGTTGTACTTGTGGCGTTGTACTTGTGGTGTTGTACTTCTGTTGTAGTATTGTGGTGTTGTACTTCTGTTGTAGTATTGTGGTGTTGTACTTCTGTTGTAGTATTGTGGTGTTGTACTTGTGGTGTTGTACTTCTGGTGTTGTACTTCTGTTGTAGTATTGTGGTGTTGTACTTCTGTTGTAGTATTGTGGTGTTGTACTTCTGTTGTAGTATTGTGGTGTTGTACTTGTGGTGTTGTAGTATTGTGGTGTTGTACTTGTGGTGTTGTACTTGTGGCGTTGTACTTGTGGCGTTGTACTTGTGGCGTTGTACTTCTGTTGTAGTATTGTGGTGTTGTACTTGTGGTGTTGTACTTGTGGCGTTGTACTTGTGGTGTTGTACTTCTGTTGTAGTATTGTGGCGTTGTACTTGTGGCATTGTACTTGTGGCGTTGTACTTGTGGTGTTGTACTTGTGGCGTTGTACTTGTGGCGTTGTACTTGTGGCGTTGTACTTCTGTTGTAGTATTGTGTTGTCAGAGTGAACATGAAGATCCTTGTGACTCCTGTCTCAGGGCGACCTCCCCAGTCCGACAGACAGCAGGTTCTACTCTCGCCTGCTGAGCTCAGACGACGTGGAGGAAGTGGTCGACGCCGACGAGTACCTGCTACCTTACAAAGGAGCGGGTCGTCATGACACCCGTACCTGCCACGCCACGGTAAACAAGCACTCCTCTTCAACCTGCAGGAGGTGCTTTTGGCCTCTTGTTGTCTCTGTTTGATGTTTGAGTTGCTGAAGAAGTTGGAGATGAAATATAAAGGATAAAAGGAAGAATAAAGCAGACAAACCTTTCTCCCAGTGGTGTGTTAACAGGATGTGCATCTTCTCTGTCTTCACATCAGAACGCTCATCCAGTCAGAGAGAACAGCTTCGCTCTGCGTTACATCAGCGATCCGACTCACAACGCGCTGGATGAAGAAGACTTCAGCGGCCACGGTGCTCATCTGTTCATCACATCTTACCAGATCAGGAAACGAGTGGATGAATGAGCAGATGATAGAGAAGCAGTTGTAAAATGAAACCGGTAGAATAAGTGGTCTGGATGAAAGTCAACAGACATAAAAGAAGAGTTACTAAACCGCTCTCCTCTCTTTCAGAGTACATGAACCAGAGTCTGAGTGGAACCAGCCGGAGCAGCAGGCTGCCGGAGGTTTTGAATCTCAACTACGAGGACTTAAGTCTGGGCTTGGGCGCCGCCTCGCTCCCCTCCCCGCTGGAGGACCTGAAGTCTTTGGGACCTGAATACCTGAACACCGCCTAAAGCTCGCTCCCCCTGGCCGCCAGCGACCGCCTTGACAATCCGGACTACCGGGCCGACTTCCTGCCGCGGGCCACGCCCTTCACCGCTAACGCCACCACTGTGACCGGGAACGGTCTGTTCCTCCCGGCGGCGGAGAACCTGGAGTACCTGGGTCTGGGTGCTGCACTGTACACCCCCGTCCACTAGGGGGCAGCAGCACCAGACAGGGGAAACCAAACGTTTAGTCCACGGACGGTATTTAATTTAGCTGATTTTAAATGTAAAGTTCTACCGGCTGACTGAGCAGCAGCATCTTCTGCTACACTGGAACACAAGCTGCACGCTGAGCGTTGCTCAACGGCACTCAGGCAGCAGTTACTGAGGAAGAGGAGTCTTTTTACTGTCGGGATTCAAACCAACCTAACTCTGTGTCCCTGAACCTCTAAAGGGCTGCATTCATTGGTTCACAGCTGTTGAGACAAAACACTTCAGTTTCACCAGATCAGGGATTTGAATCGGTCCGTCTGGGAGAGACGCTGCAGGACGGGACAGACATCGGAGACATGGACAGAGTTCAAGAAGCACAATGGATCCCTTCCTTCTCTTCCACTCCACCTCTCCTCTGCAGCAGCATCAGCATGTTGGTCGACACTAAGAACAGGAGAACCAGAACCAGAACCAGGACGTCTGCAGATGTGCAGAGACTCTCCAGAGCTGTGGTCGTCATGGAGTGTTGCTAACAGAGGCTGGAGGGGGGCAGTAGTCAGGGACACATGATGGAGCCTCAGCTCCACCAGCAACCAGCAGCACGGTGGCGCCCCCAGCTGGTGGGGAGAGGCCCTGCAGCTGAACTCAGTCACATTATCAGACATTTTAAAAGCTGTCTCAGCGTTTATGACATGTCGCTGTGCTGCTGTGGAGGATAACCAGAGGGACTCACGTAGCTTCTGCTTGTTAGAGACCAGATGATGACGTCCTGAAGAAAATGACATCACTTCATGGAGTTCAGCGTGCTGCCCATCTTAAACTCTGAGCTGTGCTTCCATCTCCATCTTCTCCAGAGGCAGACGCTCTGTTTAAAGCTTCTCTGCGTGAGACGTGTTGAGGTGAAGGCGCAGTGACTCAGAACAGTCGTGTTCACAGACGATCTGCTGTTTGATGTTTGGTTGCACATCGGACGTCACAGGCGTGATGTCACAGGCGTGATGTCACAGGCGTGATGTCACAGCAGGAATTCTCTCTGTTTGTGTTTCCTGCTGTGGACGTTGTTAGAGTTGTGGTGAACAGAGAAGAAGAAGCAGAAGAAGCAGAAGAAGCAGAAGCAGAAGAAGAAGAAGAAGAGACTCTGGACACAGACGGCTGAGCGCTGGAATAACTCTGTAGATATGAAGTGTGCTCACATGTTGATGAACAACGAGCTTCTTGAACCAGTGAAACCTTCCGTCACTTGAAACACGTGGAGCTGAGCTGTGATGAGTTTGTACTGAAGTGTGAAACGTTTGTTCTTCTGCCTTTACTTGAGCAGAAGGAGCCGAGCTGTGATTGGCTGTTGCTGCTCACTGCTTCTTCCTGTTTGTCTCTTTAGTTGCTGCTCGTCTTTAAAAAGCTCCAGAAAGCGTCACAGCAGGAAGCACCTTCCTCCACCTTTATCTGTACGCATGGTTTGACTCACAGCGTTTCCACTCAGGGTTTTATGTGTTGATTAAAAACGTTCATAAAACAAGTTGATGGAAACAAAGTTATTGTTGCAACATTGAAACATAACTCATTGAATTACTGAATATTGTTTCATCTTCCGACACATCAGTGCATCAGACTACGGGTGTGAAGTGAGGATGTTAGGAGTCAGAGACTCGAGGTGTGACATGACGCGGCTGCTGCTGTCAACAACAGAACGATGAGATGTTAGACGACGTGAAGCCGACCGGAGCCTCAGCACCTCTGACCTCTGACCTCTGACGGAGATGAAACGTTTAGTGAGTCATGATTGTGACTTCATGAAGTCATGAAGTCCTTCTATCAGGAGGACCATGATGAAAAGAATCCACAGAGAACCAGCCTCAGTGTAGTCCTGGATCCTCTATATGAACCAGCCTCAGTGTAGTCCTGGTCCTCTATATGAACCAGTCTCAGTGTAGTCCTGATCCTCTATATGAACCAGTCTCAGTGTAGTCCTGGTCCTCTATATGAACCAGTCTCAGTGTAGTCCTGATCCTCTATATGAACCACTCTCAGTGTAGACCTGATCCTCTATATGAACCAGTCTCAGTGTAGTCCTGGTCCTCTATATGAACCACTCTCAGTGTAGACCTGATCCTCTATATGAACCAGTCTCAGTGTAGTCCTGGTCCTCTATATGAACCAGTCTCAGTGTAGTCCTGATCCTCTATATGAACCAGTCTCAGTGTAGACCTGATCCTCTATATGAACCAGTCTCAGTGTAGTCCTGATCCTCTATATGAACCAGTCTCAGTGTAGTCCTGATCCTCTATGTGAACCAGTCTCAGTGTAGTCCTGATCCTCTATATGAACCAGTCTCAGTGTAGTCCTGGTCCTCTATATGAACCAGTCTCAGTGTAGTCCTGATCCTCTATATGAACCAGTCTCAGTGTAGACCTGATCCTCTATATGAACCAGTCTCAGTGTAGTCCTGGTCCTCTATATGAACCACTCTCAGTGTAGACCTGATCCTCTATATGAACCAGTCTCAGTGTAGTCCTGGTCCTCTATATGAACCAGTCTCAGTGTAGTCCTGATCCTCTATATGAACCAGTCTCAGTGTAGTCCTGATCCTCTATATCAGGGGTCGGGAACCTATGGCTCGCGAGCCAGATGTGGCTCTTTTGATGATTGCATATGGCTCGCAGATAAAACAAAATATTCTCACTTGTTTTAATCCATCCATCGATTTAACCCTTCGACGAAGAAGATGGCGAAAAGAAAAAAAGACGACGAGTATCGTACATTTCAGGACGAATGGACCGAAGAATTCGCCTTTGTGGAGAGAGCGGGTTCTGCGGTGTGTCTAATTTGCAATGACAAAATTACATCGTTGAAACGGTCGAATGTAAAGCGGCACTTCGACACACGCCACGCTACCTTTGCGTCAAAATACCCTGCGGGAGACAGCAGAAAGAAAGCGTGCCAAGAGCTTCTGAGCAGGGTGCAAGCTAGCCAGCAGCAACTCCGCGTATGGACCCGGCAAGGTGACTATAATTCGGCTAGCTTTGCTGGTTCTTTAGCAATAGTGAGGAACGGAAAACCATTCACAGATGGCGAGTATGCTAAAACGTTCATGCTGGATGTAGCCAATGAACTTTTTGATGATCTTCCGAACAAAGACAAGATAATCAAACGGATACAAGACATGCCTCTGTCGGCAAGAACTGTTCATGATCGTACTATCGTGATGGCAAACAAAGTGGAGGAAACGCAAGTGAAGGACATAAATGCAGCGCCGTTCTTTTCTCTGGCTTTGGATGAGTCAACAGACGTGAGCCATTTGTCGCAGTTCAGCGTGATTGCAAGATATGCTGTTGGTGACACACTGCGCGAAGAAAGTCTTGCTGTTCTGCCATTAAAAGGGTCCACAAGAGGTGAGGATTTATTCAAGTCTTTCATGGAGTTTGCTCAAGAAAAAAGTCTACCTATGGATAAACTTCTCTCAGTGTGTACTGATGGTGCTCCGTGTATGGTGGGGAAAAACAAAGGATTTGTGGCGCTTCTCCGTGAACATGAAAATAGACCCATCCTAAGTTTCCATTGCATTATACACCAGGAGGCACTTTGTGCTCAGATGTGTGACAGGCAGTTTGGCGAAGTGATGTCGCTGGTCATTCGTGTGATCAACTTTATTGTTGCCCGAGCCTTAAATGATCGCCAGTTTAAAACACTGCTGGATGAAGTTGAAAATAGTCGCATTAATGGTGAGTGTTATAACAACATTATTTAAAAGAATAAATTCAGAGGCTTATTATACTGACATTTAGTTGAATTCACTTTTAAAATATATTATATGGCTCTCACTGAAATAAATTTCCAAATTTTTTGCTTTCATGGCTCTCTTAGTCAAAAAGGTTCCCGACCCCTGCTCTATATGAACCAGTCTCAGTGTAGTCCTGATCCTCTATATGAACCAGTCTCAGTGTAGTCCTGATCCTCTATATGAACCAGTCTCAGTGTAGTCCTGATCCTCTATATGAACCAGTCTCAGTGTAGTCCTGATCCTCTATATGAACCAGTCTCAGTGTAGTCCTGATCCTCTATGAACCAGTCTCAGTCTAGTCCTGATCCTCTATATGAACCAGTCTCAGTGTAGTCCTGATCCTCTATATGAACCAGTCTCAGTGTAGTCCTGATCCTCTATATGAACCAGTCTCAGTGTAGTCCTGATCCTCTATATGAACCAGTCTCAGTGTAGTCCTGATCCTCTATGAACCAGTCTCAGTGTAGTCCTGATCCTCTATATGAACCAGTCTCAGTGTAGTCCTGATCCTCTATATGAACCAGTCTCAGTGTAGACCTGATCCTCTATGAACCAGTCTCAGTGTAGTCCTGATCCTCTATATGAACCAGCCTCAGTCTTAGTCCTGATCCTCTATATGAACCAGTCTCAGTGTAGTCCTGATCCTCTATGTGAACCAGCCTCAGTGTAGTCCTGATCCTCTATATGAACCAGTCTCAGTGTAGTCCTGATCCTCTATATGAACCAGCCTCAGTGTAGTCCTGATCCTCTATATGAACCAGACTCAGTGTAGTCCTGATCCTCTATATGAACCAGTCTCAGTGTAGTCCTGATCCTCTATATGAACCAGACTCAGTGTAGTCCTGATCCTCTATATGAACCAGTCTCAGTGTAGTCCTGATCCTCTATATGAACCAGTCTCAGTGTAGTCCTGATCCTCTATATGAACCAGTCTCAGTGTAGTCCTGATCCTCTATATGAACCAGTGTCAGTGTAGTCCTGATCCTCTATATGAACCAGTCTCAGTGTAGTCCTGATCCTCTATATGAACCAGTCTCAGTGTAGTCCTGATCCTCTATATGAACCAGTCTCAGTGTAGTCCTGATCCTCTATATGAACCAGTGTCAGTGTAGTCCTGATCCTCTATATGAACCAGTCTCAGTGTAGTCCTGATCCTCTATATGAACCAGTCTCAGTGTAGACCTGATCCTCTATCAGACCTCCATCAGCGAGAAGATGGTCTGTTTCTAAAGGGACTCTGGTGCTCAGAGACACTTCCTCTTTAGTCCACAGGGGGCGACAGAACCAACACTATGAAAGTTCCTCGTAGTAACTTTAAATACAACAGATCACTGAAGAACAAAGAACAAACTACGATGAACACGATGTGAAGACGGAATGAAAACATGAGAATAAAGATATATTGATGCATTTGTTGAGTTCGTTTTATCTTCTCTTCCTGTTTGTTACAAGCTAATCTGAGTGTTATAACATGAGAAGAGGCTGGTGTTGGTGGTAATAAGGTAACTTCATACATGAGACATCAACTCCCACTGTTACTGAGAAACACGAGTAAATAAAGAGCAGAACTCCATCGTTCCACAGGGAGGAGCTGCAACAGGAAGCAGAGCAGGAACAGCATTTCATGTGTTCATCTGTGTACTTCAGGGTCAGAACACATGAAGGAACCAAAGGACTGAACTAAATCCAGGTCCAGGTGGAGTGAGGAGTCCAGATCCTCTGATGATCCTCTGATCAGATCCAGAGGATCACAGAGATGATGGTGGACTCAGTCTTAGTGAGATCCCTCCCATCTGAGGAGAGAAGAAGAAGAGATGAAGAGTGTTGCAGAGACTCCCTTCATCAGCGGTCAGTCAGTGATGCAGCACATCCAGTAGAAAGAGCAGCAGGACTTCAGTCCTTCCAGCTCTCATCTCAACCTACTGGAGTGAACACACTGAGCTCCAAGCTCACACACCTGCACACACTTTGGACATCAAGTCTGTTCACTCTGCACATTTCACTCAAGTACACAGTGCAGATAAAGAGCAGGGCCCTGAACGCATCACCACTGCAGAAACAGAGAGGTGTTCACTGCTCACTGTAACGATGGTTCAAGGCTGATAAAAACCACAGTCTCACTGACATGTGAACGTCTCATCTCTTTGAGATATTCCAATGAGAGAGAACAGATCAGATCAGACTGCTGGATGAGGACCACTGTCTCTATACATGTGGAGATGCTGTCAGCTGATCAACAGCGGTGTTTCCTGCAGACTTGAACACAACAACAGTCGTCTTCACATCAACTCAAACACACGATCACAACAAGCTGGTGCTCATCTGATTGGCTGACTTTCTGTCCAATCCTGAAGCCTGTCAGCGTTCTCCTCTCACAGCTTCACTGAGCAGGTTGGAGGTTTACAGGAAATACTGGATCTGTGTTTAGTTCAGTACTGCTGGAACCAGCATGGACTGAGTCCAACCCTCTACTGACCTCAGAGTCTCCAGTCTACAGTCTGGACTCTCCACAAGACCAGACAGCTGCTCCACATCTGAATCCTTCAGGTCGTTGCGTCTCAGATCCAGTTCTCTCAGATGGGAGGAGGGGTTGGACTTCAGAGCTGAGGCCAGAGAAGAACAGCTGATCTCTGTCAAACTGCACCAACTCAACCTGAATAAAGAATAAATGATGAAGATCAGAATCCATTTATAATCCAATCAGATGTGTTGATGTTTTAAACGTGCAGCTCAACATGACTCTGTCCTCATCGATGAGCTTTTCTCTTTGTCTTTGTGTTATTGTGGATCATCATCATGTCAGCCTTCTACACACATCATCCACATGTCACCTCAACATTCAGACACCTGTTGATGTCACCACAGGTCAACACCATGCTGCTGGTCTCAGTCAGGTCTGGAACTAGAGGATCAGGACTATATAGATCCTTTAAACAGCTGCTTCAAGAAATATGACCTGATCTCTGTGTGTGTGTGTGTCCTTAAAGATTAATATCAATGATTAAATATTATTTGTGAAAACACATTTAAATGAACAGAAACCAAGAAATATTTCTATTCATCAAGTAAACGTTTTCAATATAAAACAAATATTAGTTCAGAGGATCTTCTGTCTACAGATGTGACCATTGACCACAATTATGAACATTAATTCACTTTAACAACTAACAGTGGACATTTTCTACAGCTTCTTTAATAAGGAACAATATTTTTTTGACTGAAGATTAGATTTAGTTCAAGAAACATGAAAATATGAATAAAATAAATTTACAACTTTATGGATTTAAGTTGTGTTTTTTATAAATTAAGTTCAATTGTTAAATAAACATATTAGATCTATAATAGTAACAGTGAGTCAGTGAACTGACCTCAGTCTCCAGTCGACAGTGAGGACTCTCCAGTCCAGCAGACAGCAGCTTCACTCTGAATCCTGCAGGTCGTTGTGACTCAGGCTCAGCTCTCTCAGATGGGAGGGGTTGGACTTCAGAGCTGAGACCACAACTTCACAGTCAGTCTCTGAGAGATCACAGCCAGAAAGTCTGGAATGAACAAATATTACAACATATTATGAAAGAGAACACTTAATATTGACTTCCTGCTTCCTGTTCTGATGAACATGATCTCTTCACATCAGTGGTTCAGCTGATCTCATCTCACTGTGTTTCACATGAAACAATAACTCTCATCACTCGCTCTACCTGCAGACTTTAATCTTTGTTTCTCTTTAATGTGCAGATGAAGGGAGACAAAGTGTCGTTACATCGAGGCTTCCATAATGTCTGTATGTCATTAAATATTTATACAATTAGATTTGTTTGTTGTAAACATTCTTTTCTGAGCCTCTAAAAATATATATATTCAACACAATTAACGGACCAATGAGGCTGCATTATTTTCAACATGTCATCAGAAATATGTTTCAGTGAATCAGCATTAAAAACATAACATGGTGTTCATAAGATCTTTATAAAGTCTGAATTCTACCATTCTGAGTTTATTTCTGAGTAAAAGAACAAATTAAAAGATTTGAAAACAGGACGATGTAAAAAAACTTTAAATGAAAAGTTGAATTCATGAACAAAATTAAACATTTCTCGGTTCAACACTGGAGTTTTACAGCGACAGTCTTTGTCTCGTATGAAGCAGTTTATGGAAGCTAATGTGGCTAAAGCTAATGTGGCTAATGCTCAGATATATATTGATGTGTAACTGACGTCACTGGATCAGTTCTCTGATGTGATGACTTTTCTCTTCTTGTGCCACTAAATCACTGTGACAGCATTCAGCATCATCTCACTACTTCACTTGTGCTCACAGTGCAGCAACAGTTACATCTCAATTTAATTGGAGATAAAACTCAGCTGAATTTCAGGAGCAGGACCACACCTCAGCCACTCGCCCACTTCCGGCCACACTCCTATAAATACCTACCCACTCTAAGCCTCGGCTCGCTCGCGTTTTCTGCATCCCTCCCTCTTGTTAATGGTTGTCTCCCCCCATAGTCATCATGCTCCTATCCCATGGAGATCGGGGGGTCTGCAAGGCCCGGGAGCCGCAGTGGATCCTCAGCTAAGCCTCCCCCAAACCGCATCAGGCCAAATCTCCATCAACCATTCCTCACACCCCAAACAACCGACGAAGGCTCGCTCCGGCCGAGGTGGGGGCCTAAGCTAGTGAAAAATGATATTAATGATGAAAACAATCCTTTATCTACACAGAACTTTAAAAAGTGTGTATATATATATATATATATATATATATATATACACTTTACTGCCCCTCATTAAATCCATGCTCTAAACCAGTGGTTCTCAAACTTTTTCTGTCGCGCCCCACTTTGGAGGAAGAAAGATGTTCACGCCCCAACAAAACTGTAACAGAATGGTCCATGTTGAATTTTTATTGAAATAACATTTTGTGACTCCTCCGTCTGTGCTTTTTCAAATAATAGAATAAAGAAAATTGCAATCACTTTTAAGGAAACCAGATTACTCCATCAGACAAAAACAAATACAATGTGCAATCACTTTGTTAGAACAATGCAAATAAAGTGATATCTGCAAAAAAGAACTACAATTTGGCAAAAAATAGCTTATTGCAATTGGCTGCAATTAACCTGTTTTGCATTAAACATCTTTTCAAGATAACAATAAAGTGCAACCTGTGAAAAACTAAACAAAACAAGTTTCATACTCTCCGCAGCTAGTTTTCAGACATAAAGCACAGACTGGTCTCTGCTCATCTTCTACCGCGTTCACTGTGAACCCAGAGCAAGAGAGGCCTCATCACATGTTCTTCTTGCTGCTTGCTGTTCGTCTCGGATGCATCGCTTGCGGTTGCTTTTCTGTTCCCGCCAAATGTCTCTTCATTTGGAACACTAAGCCACACATGTGAGTCGCCAAGGATCATGGCCGTCGCACATGCGCAAGCGTAACCTGTTAACGGCGTAACGTAAACATTTACACGAAAGTACAGGCATTTCACCATGTATTTATGAATTACTTTTAAAAAAAAATCTTTTTTTGAAATACAAAAATCCTGCATTTCCCCCTGCGCCCCACCTGTAATACCACCGCGCCCCACAGTTTGAGAACCACTGCTCTAATACAACACTGATGTTTCTGACGCTCAGTAACCCGACCTGGTGTGTTTTTCTGGGTAGATTTAGTGATTTGAGGCCTTCAGCAAAACATTGTGTTGATTTACTTTACAGCCTTTCTCTGACTGGGAATGTTGGAGGAGGAGAAGGAGGAGGAGGAGGAGGAGGAGGAGGAGGAGGAGGAGCTGCTCAGTAAAAGTCCTGTATTCAAATGTTTACACCAAGTCAAGATGGTTGTGAAAGCATCAAAATACAGAACAATATGACATTAATAATAATATTAATATTATTATTAACGTCTGTTAAAGGCAGAGCTTTCAGTTCTAACATGATGCTGGATAGTTAATAAATAATAACGCTTCATATTTTAATTCTTGATCATTTTGTGAGTCACATGTGAATCTTCAGCGTAACCAGTAACATTTCGCTGTCAGGTAAATGTAGAAGTACAATGTTGTCCTCTGAAGTAGAAGTACATTACATCCATCTGACCCTACAGGGTCTGGATCTCAGGAGACACACAAGGACTTCATGTGGACCATCATGAACATACTTCATGTCACTCAGCTGGGTAAAGGTGAATTCTACTAAAGAGGAGATCTGAACTCCTTCGTGGAGGCAACGGTTCAAAGAACCAACATCCTGCAGTTGAGCTGAAAAGATGTTGAAGAGTTTGAGGAGGAAAGCAGCAACGTATGAGAACATGTGGACTCTTTCCTGGCCTCACTACTTCCATCATTACAGCCCACTGGCTGTGCAGTAGTGTGAACATGTGTCCTCCTGTGCTCTCATTGGCTCCTTCATGCTGTCACTCTCACTTTATTCACATCCTTTAGGACAGGCCGTCAAACTCCACCACAGAGAGGCCGCAACAACTGGGACTACGTTGAGGGCCGAACAGGGCCAACGTTTCATAACCAGGATAGAAGATGATGTGAGCCACCGTGTAGAAGCTCCTGATGTATTAACAACTAAAGTACATGAAGTGATGACTGCAACATGCTGCTACATGTGGTGATCAAAGCTCCAACACAACCTCTAAAGTCCTTCATCTGTTTACCAGGTTTGCATGTCGCCTCCATCACCCAAAGGAAGATCAATAGAGGAAGAATTATATCAATATGAAATATAACAACCATCAGGAATCAACAGAATAACTGTGTTCATTAACTTCACAGTGAAAACTAAACCAACTGAAACTGAAGCATGTTTTCACTCGCAGCATTAGAAACATCAAGAACATCTGTGATGAAATATCACTGAACTATGATTTAGTATGAAACAACTGGACCACTATGTTAAGAAGATGAATTTCATAGTGTCTGTATTAGAAGGACTGAACTACTGATCTACACTGACTCATGAAGTTCATCACATCTGGACTTACTCAGCCTTTCTGCAGTTCCTCACAGCTGGAATCAGTCTCCGTCATCCCTCCTCTGATGTGTTGTACTTGTTCAGGTCCAACTCATCCAGAACCTCCTCTGACATCTGCAGCATGTAGGCCAGAGCTGAGCAGTGGATCAATGAGAGTTCCTTCTCTGATCTGTTCTCTGACTTCAGGAACTCTTGGATCTCCTGATGTACTGAGAGCTCGTTCATCTCCATCAGACAGTGGAAGATGTTGATGCTTCTGTCAGGAGAGATGAAATCACTGTTCATCTCCTTCAGGTTGTTGATGGCTCTCTGGATGGTTTCTGGACGGTTGTCTGTCTGACCCAGCAGGCCTCCTAAGAGTCTCTGGTTGGACTCCAGAGAGAGGCCATGAAGGAAGCGGACAAACAGGTCCAGGTGGCCATTTTGACTTTCAAGGGATTTCTCCATGGCTCTCTTCAGGAAGTCATCCAGAGATGAACACTCGTAGTCTTCTCCCATAAAGTCCTTCAGTACCTCTTCTCCCATAAAGTCCTCCAGTACCTCTTCTCCCATGAAGTCCTCCAGTACCTCTTCTCCCATGAAGTCCTTCAGTACCTCTTCTCCCATGAAGTCCTCCAGTACCTTTGTCTTCCTGGTTGTGAAACAGTGGAACATGTAGACTGCAGCCAGAAACTCTTGAACACTCAGATGAACAAAGCAGTAGACTGATTTCTGGAAGATCACACTCTCTCTTTTGAAGATCTCTGTACAAACTCCTGAGAACACAGAGGCCTCCGTGACATCAAGACCACACTGCTCCAGGTCTTCTTGGTAGAACATGATGTTTCCTTTCTCCAGATGTTCAAACGCCAGCCTCCCCAGCTTCAGAAGGACTTCCCTGTCAGCCTCCGTCAGCTCCTGAGGACTCGTCTCATGTCCCTCATGGTACTTCTGCTTCTTCCTCTTTGTCTGGACCAGCAGGAAGTGTGAGTACATGTCAGTCAGGGTCTTGGGCAGCTCTCCTCTCTGGTCTGTAGTCCACATGTGGTCCAGAACTGTAGCAGTGATCCAGCAGAAGACTGGGATCAGACACATGATGTGGAGGCTCCTGGATGTCTTGATGTGTGAGATGATGCTGCTGGACAGCTCTTCATCACTGAACCTCCTCCTGAAGTACTGGTCCTTCTGGGGGTCGGTGAAGCCTCGTACTTCTGTTACCCTGTCAACACGTCTACGAGGGATCTGATTGGCTGCTGCAGGTCTGGAAGTTATCCAGACGAGAGCCGAGGGAAGCAGGTTCCCCTCGATGAGGTTCGTCAGCAGCACGTTGACCGATGCCTTCTGTGTGACATCAGACACGACCTCATTGGTGATGAAATCCAGTGAAAGTCTGGTTTCATCCAGACCATCAAAGATGAACACAACGTTACAGACAGAGAGCTCCTCTGCTGTGATCTTCTGTAATGTTGGATGGAAAACATGGATCAGCTGGAGAAGACTGTACTGCTCATCTTTGATCAAGTTCAGCTCCCTGAACGACAGCAGAACCACCAGACTGACATCTTGGTTCTCCAAACCCTCGGCCCAGTCCAGAGTGAACTTCTGCACCGAGAAGGTTTTTCCAGCGCCGGCGACGCCGTTGGTCAGAACGACTCTGATGCGTCTCTGTTGGTCAGCGGAGGCTTTAAAGATGTCGTGGCACTTGATCGGAGTGTCATGGAGGCTCTTCTTCTTGGAAGCTGACTCAAGCTGCCTCACCTCATGTTGGGTATTCACCTCTTCACTCTGTCCCTCTGTGATGTAGAGCTCAGTGTAGATCCTGTTGAGGAGGGTTCCACTTCCTGTTTCATCACTTCCTTCAGTCACACGTTCACATCTCTCCTTCAGACTGATCTTATGTTCCTCTAAAACCTCCTGCAGACCACTGTCTCCTGAAACAGAGAAACCAGAGAGAACATATGAAGAAGATATGATATTGATTTGACTCAAACAATCAGTAAACAATAACATCAGCTGATATCTGAACCTACAAACGGGGACTCGTGAGTGAAAGTAGCTTTCAGTGAGATTCAGTTAGAAGCTACTAGAGTAGTGAGATGTGAACACAGAGAGCTTTCTCTCTGCTCACCAGCACAGACACTGTTGATCCAGTCAGTGTAGCTACAGACGTGGCTTTGGTTTGAGGGAGGAGACCGTCTCTGTCACGGTGCTGGGATTCTACATGGTCGGTTTCCTGTTTTATTTTGAAAGATCACTTTACTTCCTGATCTGCTCTTTGAAACACACCGCGGCTCCGTCAACCAATAGACGAGGACCGTCTATGAACCAATGAGAGCTTCTTCCTTTGTGTGTTCACATCCTTCAATCCAACAAGAGTCTCTGTATGAAAACAACACGTCCTGTTTCCAGACATGAAGACATCAGCAGAGAAATGGACAGTCTTACTTTGGACTCTTCTGGTCTCACTGGCTGTCTGCAGTCCAGCTCTGGTTCTGGATCTGGACTTCAGCTCCTCCTCACAATCATGACTCCTCTTCTTCCTGTAAAGACATTTCTTTAGAACTAGAATGATTTGTTGGTTGTTAAACATCCAGATGTGGACTAAAGTGTGTAGAAGCTCAGATGTTCACAGAGAACAGTTAAAGTCTTACTTTTCTCTTTGAATTCAGCGTTCAGTCTGTAATGAAAATGTTCTTTGATTTCAACTCTCCTGCTTTCATCAACTCTAATCAGCTGCTTTTCCTCTCAGGCTGTCTGATGAAACATTGAGTGATCTGCCTGTAGTTTGTTTAGAACTAACTCAACACTTCCTGCAGCTCCTTCACAGTAAAAGTCCTCCATTAGAGAGCTGATCATGTCCTTCACTGTGTCTCAGTGTCTGTGATCAGCTCAGCTTGAGTTAGTTGTGTTTGAACTGAGGTCAGAAGAGGTGAAGTTGATGTTTTTGGTTTGTTTTCTATTTAGTTAGTTCGTCTATTTCTATTAGTTACCATTATGCAAAGATGGCCGACCGAAAACGGACCTGAAAATAACAGGAATACATTCTACAATGTGTGGTCAGAGAAATAGTTGCTCCATCGAAGCTCAACTTGCACTAATTGCACTCAAAGGAACCAACCCACATCGTCCAATAGCAGGACAGAGTCTTAACAGGACAAAACAGACAGCAAAGCACACGCACTAAAACATCATATGCCTCAAACCACATTCTGCTACATGACTAATGACCTTCATGTTAATGGATATTAAACTTTGTAAATGAGATAAAGAATGTAAAGTGGTGTCTCGGGTTCAGGTCCAAGCTCGTCATTCCCTTCATGATTTCTGTCACTAGGGATGGACTGGGACGTTTAGAGTTTGTATTCGTCCTCTTAGATTACATCACAGCTTCTCTAGGTGACTGACAGCTGTCACTGATACTAAGAGGAAGAAGCTCAAACTCAACTCAACACCTCTGAATCTACAGAACACATTGTCAGAGGAACAGGAAGTGAACATGACTCCTGTGAATGAGTTAGTAGAAGTTCTCTTACTGTGTGTCTGAGGGTCTTCACTGAAGTTCAGAGGAAGATCTTTGGAGCGATCACTCTTCATCGACAGACAGATGGATCCTGGAGACTCTGCTCTCTGTCTGGACTGAACTCTGCAAACATCACGATGATTTAGATTTTGTTCAAAATGTATGTTTGCGCTATTTGACACCAAAAGAAGTCTGTTCAATTTGGCAGAATTTTAAGAATGGCATAAGTTTTTTGGGAATTTAGTCATTTTCATCCCCCAGAAAGCTTCTTAGGCGGGAAGCTATTTTTAAGGTTGAATATCTTCAGACATATAATTCCTAGAGCCATAACCATCGGGAGAACAGACAAACCGGTGCACAACTGATCCGGACACAAGCAGATGTCATACTTTATTACTTAGCCTTGAAAATGAAAAAGAAATGAATAAACACGTGCACATTGAGTGGTTTGGGGCACCAGGCAGTCCCCTAAAGGATAGACATATGGACATTTCCATGTTTCCCTCAAAGAATACAGTATTTGATGGATGTCTTAACAAAGGTCAGGAGCTCTAACATAAACAGAATTCAATAACTCAAGTAAGACAAACCAAAGTTGCATTTGATGCCTTTTTGAGAAGCCAAAATGGTGGTGTGGACTCCTTCCTAGGACCATACAAGTTAGTGTGAAAAAGGGTCTATATGTGGGCTTTGTTGTGGTAAGTTACAAGCTCCTTCCATGCTGTCTTTAAGTTTAAATTCAAAAAGATATGAAATGAACTCACAATAGAAGACTTACTGTTTAACCAATCACATCATGGGGATGTAATAATGTGGCAAGTGAAGTGGAGATTGAAGCTGTACTACAAGTAACAAAGGAAAACAACAATGCAAAAGGAAATTATTCCTCAACTGATTGAACATTCACTCATTTGCAAAAAGGAAGCGCGTAAAAGCCACTTCAATATATATAACGTGTGTCCTCTCGTCCACAGGGAGGAAAGCGACTCACACACTGTGGCAGTAAAACCATCAGATGTTGGAGTAACACTCACCCTGCCTCAGCCTTCAGCTTCTCTTCTGCTCTGTGACTCAAAATGGAGTCTGAACTTTGTGATGAACACTTCAGGGTTCCCTCCCTGTTCTCATGCACCTGGATCACATGATCACTGTAGCTCCGCCCCTCTTCATTTACAGGAAATCAGGTGAGCTCCTGTAGAAGTGTGTGTGTGTGTGTGTGTGTGTGTGTGTGTGTGAGAGTGTGTGTGAGTGTGTGTGTGTGTGTGTGTAAGATAAGATAAGATAATCCTTTATTAGTCCCTCAGTGGGGAAATTACAGGATTACAGCAGCATTGCTCACAAGTAATAAAATAAAGATAAAAATCAAGTAATATAATAAACTAAACAGTAAACAGTAGAACAGTAATAAAATAAGACAGTAAGAAGAGTATTAGATATACTAAATATGCCAGTATATACAGAATATACAGAATATACAGAATATACAGGCGGATCAGGTAAATACTTAAAACGTATTGGATATTGCACGGATTAGATGAGATATTGCACCAGGTGAATGAATTAAAGTGTTCAGTGTGTGCAAAGTGTTCGTGTTCAAGTGTTCAAGTGTTAGTTGTCCACCGAGAGCAGTTTGTTGTGCAGCCTGACAGCAGCGGGGAGAAAGGACTTGCGGTACCTCTCCCTCAGACACCGGGGGTGAATCAGCCGGTGACTGAAGGAGCTGTGCAGAGCTGCCAGAGTGTCCTGCATGGGGTGGGAGGCGTGGCTCATCAGGGATGAGAGCTTCGCCATCATCCTCCTGTCTCCCACCACCTCCACAGTATCCAGTGGACATCCCAGCACGCTGCTGGCCTTCCTCACCAGTTTGTCCAGTCTCCTCCTGTCAGCTGCCGCGATGCTGCTGCTCCAGAAGACCACTCCATAGAAGATGGCTGATGCCACCACGGAGTCGAAGAAGGTCTTCAGGAGTGCTCCCTGCACCCCAAAAGACCTCAGTCTCCTCAGCAGAAAGAGTCTGCTCTGTCCTTTTTTATAAAGAGCGTGAGCGTGGTCAGTCCAGTCCAGTTTATTGTTCAAGTGAACACCCAGGTACTTATACGACTTCACGACCTCAATGTCCAGTCCCTGGATGCTCACCGGTGTCGGAGGAGGGCGTTTACCCCGGCGGAAGTCCACCACCAGCTCCTTGGTCTTGCTGGAGTTGATGTGGAGGCGGTTCCGCTGGCACCATCCTAAAAAGTCCTGGTTTAGTTCCCTGTATTCTCTGTCATCATCGGCGGAGATGAGGCCGACGATTGCAGAGTGTGTGAGTGTGTGTGTGTGTGTGTGAGAGAGTGTGTGTGTGTGAGTGTGTGTGTGAGTGTGTGTGTGTGTGTGAGTGTGTGTGTGTGTGTGTGTGTGTGTGTGAGAGTGTGTGTGTGTGTGTGAGTGTGTGTGTGTGAGAGTGTGTGTGTGAGAGTGTGAGTGTGTGTGTGTGTGAGTGTGTGTGTGTGTGTGAGAGTGTGAGTGTGTGTGTGTGTGAGTGTGTGTGTGTGTGTGTGAGTGTGTCTGTGTGAGAGTGTGTGTGTGAGAGTGTGAGTGTGTGTGTGTGTGAGTGTGTGAGTGTGTGAGTGTGAGAGTGTGTGTGTGAGAGTGTGAGAGTGTGTGTGTGTGTGTGAGCTCACACAGATCCTCTTTGTATGATGATGTGTTTATGAGCGTCGTTGAATTAAAATGAGTTCTGGTCAAAATGTTGCTGCATTATCTTTATGTTTAACTCATGAACATGAATCTATAAGAGCTTTCTGTGTGAAGGTTTCTGTTCCAGACTGAGGAACAACAACACAGCTGAACATCAGCTGCTTCTTATTGCTCTGGATCTGGAGCTTTCTGTGTGACAGGAGGACGTGGGTTAAGGTGAACCACCTTCCATCTGATCAGTGGCGGGCCGTCAGGGCCTGCAAGGCTTCTCTGCTGGCCTAAACACAATCACAAAGCTATATATATTTAAAAAAAATAAAAATTATAATTTATTTTATAATTTAATCATTTTTCTTAAATGCACTACATGTATTATAATTCATAAAAATATTTTTCCCATTATCTTATTTTCTCATTGCACAGCTACTGTCTTCCTCGGTTGCTCTCAGTTGCTCTCAGTTGCTCTCAGTTGCTCTCAGTTGCTCTCAGTTGCTCTCAGTTGCTCTCAGTTGCTCTCAGTTGCTCTCAGTTGCTCTCAGTTGCTCTCAGTTGCTCTCAGTTGCTCTCAGTTGCTCTCAGATCTCACCTCTCTGTGTGTCTCTGCCAGAGGTCTGCAGACTCGGCTCTGTGCAGTGCAGATTAAAGTACATGGGGACGATATTGTCGATTGTCATCGTGTTCAACCAATCAGATCTTTAGTTTGACATGTTGGGCGTATTCTTTGACGTGTCAGCGGCCGCTAGCCGCCTATAATGACGTCAGCATTACGTGCCGCTCGTGTCCAGGTGCACGCGCTGCAGAGTGCGCTGTGATTGGTCAGTGGGCGAGCACGTGACTATCGTAAACCGAAACTTAACAGCCAGCAGAGCTTAGTTGGAGGAGTAAGACTTCAAATTGAAAGATATGGAAGAAATTATAACATCTTTAGGGTTTTGCCTGGTGTCGATTTCTTTCTTTTTCTAACACTCAATGGCTGAAGGAGGAGGAGAAACAGATTTAGTGGCGGAGTTACTGACGACCCTTTCTCAAGAAAGAACATTTCAGGAAAAGCTGGACGAAATGGTCAGTCAACCCCACAGCTGGCAGCCTGACTCAGCAGGAAGAGGATTCGTATGAACGGTATTTCTTGCTGACAGCGTCGGAGAAGCGTTGCACATTGTATGGCTGAATGCGTTTCATTGGAAGTGAGCTGTTGGTGTTTGGAGCTACGCTAACCTGCGCTACGCTAACCTGAGCTACGCTAACCTGCGCTACGCTAACCTGCGCTACGCTAACCTGAGCTACGCTAACCTGAGCTACGCTAACCTGCGCTACGCTAACCTGAGGACGCCGTAGCATTTGAACACTGTTGGAGAGACTCAAGTGGATCTACAACTCAACCAACACGTTCGCAGGGAAACTGCTCCACAACCGCGGCCTGGCGTGAGGTCTGCGCCGGCGGAGGAGGGATCCCGGTCCCACTGTGAACCTGATCCCGGTCCCACTGTGAACCTGATCCCGGTCCCACTGCGAACCTGATCCCGGTCCCGCTGCGAACCTGATCCCGGTCCCACTGCGAACCTGATCCCGGTCCCACTGCGAACCTGATCCCGGTCCCACTGCGAACCTGATCCCGGTCCCGCTGCGAACCTGATCCCGGTCCCACTGCGAACCTGATCCCACTGCAAACCTGATCCCACTGCGAACCTGATCCCACTGCGAACCTGATCCCACTGCGAACCTGATCCCGGTCCCACTGCGAACCTGCTGCAGCAGACCGGTGAAATATAACTGGGGAGGCTCGACTGTCACTGGGTCCATGAATGGAGAAGGACTTCTTACTGGAACTGAAACGATGTTCTGGGATTAAACTCTTTAAGTTTCGCTAAGTGACAAACTGCGTTTGTTTTTTTCCATAGTAACGTTACGACTGTTCATTTGTCTGTCGTGTGGTTTTCATGAATAATATTTGATGGCTCGTGCTCTTGTGTGGTGGAATGCGTGGATCTGCTGCAGGTTTGCTGGATTGATGCGTCATAATGAGGTTATTAGGAGGTAATTCACCTGTAGGAGGTCAGCACTGAAGGCCCAGGTATAAAATCCACGGCCCGCCACTGCATCTGACCCTAGACCCTCAGGAGCCCCCAGGTCTGGGTTCTGACCCTCTAGACCCCCAGGAGCCCCCAGGTCTGGGTCCTGTCCCCCTGACCCTCAGGAGCCGCCCAGGTCTGGATTCTGACCCTCAGGAGCCCCCCAGGTCTGGGTTCTGACCCTCTAGACCCCCAGGAGCCCCCAGGTCTGGGTTCTGACCCTCTAGACCCCCAGGAGCCCCCAGGTCTGGGTTCTGACCCTCAGGAGCCCCCCAGGATTGGGTTCTGACCCTCGAGCCCCCCAGGTCTGGGTTCTGACCCTCTCGACCCCCAGGAGCCCCCAGGTCTGGGTTCTGACCCTCTAGACCCCCAGGAGCCCCCAGGTCTGGGTTCTGACCCTCTAGACCCCCAGGAGCCCCCAGGTCTGGGTCCTGTCCCTGACTCTTGTCCCTTTACACACAGTTTGCCGTCCTGAAGGACTCTGATGATCCATAATAGGTCTCCTATCCGAACACAAGGAGCTCAGTTAGTGGAGCAGGAACCCGAACAGTCACTTGGTGGCACCACAACAACCTGCTGCTCAACACATCCAACATCACCCAGACCCAGAAGAAGTCTCAGCTGGAGAACCGTTCCCCTGTGGACCTGTGGACAAGATGTGGGAACTGTTTCCTGAGTTGTAACTCTTTTTAATCATCCGAACAAACGGTGGACAGAAATGAAACTTCTCCTTGTTCAGTCTGCACATGAAGCTGCTTCTTTATTACATTCGTCTCATTAGTTATGTGTGTTTCTGTTGATGTTTCACATCCTATAACACTGGTTACAAATACATTCACCAACAGACAGAATATGTTTCCAGATGTTCAGGAGTCTGTGGACTCTGGAAACACCTTCAGGACAGATGGAGGTGCTGCTGAAGGACTTCCTGCCTCTTCTGTTAAAGATTGTAGGATATTGATGAGTCACACAGTTGTCTGCTTAGTTCAGACTCTAACTTAACGGTCAGACATGAGAGGCACAAACGTGACTCTAGACCAGGGGTCTTCAACGTGTTTCAGGCCAAAGACCCCCAAACTGACTGAGAGATGGAGCAGGGACCCCCGACTATATATATATTGTATAACATTGTGTTTTATATTAAATGGGCCTAGTGCCATATATAAACATACCTCTTTATTGTGCATTCAATACTAACCTATTCAATAATACACAGGTTCATATATTCATGTTGTTATGTTAAACATGTGCAAGGCACAGTGAGTAGGGAGGCCGTGACACTGACATTTATAAACAGCTGATATCAATGCCGATATCAACATCGTCTGTTAATTACATGATAATTATGCACAAGTTATTCAAACTGATGTTTTCATTTTAAACGTGGAAACGAAAAATGAGTGATGGCCTATTAGTACCACTGCCATGCATAAAGTGTTATGGGAAAATATGTCAGAGTCTTATGTTTTAGGGTTAAAGAATGTAGTCTTTAGAAGTACAGGCTTTTATGATGGGTGATAGTAAACAGGCTTGTTTCTATCTCTGCAATACTGTGACTTAACTCTTAACCCAGGTCAGTGACTTCAAAGGAACCACTGGCTGAAGGTAAACAAGGTTTATGGTGTCGCAAACTGATAACAAAGGGATCTGTAAGAGAGTAAAACAGGACACTATGCTTCAAAGGAAAGCAGCTGCTTTGACTTGTTTTCTTCTTCTGTCTGTTTGTTTATTCTTGTTTACGATCGAGATAACAGCATGCTGGCTGGCTCAGTTATAAATGTCCGTGCATCTGACTATGTTTTCAGAGCACCTCACACAGATGACAGAGAAGTGTCTGTGGGACTGTGCTCTCTTCGCTTGCAAGCGGAAATAAATTGACTATTACAACTTGATCATTCATCCAGACTCTGTTTCATTTGACATTGATTTGATAAATATGATAACACTCTTCTCCCATGTATTCATAGAAATATTCCACAACAAAAGATACCTGTTATCTTTCATACAATACTGAACTATTAAAATAATGGGCACATTCATGTTTAGAGATTTATTTTAATATTTTTTTATTTTTGTTAATTGTCTAATTAACCAGACATTTCGCGGACCCCCTGTTGAAGACCTCTGCTCTAAAGCATACTAGAATATACCCTTCACTTACTGCAACACGTTAACATGCAGTTCACTCTCCCTGCTCATGAACACTGTGACTTATTATTTATTGTGTTCTATGTTTTACTGGTGTTACTCATCCGGACTCTTATTTTGAAAGCCAGGCCCCCGGAAGTCTCCTCGCGGTAGCCGTAGCTTGATGCTAACAGGTGTGAAGATGTCTGCTTCGTTCGGACTGTTGAAACGCTGTTTATCGGCTCTCTGTCCGGTTGGTTTCCGTTCACAGCTGCGGAGGAATCACCCGGTGAGAGGTCCGGTGGGAGGACGGCGGCTGTCACACACACGAGCAGGTAATCGGTCAAAATAGAGCTAGCTCCGGAGCTAAAGCTAGCCGGCTAACGTTAGCCACCGAGTCCCGTTAGCCTCCAAAATAAAGCAGTTGCTCTCTGAAAAATGACGTCATTAAGTGAGTTTTTTATTTTTATTATTTTCTTCATATCAAAGTCCAGTAAAATGATTGATTAATCAGAATCTTTTTTAATGTTCTATCTGATGTTTCTGGATTAATATTCCTGCGGCATTAATGTGTGTTTATCTACATCAATGAATCACATTCTAGAAGAGATGTAGTACAGTATAAAGTACAATATGTACCTCTTTACTTAAGTAATTTCAGGACTGAAATAAGATTGAATTCACAGTATCTTAGTGACGTATATGTACTTGTGTCTAATTACTTAGTTTCATGTTTTCTTTAGTCCATATTTCTGTTGACATAATATCCACCCTTTCATGGTTCATGTATTTTATACTAACAATAATATTCTACATGTGTATAATGATCTCAGTAGCATCAGTTCAGGGACAGATGTGTATTAATGCTGAATGAACCAATGAATACGTCTCTATGTGTTGCAGCAGCACAGCGTGGACCACTAGAGGGCGTCAGAGTGTTGGACTTGACCAGGTGAGCGTCCGTGTGAAAGCTGCCGTAACGTTCAGGTGAACCTGTCTCACTGTCCAGCATGTCTGTCTGCAGAGTTCTGGCGGGCCCCTTTGCCACCATGATCCTGGGGGACCTGGGAGCCGAGGTCATCAAGGTGGAGCGACCTGGTGAGTCAGAGTACAACCCCCCCCCCCCCAAAGGATTGTGGGATTGTTGTGTGTGTGTGTGTCGTTGGAACAGGTGCAGGCGATGACACCAGAGCTTGGGGCCCCCCGTTTGTCGGAGCAGAGAGCGCCTACTTCCTCAGCGTCAACAGAAACAAGAAAGTGAGTGTGAAGAGAAAATCAATCTCATCATCTCAACGTACGGAGGTCCAGGGGCCCCATGAGGGTGTCTGTGTGTACGGAGGTCCAGGGGCCCCATGAGGGTGTCTGTGTGTACGGAGGTCCAGGGGCCCCATGAGGGTGTCTGTGTGTACGGAGGTCCAGGGGCCCCATGAGGGTGTCTGTGTGTACGGAGGTCCAGGGGCCCCATGTCGGTGTCTCATAACGAGCTGCTCGTCTGATTTCAGAGTATTTCTGTGGACCTGAAGCATCCCAGAGGAGCCGGAGTCATCCAGGAGGTACGACTCCCTCAGCTGGTCTCATGTCGGTGGACTCAGAACACACACACACACACACACACACACACACACACACACACACACACACACACACAGCATGATTATGATGATTATATTCATGTTTTCCTGAGTCTGGTCATTGATCAGTAACTATTGATTGAGGAGGTGATTAGATCAGCTGATACTCTACACTGACCTTCTGTTTAGAGAAAGTTCACTACAGCTTGTTCTCGGCTGCTTTTATTGTGAAACTCTTTGACCCTGAAACAGGAAGCTGTTCCTGTTTCTTTGACCAATGATTTAGTTCTCAGTCTGCTAAACTAAAGAACATTCATCCAGAGACTTTCTACAAAACACACACACATCTGACTGGACACAAGTCTAACCCTGAGTCCACTGTGTGTGTGTGTGTGTGTGTGTGTGTGTGTGTGTGTGTGTGTGTGTGTGTGTGAGTGAGTCAGCTTGCAGGTGTGTGTGACGTGCTGGTGGAGAACTACCTCCCAGGGAAGCTGCACCAGATGTGTTTAGGATACGAGCAGCTGAGCAGACTGAACCCCCGACTCATCTACTGCTCCATATCAGGTACGCCTCCTCACCGCCTCGTCACCGTCTCCTTACTGTCTCCTTAGATCAGATTAGGTTAGGTTTGATACTGTATTAATACCCAGTGGGGAAACTCATTTGCCACCCAAAGACTAACACAGAGGACACAGAGGACACAGTCCACAGCAGACAGAAAGACATTAGTCTTCATGGTGAGCAACATGCTGAAAATGTCCTGAGGGGGGCGCTGCAGGAGAACTCATGTTCCTTCAGTCCATCGAGACTTCAGGACGACTTTCATCAGTCAGGATCAGCTCTGGTCATCCTCAGAGGACGTGTATACAGATATAGATATCTACATCTGTATCTATAGATATAGATATCTACATCTGTATCTATAGATATAGATATCTACATCTGTATCTATAGATATCTACATCTGTATCTATAGATATAGATATCTACATCTGTATCTATAGATATCTACATCTGTATCTATAGATATAGATATCTACATCTGTATCTACAGATATAGATATCTATAGATACAGATATCTATATTTATATGATTTGTTTTTAGAAATTTTAGAAACAGTTGAGTAACATTTGAGTAAATATTTATCTTCAAAATCAAAGAGTTTACAGGATGTTGAACCTTTGTTTCTTTATATTTCTGACTCGTTTAAATGTATCCGGATGGTTTAAACATTCACTGTTTCTGCTCCACCTTCGTCACCCCCACAGTCGCTCCTCCTCCTCCTCCTCCCGTTAAGAACAGACTACATTACCCAGGAGGCCTCATTAAGCCGCAGCAGGAGGCTGCAGTGGGCAGATAACCCTCTGCTGTCAGGTGATGATGTCAGAGGGCAGCGCTGCTCCCGCTCACTCGCTGTGTGATGACGTCATGAAGGGAACTCACTGGAATGTTTCAGAACATCCATCTGGTTGTTTGGTCACAGCTTCAGACTCAACACTCAGCTGTGTGTGTGTGTGTGTGTGTGTGTGTGTGTGTCCAGGCTACGGACAGACCGGTCCTCAGTCTCAGAGTCCCGGCTACGACTCCATCGCCTCTGCCGTGTCGGGGATGATGCACATCACGGGGTCGGAGGTCAGAGTCTGCTCTTCTGTGTTCTGTAATGTGTCCGTCTGTCCACCTCCCCACACACACACACACATCTTCACACACTGCTGGTGCTTCCTGCTCTCCAGAGGATGAACCCGTGAGGCTTCAAAGACTCCGGACCATGAACAGACTTTTTAGTGTCGGGAAACAAGAAGCACACGTTCGGGTCAACACACAGTTATCTACCTTGGACCAGGACGTCATGTTCTCAGCTCCTTACGCCACACTTCACATTACGGTCACGACGTTTAGGAAAGATCCCGACTGACTGGAACGCCCCGTCAAATTAAAAGCATCAACTCAAAACAGCTACCGTGTTGTTAAATACAACCTGATTGCACCTGAATGCACCTGAATGCACCTGATTGCACCTGAATGCACCTGATTGCACCTGAATGCACCTGATTGCACCTGAATGCACCTGAATGCACCTGATTGCACCTGATTGCACCTGATTGCACCTGAATGCACCTGAATGCACCTGAATGCACCTGAATGCACCTGATTGCACCTGATTGCACCTGAATGCACCTGAATGCACCTGAATGCACCTGAATGCACCTGAATGCATCTGATTGCACCTGAATGCACCTGAATGCACCTGAATGCACCTGAATGCACCCGATTGCACCCGATTGAACCCGAATGCACCCGAATGAACCCGAATGCACCCGATTGCACCCGATTGCACCCGATTGAACCTGAATGCACCCGATTGCACCCGATTGAACCTGAATGCACCCGATTGCACCCGATTGAACCTGAATGCACCCGATTGCACCCGATTGAACCTGAATGCACCCGATTGCACCCGATTGAACCTGATTGCACCCGATTGCACCCGATTGAACCTGAATGCACCCGATTGCACCCGATTGAACCTGAATGCACCCGATTGCACCCGATTGCACCTGATTGCACCAGCGTCTGAGCGTCGTCCTCGTTCTCTTCTACACGGCTCCAGTGTCGGTGTGTTTGTGTCCGGCACAGATCTGCAGGTTGTATGATGCAGCTGTTACTGTGTGCCTCACTCTGTCACCCTTCCCATGATGCAATGCTTCTGCCGGCAGGGCGGTGAGCCGGTGCGTCCGGGCGTGGCCATGACGGACCTGGCGACGGGGCTGTACGCACACGGAGCCGTCATGGCCGCCCTGCTGCAGAGACACAGGACGGGGAGGGGAGCTCACATCGACTGTAACCTGCTGTCTGCACAGGTGAGAGAGAGTGTAAATATATATATATATGGATAAATATATAGGTAGATAGATAAAGAGATAAATATAGATGAAGATAGATCTACGTGAAACTTGACTCCAGCATAAACCCAAAAAGTGAAACGAAGGCGGTAATTGTTTTGTCGAGGCTGCGAGGTCTCGATCTCTGTGGTCGACTCCCAGGGCTGCTACACATAAAATACCCACAGTTGTTGCCCCGCGGCCTGTTCGAGGATTTACGGACCTGACGACGGGGTGCGCTCGCGGCGCGCGTCCGGCACCAACGGGAAGCGCCGCCATTCACAACCTGAAAACCCAGAGCGGTGCGGTGGCCTCGTCCTGGCTGTCCGCCGTGCGCCTCCGGGTACCCAACTCTCTTATGACAAGAAATGTTGTCATTTTAGAATCTACACTCATGCGTTTTTGATTAAAAATGAACAGCAACTACAATTTTAGACGGAGCTCCATGGGGACTAGTGCTATTGTTAGAACATGCCTTGCGGGAGACTCACGTGGTCCCGTGTTGGCTACCTCTGCTGTAGGGAGTGCTGAGCCCACAGGCACGTGGACCACAGAGCGGTGGGACCAGAGAGGAACAATGAGAGCCCCTCGGAGCTTTAGGCTGAGTTTGGTTTGGCTGTCGGGGGACATCTAACCGTTACCAACCAATCACAGGTCACAGTTGTGTCTCTATGAGCCTCCTGCTGGTCCTGGAACAGCTGTGAACATCAGGAGGAGCTCCACACCAAAGGCTGACGAGTCACAAGTCCTAAGTTCAGCTTTAAACGGCGGTGGTTTTGTTGAGGAAATGGCTCAGTCATGCAGAAACCTTTTGAAGAGGAGAACCAGTCTGGAAGGCAGAGACCAGAAGAGACCAGAAGAGAAGATGTTGTTCTTCGTCTGGTCAAAGTAAAACATGGAGAACATCTGTCAGAGCAGCGTGTGAAGCCCACATCTCTTAAACCTGACCAAGTGTTCAGCTACATCACTCTACACACCAAAGAAGGCTCGGTGGCTAGCCTCGTATCAGCAACGGCTCACAAAGAGAAGCTAGCTGACACCTGTCAATCACAGTAGCCCCGCCCTAAAGCATCCCCTGCTTTATGGTCTGTTTGACTCTAAATGGACCATAATGTACTAAATGAACATCATGCTGTGTTGAAGAAGACTTGAAACTAGAGATTGAGACATAAACTCATGTTTACAATGTTTACTGAGGTAATAAATCAAGAGAGAAGTAGAGTCATTTTCTCATAGACTTCTATACAACCAGAGGAGTCGCCCCCTGGTGGTCAGTAGAGAGAATGCAGCTTTAACACATGAAGCTTTGACTGTCTGTGGTACAAACAGTACAGCTGCTGCTTTATCTACGTCTAGATGACGTTATCTTCAGTGTTGATGGAGAAAGTTAAAGAGAAAGAGAAAGACGTGCAGAGTTGCAGTGAGGATCATGATCTGTGACATGAGGGAAGTCCTCTTCAGTGAAAGGACCAACGTTCATGTGGATTTATTTGGTGTCTCATCGACCTTGTTTCGTTTGGCCATGTTGTGTGTAAGACACATGAAGCAGGTAGACTGAGAGCCAGCTGAGTATTGTGTGTGTTGGTAGTGTAGGACGGGAGCTCGTGTCCTCGGGAGCTCGGGTCCTCGGGTCCTCGTGTCCTCGGGAGCTCGGGTCCTCGGGGAGCTCTTTGAAGAGACTCGTGTGGATCTGTGAACACGTTCTGCTCACTGACGGCCCGTCAGAGGCGTATGGGGTCTCATGGGTACCATTGTGTCTGTAATGAGGTGTTGGTGACTCACAGCGTGAGGATCGGACCAGAACGAGACTCCAGGCCGATCACGGTTCACCAGGAGGGACGGAGGTCTGTCCGCAGGTCCTTCAGCTGCTCGTGAATCCAGAGAGGTTGTTGAGGGCCGAGGGAGAAGCCGCCGGGTTGATTTCCAGCGGTTTTGCGGTTTTTAAGCATTGGGAGGAAAGAAAGAGTTTGTGTTTCTGTTTGTTCCTTCAGGAAGACGAGTGAAGTCAACCTCCAACATCAGAGGGAGGACCAGCTCACATTTAATCTCTCTCTCTCGCTCTCTCTCTGAGTGGAAGGAGGTGTGCGGAGCTGAAGGAGCGGGGTTTTGAGAGTGATTCTAGCGATTTTTCGACATTGTTCTTCACTGGGTAATGGTGGGTATGATAGTGTAGTGTAGTGTGGAGGGTTCACGGGGTTTGTGTGCACTTTTAGGGTCTTTGTTTGTGGGTGTTTGTAGCCGATCAGCGCGAGCTGTCGGCTGCTAGGCGCCGCCATGGGCCTGATTGATTTGACCAGGAAGCACGGCGTGAGGATTCCGCCGCTGTTCGGGTGTTCGGTGGAGGAGATCAGCCTGGCAGTAGGTGAGCTTGTCGGCCACAGCCGCGTGAAGTCCGCAGCGCGGATGAACAGCGCTGTGGTCGTATTTTTAGATTGCGTAGAAGCTGCGGAAGTGGTGGCGGAGACCGGGGTCGAGGTGGGCGAGCTTTTCCTACCCGCTCACGCTCTCAGCTCACCGGCGGTGAAAGTCACCGTATCGAACGTTCCTCCGTTCATTAGGAACGAGGACATCATCAGAGAGCTGGCCAAACACGGGAAGGTGGTGTCTCCGGTTAGGAGAATGTCCTCTGGTTTTAAGTCCCCGCTGTTAAAACACGTAGTGTCTCACAGGAGACATGTCCTCATGATCCCCAGCAACAGGAGCAGGGAGGTAAACCTCGTGTTCAACATCACTGTAGAGGACTTTGACTATGTCATTTTTGCAAAGACTGATGATTTTAAATGTTACAGCTGTGGGAAAGAAGGGCATCAGAGCAGAGAGTGTCCTGGGAAAAACGGTTCTCATGAAGGCCAGAACCAGAAAGGCACTGAGGAGGGCAGAGGGGACAAGCAGGACGGACAAGAGGGAACAAGTGGAGCTCAGGAGGTGAGGGTGGAGGAGACAAGTGTGGCCCAAGAGGTGAGGGTGGAGGAGACAAGTGTGGCCCAAGAGGCGAGGGTGGAGGAAACAAGTGTGGCCCAGGAGGTGAGGGTGGAGGAGACGGGTGTGGCCCAGGAGGTGAGGGTGGAGGAGACGGGTGTGGCCCAAGAGGTGAGGGTGGAGGAGACAAGTGTGGCCCAGGAGGCGAGGGTGGAGGAGTCGGGGGGGGCCCAGGAGGTGAGGGTGGAGGAGACAAGTGGGTTACAGGGAGTGAGGGAGAGTACTGGAGGACAGGTGGAGTCAGGTAGTGAGGTAGATATGGAGGAAGACGAGGAGCAGCTCAAAGTTCCTCGGCTGAAGAGAAAAAAGGGGGAAATAGTGGAGACTCACAGGCCAAAAAAGTGGCAACGACAGCAAGTATAGGAGCAGCTGAGTGTGAGTCCAGTCTGGAGAAAGACTCAGAATCCAGTCTGGAGAAAGACTCTGCTGCTGAAAGTGAGCTCTCTGAACACGAGGCGGGCAGCTGTAAGGACTCTGAAGGCTACAGCGTGGAGGAGATACAGGAGTATCTGAAGAGAAGCAAGAACGTGAGAGGAGCCAAAGTGGAGGACTACCTCTCTGACAAGGAGAAGCTCTCCAGCTCGGCCAGATCTCACATGAGAAGCAAGGACAGAGGAGGTCTCACGAAGCAGGAAGGCTTCAGACTGAAGAAGATAGTTCAGACAATAAGGAAAGAGATGAACAATGATGGAGCCAAGTAACGAGACCGGAGCCCACGTGCTCACACCGGCTGTTTCACGGACCGCTGGTGGACGGAACCAGGACGGGCATCCAGGACGGCACGACTCAGCAGCATGCTGTGACCCTCTGAGGATTCAACCGGTGGGGCAGGAGGATCCTGAACTCCTGACTCTACAGATCATTTTCCAGATCTAGAATTATTTCCAGAGCTGAATGAACTCAACGCTCCTTGTACATATTGTGAAAAGAAACTATTTTGATTGTTTTTTGTTTTGTTTTTGTTTTGAAGAGTTGCTTCTAATCCATTGCCACGGCAACGATGTTTTGTTTGTTCATATTGTTTTCAGTAAAATAAAGGTTTTCTAAAAATAAAAAAATCTCTCTGTCTCTCTGTGTGTGTCTCTCTCTCTCTCTCTCTCTCTCTCGCTCTCTCTGTGTCTCTCTCTATCCCTCTCTCTCTGTCTCTGTCTCTGTCTCTGTCTCTGTCTCTCTCGCTGTCTCTGTCTCTCTCGCTCTCGCTGTGTCTCTCTCTCTCTCTCTCGCTGTGTCTCTCTCTATCCCTCTCTCTGTGTCTCTCTCTATCCCTCTCTCTGTGTCTCTCTCTCTCGCTGTGTCTCTCTCTCTCTCTCTCGCTGTGTCTCTCTCTATCCCTCTCTCTGTCTCTCTCTCTCTCTCTCTCTATCTCTCTCTGTCTCTGTCTCTGTCTCTGTCTCTGTCTCTCTCGCTGTCTCTGTCTCTGTCTCTCTCGCTGTCTCTGTCTCTCTCTCTCTCGCTGTGTCTCTCTCTCTCTCTCTCGCTGTGTCTCTCTCTATCCCTCTCTCTGTGTCTCTCTCTATCCCTCTCTCTGTGTCTCTCTCTCTCGCTGTGTCTCTCTCTCTCTCTCGCTGTGTCTCTCTCTATCCCTCTCTCTCTCTCTCTCTCTCTCTCGCTGTGTCTCTCTCTATCCCTCTCTCTGTCTCTCTCTCTCTCGCTGTCTCTCTCTCTCTCTCTCTCGCTGTGTCGCTCTCTCTCTCTCTCTCGCTGTGTCTCTCTCTATCCCTCTCTCTGTGTCTCTCTCTCAGGTTTCCTGTCTCACCCATATTGCTGCTAACTACCTGAACTCGGGGAAGGAGGCGAGGCGCTGGGGGACGGCCCATGAGAGCATCGTACCTTATCAGGTAACTTCCTGGATCAGCTGAGCTCTGTTTGATCTCCAGCAGCACATATGACGCATATGAAGCCACACAGGAAACACTGAAGCATGTCGAATAAAACGTGGAAGTAAAGAAGAGGTGATGCAGAAGGTTCTCTGGTCACATCTTCTGTTATAACACCAAACAACATGTGACATCACCTGGTTTTCACTGGACAGGAAGGAGATGAAATACTGTCATCTGACAGAACTAAGGCTGTCACACGAATGTAGAGCAATACATTACATCACATTACAGTCACTCAGCAGACGCTTCTATCCAAAGCGACTGACAATTCAGAGTCTATCACATTTCTGCACCGTAGGCTCAACTACGGGAGACATTTTGGGTTAAGTGTCTTGCTCAAGGACACATCGACATGCGACGAGCAGAGCCGGGGTTTGAACCACCGACCCTCTGATTGAAGGACGGCCCTGCTATCCACTTAGCCACAGTCGCCTCACTACAAAGTACGATATGTACCTCTGAGATGTAGTACAGTATAAAGTACAACATGTACCGCTGAGATGTAGTACAGTATAAAGTATATGTACCTCTGAGATGTAGTACAGTATAAAGTACAACATGTACCTCTGAGATGTAATATAGTATAAAGTACAACATGTACCTCTGAGATGTAGTACAGTATAAAGTACATGTACCTCTGATATGTAGTGTAGTAAAAAGTACATGTACCTCTGAGATGTAGTACAGTACAAAGTACAACATGTACCTCTGAGATGTAGTACAGTAAAAAGTACTATATGTACCGATATGTAGTACAGTAGAGGAGAAGTAGAAAGTAGAGTACTATACTTGAGTAAATGTACTTAGTTACGCTAACTGAATGAGCCGAGCTGAACAGTAGAACTCTATGGTGACTTTATGAATGAGTCGAGCTGAACAGTAGAACTCTATGGTGACTTTATGAATGAGCCGAGCTGAACAGTATAACTCTATGGTGACTTTATGAATGAGCCGAGCTGAACAGTAGAACTCTATGGGGACTTTATGAATGAGCCGAGCTGAACAGTAGAACTCTATGGTGACTTTATGAATGAGCCGAGCTGAACAGTAGAACTCTATGGGGACTTTATGAATGAGCCGAGCTGAACAGTAGAACTCTATGGTGACTTTATGAATGAGTCGAGCTGAACAGTAGAACTCTATGGTGACTTTATGAATGAGTCGAGCTGAACAGTAGAACTCTATGGTGACTTTATGAATGAGCCGAGCTGAACAGTAGAACTCTATGGTCACTTTATGAATGAGCCGAGCTGAACAGTAGAACTCTATGTGGACTTCGTGAATGAGCCGAGCTGAACAGTAGAACTCTATGGTGACTTTATGAATGAGCCGAGCTGAACAGTAGAACTCTATGGGGACTTTATGAATGAGCCGAGCTGAACAGTAGAACTCTGGTGACTTTATGAATGAGCCGAGCTGAACAGTAGAACTCTATGGTGACTTTATGAATGAGCCGAGCTGAACAGTAGAACTCTATGGGGACTTCGTGAATGAGCCGAGCTGAACAGTAGAACTCTATGGGGACTTTGTGAATGAGCCGAGCTGAACAGTAGAACTCTATGGGGACTTCGTGAATGAGCCGAGCTGAACAGTAGAACTCAATGGGGACTTCGTGAATGAGTCGAGCTGAACAGTAGAACTCTGGTGACTTTGTGAATGAGTCGAGCTGAACAGTAGAACTCTATGGTGACTTTATGAATGAGCCGAGCTGAACAGTAGAACTCTATGGTGACTTTATGAATGAGCCGAGCTGAACAGTAGAACTCTATGGGGACTTCGTGAATGAGCCGAGCTGAACAGTAGAACTCTATGGTGACTTTATGAATGAGCCGAGCTGAACAGTAGAACTCTATGGGGACTTCGTGAATGAGTCGAGCTGAACAGTAGAACTCTATGGTGACTTTGTGAATGAGCCGAGCTGAACAGTAGAACTCTATGGGGACTTTATGAATGAGCCGAGCTGAACAGTAGAACTCTGGTGACTTTATGAATGAGCCAAGCTGAACAGTAGAACTCTATGGTGACTTTATGAATGAGCCGAGCTGAACAGTAGAACTCTATGAGGACTTCGTGAATGAGCCGAGCTGAACAGTAGAACTCTATGGGGACTTCGTGAATGAGTCGAGCTGAACAGTAGAACTCTATGGGGACTTCGTGAATGAGTCGAGCTGAACAGTAGAACTCTATGGTGACTTCGTGAATGAGTCGAGCTGAACAGTAGAACTCTATGGGGACTTCGTGAATGAGCCAAGCTGAACAGTAGAACTCTATGGTGACTTTATGAATGAGCCGAGCTGAACAGTAGAACTCTATGGGGACTTCGTGAATGAGCCGAGCTGAACAGTAGAACTCTATGGGGACTTTGTGAATGAGCCGAGCTGAACAGTAGAACTCTATGGGGACCAGAACCAAAGTCTCAGGGATCTCTTCAGACTCCTAAGAACAAACCTGACAGAGATCTTTGAGATTCCTTCAGAGTGAGTCTTTATGTTTGAGTCTGCTTCACATTAGTGCCTGAGGGAGACGTTACTGAGTTGTTATGGCGGTTCAGGACTCATGTGGACTCATTAAACCTTCAGATAAACCGTCAGCTCCTCCTGATGTCGGCTCCATTCTTGTGGTCGTTCGTCTCTCAGCAGCCCTCCGGCTTATTGTCCGGCGCTCGGATCTAATCCTCGTGTGAACCGCCTTACCCACAATGCCGCGCTCCGGAGATGAAAAGTGCATAAGCGGGACGGGTTCTTCAGAGATCAGCACGGTTTGAAACAACAGCATTATTGGTGTGTTTCTGCGGTTGCGGCTGCGTGAGGAAGACGTTGGAGCTGAAGTCATCCGCCCCAACTTCTTAAAGTTCACATCTGATTTCTGAGACGGGTCAATCTAAAGCTCCCAAAACTGAGACATCTCCGGGTCAAAGAAGAGACACGAGAGACAGGAAGGAAGAGTTCAACTCCCACACAAGGGACAGACAACATGTACCTCTGAGAGGTAGTACAGTAGAAAGTACAACATGTACCTCTGAGAGGTAGTACAGTAGAAAGTACAACATGTACCTCTAAGAGGTAGTACAGTAGAAAGTACAATATCTACCTACTTACTTAGATACATATAGTACTTTATGCTGTACTACATCTCAGAGGTACATATAGTACTTTATACTGTACTACATCTCAGAGGTACATAGAGTATTTTCTACTGTACTACCTCTCAGAGGTACGTACAGTACTTTATACTGTACTACCTCTCAGAGGTACGTACAGTACTTTATACTGTACTACCTCTCAGAGGTACGTACAGTACTTTATACTGTACTACCTCTCAGAGGTACATATAGTACTTTATACTGTACTACCTCTCAGAGGTACATATAGTACTTTATGCTGTACTACATCTCACAGGTACATATAGTACTTTATACTGTACTACCTCTCAGAGGTACATATAGTACTTTCTACTGTACTACCTCTCAGAGGTACGTACAGTACTTTCTACAGTACTACCTCTCAGAGGTACGTACAGTGCTTTATACTGTACTACCTCTCAGAGGTACGTACAGTGCTTTCTACAGTACTACCTCTCAGAGGTACGTACAGTGCTTTCTACAGTACTACCTCTCAGAGGTACGTACAGTGCTTTATACTGTACTACCTCTCAGAGGTACGTACAGTGCTTTCTACTGTACTACCTCTCAGAGGTACGTACAGTGCTTTATACAGTACTACCTCTCAGAGGTATTTACAGTACTTTCTACAGTACTACCTCTCAGAGGTACGTACAGTACTTTCTACAGTACTACCTCTCAGAGGTACGTACAGTGCTTTATACTGTACTACCTCTCAGAGGTACGTACAGTGCTTTATACAGTACTACCTCTCAGAGGTATGTACAGTGCTTTCTACAGTACTACCTCTCAGAGGTATGTACAGTACTTTCTACAGTACTACCTCTCAGAGGTATGTACAGTACTTTATACAGTACTACCTCTCAGAGGTACGTACAGTGCTTTATACTGTACTACCTCTCAGAGGTACGTACAGTACTTTATACAGTACTACCTCTCAGAGGTACGTACAGTACTTTATACAGTACTACCTCTCAGAGGTACGTACAGTACTTTATACTGTACTACCTCTCAGAGGTACGTACAGTGCTTTCTACAGTACTTTATACAGTACTACCTCGCAGAGGTACGTACAGTACTTTATACTGTACTACCTCTCAGAGGTACGTACAGTACTATGTACAGTACTTTATACTGTACTACCTCTGAGAGGTACGTACAGTGCTTTCTACAGTACTACCTCTCAGAGGTACGTACAGTACTTTCTACTGTACTACCTCTCAGAGGTACGTACAGTACTTTATACTGTACTACCTCTCAGAGGTACGTACAGTACTTTATACTGTACTACCTCTCAGAGGTACGTACAGTGCTTTCTACAGTACTACCTCTCAGAGGTACGTACAGTGCTTTCTACTGTACTACCTCTCAGAGGTACGTACAGTGCTTTATACAGTACTACCTCTCAGAGGTACGTACAGTGCTTTCTACTGTACTACCTCTCAGAGGTACGTACAGTGCTTTCTACTGTACTACCTCTCAGAGGTACGTACAGTGCTTTATACTGTACTACCTCTCAGAGGTACGTACAGTGCTTTCTACTGTACTACCTCTCAGAGGTACGTACAGTGCTTTCTACTGTACTACCTCTCAGAGGTACGTACAGTGCTTTCTACTGTACTACCTCTCAGAGGTACGTACAGTGCTTTCTACTGTACTACCTCTCAGAGGTACGTACAGTGCTTTCTACTGTACTACCTCTCAGAGGTACGTACAGTGCTTTCTACTGTACTACCTCTCAGAGGTACGTACAGTGCTTTCTACTAGGTACCTTACCTCTCAGAGGTACGTACAGTGCTTTCTACTGTACTACCTCTCAGAGGTACGTACAGTGCTTTCTACATGTACTACCTCTCAGAGGTACGTACAGTGCTTTCTACTGTACTACCTCTCAGAGGTACGTACAGTGCTTTCTACTGTACTACCTCTCAGAGGTACGTACAGTGCTTTCTACTGTACTACCTCTCAGAGGTACGTACAGTGCTTTCTACTGTACTACCTCTCAGAGGTACGTACAGTGCTTTATACAGTACTACCTCTCAGAGGTACGTACAGTGCTTTCTACTGTACTACCTCTCAGAGGTACGTACAGTGCTTTCTACTGTACTACCTCTCAGAGGTACGTACAGTGCTTTCTACTGTACTACCTCTCAGAGGTACGTACAGTGCTTTCTACTGTACTACCTCTCAGAGGTACGTACAGTGCTTTCTACAGTACTACCTCTGAGAGGTACGTACAGTGCTTTATACTGTACTACCTCTCAGAGGTACGTACAGTGCTTTATACTGTACTACCTCTCAGAGGTACGTACAGTGCTTTCTACAGTACTACCTCTCAGAGGTACGTACAGTGCTTTCTACTGTACTACCTCTCAGAGGTACGTACAGTGCTTTCTACTGTACTACCTCTCAGAGGTACGTACAGTGCTTTCTACTGTACTACCTCTCAGAGGTACGTACAGTGCTTTCTACTGTACTACCTCTCAGAGGTACGTACAGTGCTTTCTACAGTACTACCTCTGAGAGGTACGTACAGTGCTTTCTACAGTACTACCTCTCAGAGGTACGTACAGTGCTTTATACAGTACTACCTCTCAGAGGTACGTACAGTGCTTTCTACTGTACTACCTCTCAGAGGTACGTACAGTGCTTTCTACAGTACTACCTCTCAGAGGTACGTACAGTGCTTTCTACTGTACTACCTCTCAGAGGTACGTACAGTGCTTTCTACAGTACTACCTCTCAGAGGTACGTACAGTGCTTTCTACTGTACTACCTCTCAGAGGTACGTACAGTGCTTTCTACAGTACTACCTCTCAGAGGTACGTACAGTGCTTTCTACTGTACTACCTCTCAGAGGTACGTACAGTGCTTTATACTGTACTACCTCTCAGAGGTACGTACAGTGCTTTCTACAGTACTACCTCTCAGAGGTACGTACAGTGCTTTCTACTGTACTACCTCTCAGAGGTACGTACAGTGCTTTCTACTGTACTACCTCTCAGAGGTACGTACAGTGCTTTCTACAGTACTACCTCTCAGAGGTACGTACAGTGCTTTCTACTGTACTACCTCTCAGAGGTACGTACAGTGCTTTCTACTGTACTACCTCTCAGAGGTACGTACAGTACTTTCTACTGTACTACCTCTCAGAGGTACGTACAGTGCTTTCTACTGTACTACCTCTCAGAGGTACGTACAGTGCTTTCTACAGTACTACCTCTCAGAGGTACGTACAGTGCTTTCTACTGTACTACCTCTCAGAGGTACGTACAGTGCTTTCTACTGTACTACCTCTCAGAGGTACGTACAGTGCTTTCTACTGTACTACCTCTCAGAGGTACGTACAGTGCTTTCTACAGTACTACCTCTCAGAGGTACGTACAGTGCTTTCTACTGTACTACCTCTCAGAGGTACGTACAGTGCTTTCTACTGTACTACCTCTCAGAGGTACGTACAGTACTTTCTACTGTACTACCTCTCAGAGGTACGTACAGTGCTTTCTACTGTACTACCTCTCAGAGGTACGTACAGTGCTTTCTACTGTACTACCTCTCAGAGGTACGTACAGTGCTTTCTACAGTACTACCTCTCAGAGGTACGTACAGTGCTTTCTACTGTACTACCTCTCAGAGGTACGTACAGTGCTTTCTACAGTACTACCTCTCAGAGGTACGTACAGTGCTTTATACTGTACTACCTCTCAGAGGTACGTACAGTGCTTTCTACTGTACTACCTCTCAGAGGTACGTACAGTGCTTTCTACTGTACTACCTCTCAGAGGTACGTACAGTGCTTTCTACTGTACTACCTCTCTCTGCTCTGATGTGAGACTGAAGAGGATCTAACGGCTACAGAGCTGCGTAGAGACGTCGATAAGAAACGTTGAGCTTTAATCCTTTGACAGCTTTGTAGGAGCGCAGAAGTCGGTC
>JAFEUB010000264.1:725000-757500 GCA_024529925.1 Ophthalmolycus amberensis | reverse complement strand
GCGTAGGAAGGAGCTGGACGTGGACTCTGACTCAGGAGACCTCTGTTCACGTCAACCCGTCACTTCAATAACGTAACGAGTTAGTTTCACTTCACCGCGTGTTTAAACACTGCGACCGTGATCCTGGAGAGAAAAATGGTTCCGTTGGTCACATGATGTAACGGTGCTGTGTGTGATGCTAAGCTAACATTAGCATGCGTGTCACGCAGGAGACAAACGTGTGACTCCTGTCCGTCCTCCCTGTCTGTGAACGTTCTGAGGACAACAGATCCCATCACCACCTGGCTGTGAAAGCTATGACTCAGTGTGTGTGTGTGTGTGTGTGTGTGTGTGTGTGTGTCCAGCCCATCTGCCTCTTTAATCCTGCTGCACCAACTTGTTTTCAACTGAGTTAGGACACACACACACACACACACCTGTGAGTGCTGACTGGTGTTACAGATGCTTCCACACATCTGGAAACCAACAGAGGAGCGGTTGCCTCCTGATCGTCTGTGGTTCTGGTTTCTCCTGAACCAGATCGGACTGAGGGCCTCGTCTTCCTCCCCCGGGTCTCCATATGTCAGTCAGTGGATCTGAGACCATCTGAGCATGCTGAGTATCGTGTGTGTGTGTGTGTGTGTGTGTGTGTGTGTGTGTGTGTGTGTGTGTCCGTCCTTACGGGAATATCGTTTTTGTACCAAACCATCACGCGGCCCACACGGTTCGTAGATCGATGCTCGTAGAGTGGAACCAAAGTCCACGACTTCCGCCTGGTCTCGTTTTATCGTTTTAAGTGCAGAAATGGTTTTGTTGATGACTTTCGTCTCCAGCTGACAGCAGCTTGTTGATTGGAGGACTCTCAGGGTCTGTGTGGGTCCAGGTAGGTTCTGGATCAGGTCTAAGTCTGGGACTTGGAGACCTTTATTCATACACCCATCACGCTGCTCACAACCTGCTCCAGTGTCTGTGAAGCCCTGCCGGCTCTACTGATCTCTGATGGTCTGTAATCAGCTCCTCCCTGCTGCTGGCTCAGCTCCTCCCTGCTGCTGGCTCAGCTCCAGGACCGATGCCTTGCTCCGGGGCAGCTGGCCTGATGCAGAGCGCTGGCAGCAGCTCCTCTCTCTATTTATTCTGCTCCCATAATTGCCTGCATCTCTCTGGCAGTAGATGTTTCCCACATGACGGCCGCAATTAGAAGAAAGAAATCTCCTCTCGGAGCAGAACCTGAGATTCAACATCGTTCTCTTGTGTTTACACTGAGCATGCTGGGAAAAGAAGAGCCGGCAGGAAACACGTGGAACCACATCGTATCTCAGAGAAGTCAACATGACTGGGTTTATTTTCCCAACATGGTTTTATCTCGGTGTTTATCTCTGTGTCGAAAGGTTCAGACCGGCCTCCTTCAGCTCGGACTGTCGGTGCATTTACACCTTCTACATTTCCCTTCTGACACTTTAACCTCTTTACTCGCTCTCCATTAGACGGAAGGTAACTTTAGTAAATCTGGACAGAAACACGTTGTTAGATGGGTTAGATTCACTAAGTCAGAACATTATTCTGTAACGATCCACAGATCAACAGATGAGACACGTTCCAGCTTCCTGTCTGTTGGCTTTAACTCACAGCAACAGTATCTCCTCTTCTTCCTGCGACGTGTTCTCGGTTCCTTGATGGCTACAAAATAAAAGTGTGTTCCTCCACAGCCTCATGGTTCTACAAACATCCACACCGGGTTAAATACACTATTCATTGTGTGAAAGAATAGAACGGCCGTCCCAAAGATGAGCTGGTTCTGTAGATATGAGTGAACTGAACTCAGTGTCTGCTTTAAAGGACGGACATCCAGCAGCTGATGATGTAACTCAGCAGAGTAAACGGAGTGAGTCCTGTAAAGGCAGCGGCGTGTCCCGTTACTGCGTTCTGTCTGCTTTGTGACGGTGTGGAGCTGCAGGTCAACCCTGACCCTCCACACAGCAGTTCTGCTGAGAAGCTGCTGCTAATCATGATGGCACCAGTCCAAAGACCGGGATCTGGAAGTAATTTAGAAAAACGCCAAGAACTCCCTCCCTCATCTGTGTCTGTCTTTCTCTGCTGTCTTACTGCGACCTTCTTCTTCTTCTTCTTCTTCTCCTTCTCCTTCTCCTTCTCCTTCTCCTTCTCCTTCTCCTTCTTCTCCTTCTCCAAACCATGGTTTATTTTCTGACCATCGGTTTGAAGTATTTTCACTTAAAAGTTTGGTGGACGGTTCTAGACATTCGTTGCAACACCAAAGAAAGGCTGCTGGAACCTAAAACACGTCTGTAGTTAAACAACGATCATTTTCTAACCCTAACTAAGTCATTTAGTTGTCTCAACCTAACTAAGTCGTTTAGTTGTCTCAACCTAACTAAGTCGTTTAGTTGTCTAAACCTAACTAAGTCGTTTAGTTGTCTCAACCTAACTAAGTAGTTTAGTTGTCTCAACCTAACTAAGTAATGTTAGATGATGTTTCTGGTTCAACCTTGACTTCTTCTTCTACTCCGTTTACTGGTTTTACTGGTTCCAAACCATTTGATAAAAACACGTCTAATACCCTTTTTTCACTTTACTTAACAATTGAATGGAAACAGGGCTTGAGTGAAGGACTGTGTCTTCACCTTCAATTGAATGTCGTCTCATCTAACTTCATGTCAAATGGTTCCCTCTTCAGTCACAGCTCTGCTCTGATGATGTCATTAAAGGCTGTAATATAATTTTATTTATATACATGTGTTCTCTCTCTTTGTGTGCTGAAGTCTGGCTGCAGGACTGGAAGCTCTGTGGTGTAATGGGGCGTTCACACCGGTCGCGTTGATTTTTTGACGCGCGTCGAGATTACATACAAAGTCTATGCACAGACGCGATGAGACTGGCGCGCCGCGATTTTGCGATGGCGCGGCGCGTTGGACGCGTTATTGCAGTGCGGTGGACGCGGTGGACGCGTTGGACGCCGCAAAATCGCCAACGCGCAAGTTGAAATTTTTCAACTTCTGCGAAATAATCGCGTGACGCTGTGGCGCGATAGCCTATCAGCGTTGAGTTGCTGCTCCCGTCATCAGTGCCGTAGCTCCTGCCGGTGCTGAATCACAAACAACAATGGAGGACAAATTAATAGTGGCGGTTTGTGGGTTCCCCGAGCTCTACGATACCTCATATCAATAGAGACCGGACCAAACTACGTGTATACATGTGTGTGTGTAAACCATACGGTACAAACAATTAATAGACGCTGCCGTATTTACGTCTACGTGACGTTATTGAGTGCTGGTGGAGCTGCTACGATGTTAGCATAGCCTAGCACCGATCCATCAGAGCTCCATTGAGAAGACAAGTAGCCTACAAATCGGCATCATTATGTAGTTATTTCGGAGTCCCTTTTTGTCGGAGAAGACAAGTACAAATCGGCATCATTATGTAGTTATTTCGGAGTCCCTTTTTGTCGGAGAAGACAAGTACAAATCGGCATCATTATGTAGTTATTTCGGAGTCCCTTTTTGTCGGTTTATTTTCCGTTGAATCACAGCCAAATCAGTTTATGTTGTGTTCCTACAGCTGTAAACAGCGACCGGTGGCTTGCTAGACACAGTGAATACAGCTCGATACAATCCACGGAGCTCCTCTGAACAATATTATGAACCAGACATGACTGCGTTTGGCATTCCGACGTTTGAGGGACTTCCACAACACGTACAAAGCAGCAATTGTCCTTATTCCTTTCACGGTTGATAGCGGAAAGTAATGGCGGCCAGGTGAACGGCTTCCAGTCGATAAACCACGCCCCCTCTCCGTGGTTTCTTTTATTCCACTTTGTCGCTGCTCTCGCTCTTATTTATAGTCTCTTTTGCACGTCTTCAAGTTCTCATCTTTACCTTTTCCCTGTTTCCTGTTTCTCGGCCCTGTTGTTGCTCTCTTTCTGTCTCTCAGGAGTCTCGGCAGTAACCAGCCTTGTTTTTAGGACTCCGGGCCGGTCCATGTATCTGTCATGTCCTCTGGGCGGCGGCCAGGTCCTGCAGAACATATCCAGCTCAATATGGCTTCAATATTCTGACTACTGGAGGTGCGCTTGATTTATCCCAGCTGGAAGCTAAACAGCCTCTGAAGTGGATACCTAGCATGTAGGATCAGATAAATCAGACTCAAACCACCCACCTCTGGCAGTGCTAGTGCCTTGCTCTTTCCTCAGCAGAACTTCAACTACACAGGGAATCTGGGAATTGAACCCTTTCCAACAGGAAGCAAACCCAACTCTTGCAATGTTAGCACCTTGCTCTTGGAGGGATAAACTGGGACTCAAGGAATTGAACTCCCAACCCCTGCTTTGCTAGTTACTCATGCTCACATCTCACTGACTTGCTCCAGAGAGTTCAACTCCAAACCATGGCAGTTTGAGTGCCTTGCTCAAGTGAAATGATGGGCTAATGCTGGAAGTGTCGGCTTCTTTCTTTAGAGAATTGAACCTCAAACCATGGCAGTGGTAGTGCCTTGCTCTTGCCTCAGGTGGACTAAATCACCTCCTCCAACTGTCGATGTCTTGCTCAAGGAACTTTACATTCTCACCGTGGGAGTCTCGGTGCCTTGCTCCAAGGAATTGAACCCTGTATCTTGTGGTGCGTTTACTGAGCCACAAAAAGATTTTACTTCCTACAATCTCTCTCTTTTGAAATATAGTCATCTATAGAGCAATTTGTATCTATGTTTGGACTCCGGCTCTACAAATAACCTTTATTACTGTCTGGAAACTGTCAAATAAAGCAGAAACACCATAAAACAGCTGCAGCCGAAGATGGCAGTCTTCAGCTGACTCCCACTCTTGGGTCACGAGGACCTCGCCCTCTCAGCCTCCAGTCACATTTCTGAGAAGCAGCCCCTCCATTTGGGTCTGGAGGGTCAGGAGGGATCAAAGGTGTGGAGGTCACTGGGATCCATCCTTCAGTATCGCCAGAGATCCAAACTCTTCTCCGAGTTCTACACAACGAGAGGTAATAGAGAGATTAAATGCAGCAATATGCATCGGTCCATATTTTCCAAGCGTGGCAGTACATCCGGATGGATCAGACCGTGGAAAGGTTCTATGAGAAGTGATCTAGTTTCCCCCAGAGGTCCACATTCTGAGACTTTCAAGGAATAATCCCTATAAATCTATCCTGAGCGGATGGACAGGCATGGGGAGGAGAGTCTGTCTGATCTGCTTGATAACATAACAGTCACGTCTGCATTTAGACATCATGCCACGACTGTCCACATGTAGACGCGTGGAATTCTAAACCTTCCTCAGTAAATGTCAGGATGTGATCGCTCAGAGTCAGTGGAGGCTTCGTACTAGAGCCTTTAAATGTTTAACAAACACATGGGGGGGGGGGGGGGGGGCACAGTACAATACCTACGTCCATGAGGACACTTTGGATCAAACTTCCTGAAGAAGGAAACTTTCTTGAGACGTTGACATTCCCCCTCCACAGGTATTGACTAATGTCTGCTGGATTTAAAGTCGTGTTGACAGACTTGAAGCTTCCTGCAGGTCACGTAGACCCGAATCCCCCCGACTGTTCCCAGATAACCAGATAAGCCACGAGCTGACAGCTCAACGCAGCTCGGGGAAATATACTGCCGGTCTGTGTGAGTGGGGGGGCTGGATGAATGAATGTGGAGGTGTGGTGATCACTCACTCCTAAAGTTTCCACCATTGAAGACAAAAAAACACACTCACATGTTTTTATAGTTTCAAAGTAAAGCAGATAACTTCGACCTCCGGTACGAACATTCATGGACTCAGTGTCGTATAATGAACAAGAACAAAACATCTTCAGTGTCTTCTGAATGGTCGGCTGAAGGGCGGAGTTGCATGTTCAGATGTGGATGAGCTTCACCTGATTGGTGCACCCTTCGGTCCGACCGAGGCCCAATGACATTAGATTGGTCATCAGTCACCGCAAGTAGTTCTCTCATTAGCAAGCGTCATGTAAAGAAGTCACCACGTTACTGATCACACTCAGCCAATGGTTCTACTGTGGAAGAGGCTCTGATGTTTGAGGGTGTGTCCAAGCGGTTAAGGTGCCGTCCTTGAGCCAAAGGTCTCCGGTTCATGTCCGGTTCGTTTTCCTTTGATTTGCTCATATTTATATCTCTAAGTGACGTCGTATCACATTGATAACAAATCCTTCCTGATCAGCTCAGAGGAAGGACTGAGGAGTGTTTTAGGAGGTCATGGAGCTCCGCTAGCAGACACTGATGGTTCAGAAGACCACTCAGCCCCCTCATCTGCTCCCAAACACATTTCTTCACCAGATAAATCATCTTGGTCTGTCAAACGGTGAATTACTGCGTTATCAGAGGGAGTGCTGAGTCAGCAGGGAGAGCTTCCTATAACTCTACTGTCAGAGGAGTTTGGATGATAGAAAACTTTTCTTTTAAAGTGATGAGAGAGCACACGTGGAGGTAAAACTCAGAGGGCCTTTTTCATTGGATCCGTCATGACGTCCGGCTGTACAAACAGACTGGTCCTGGGAGGAAGCTCCATCACGGACAGATAGAAATCACAGACCCGACAATACATGACGGCTTCCTAGAAGGTCAAATGTGAAGCAATGAGGAAGAACACTGACGATGATTTATGCATTTAGAACTTCAAAGTTTATCAAAATAAATCGAGGGTCAAATTGTTCAGTGACGTTTGATGGAAGTGAAGCTCATTCTACGAGCCCAGGACAAATGTAATCTCAGTTTACTAAATCATATGAACTTAAACCTTTTAGTTTGCCGTGGTTCATGGTGCTTGTTGTGGGAGTGATGTGGTCCAAGCCTGCAGGCCAAATATTAATGTTCTACATCCTCAGCATTCACATCATAATCCATTCCATGTGAATTGGCTGAATGAAACATGTTTGTTGGAATTTTCCACAGTTCAACAATCTTTCATGGACAATGTCAAAGATGACACAATATTGTTTTACCAAAAAGTATCTTCCTGTATATTACAGATCCAAATGAAATAGATCACGAGGGAGTCGAGTGGACAATGAGACATATGAAGGCACTGCCCCCTGATTCACATTTACAAATTGTTGATATTGTGATGTTGCTCAGATTATGTTTTCATATTTACTCATCGTGAATGGTCAGTATGCTTCTTTGACCATCACAGAGCACGAACTAGTTGTGAACGAGTCCACCCTGATGCTTACTGTTGATAGAATAAACCCGGCGACTGAGTAAATACACAGAACCACACAGAACCACTGGAGCTCTGGAGGTAGACATCGCCAGCTGTCACGCGTCCTTGGACCAACAATCACCTTTCCCAGAAAACACATTTGACAAAAGCGTTTCTTCAGGCATAAAGGTCTTGTGCCGTACGTGTACGTAGTTCCACCAGCCCGAGCTCTGCGTCGTGACCACGGCTCCATCGTGGAGCTCCACACAAGCTGAGATTGTTCCAGAAATGGCTGACGGAGGTTTTTGTGACGGGATCCCTGCTGGTTTGTCTCTCTGTTTTCATGAGAGCCCTTGAATCGCTGTAATTGCAGCGGCTTTGTTTCCTCCGGTGAGCACCAGCTCTGTGTCTGCTGAAGGAATGATGGCCTGAGCACATTTGTCTTTTTCTGTCCGTGAAGACTCTTGAAACTCAATTAGAGGAGGATCTGTTCCAGCCCGCTGCCGTCTCCTGTGACTAATCGCTCTCATCATGTGCTGAACACAATGACGGATGTGTTGCTCTTCCTGTCTATGAAGACCTCCTGTACATCGGCGTGTGTCCAGGAAAGACTTCTATTTCATCTCAGTGATCTTATGGAGCGAGTTACAGTAGAGATGACTTCGTGGAGTCATTCTCACCCAGGTGACTATTGTTTACTTCAACAGAGTGAACCACAAACTTTATGTCACTTTAAATGTCAAGTGGTTTTCAGCACAATGTCCCAGAAACACAAATGTGGAATGTTTGTTTCCATAAACGAAGCTGAAGTGAACAAACAGACTCCTGAACCTCAGAAACACGTCTGTGAAGAACGAGTACGTCGGTCAGATGATAACGACCAGTGCTTATTGTCATGCTGAGCTTTTAGATGTTATTAGTAAACTTCCCCTTTATATGAGCAAACACAGACACTGCACTATGTGCACATCAGTGACGTCACGCATCAACGTTGATGACAGAAGAAGCCTTTCAGAGGGAGGTCAGGTCTGGTCTCTGCTGTGAGCTGCTGCTGTCTCTCTCTCTCATCTGTCATCGTCAGGAGTCTCAGCTTCCCTGTGATTGATCTCAGAGCTCAGATGGTTTTCATGATGCATTGGAAGATGAAGATGACCTCCGCCCCTCATCACTCTCTTGGGGCCGCGGTGCTCGTAGCGCGGTGCTGTACGACCTGTTCCCTCTTCACAGTGATGGGTGTCCGTCGCTGGAGTGGCTCCAGTCGATCTCCCAGTGAAGGAGCCATGTTTTAACCCCTTCACTACAGACGCAGGCCGTACAGGAGCATAACTCTGTTAACAGAGTCATAAACTTGTAAGAACCGGTTTGTACGACATGTTGTCTGACATCTGTGGACAGTTTCTATTGTGTTGCATCACGACCTAGCATTCAAATGTTTGTCTGTTTTTTATGTATTGGACCTGCACTAAATAGTCAAAACAAATCAAAAGAGAGACAGCTAAAGACCCCCAGCAACCGATTGGATGTGGTGATAGTGGTTTAATGTCTTGCTAATAAAGACAAACGCTGTCCTGATGTTGATGCGACGTCTCTTCGGGACCCTTCATCACATTTACGTCCTGACTCCGTGTCCTGTCCATGTGACGCTCTGTGACCTCTGCCATGTGTTTAGAGATGAGCGACTTCATTTGAAACACTACGTTTGTGTTTCTTTACATCTTATAACGGTGGTAAGTAGGTCGATGCTGTAGTTTACCGTATTACCCATCGTTCAGTCCTGAACCTGAGCTGAACTGATCTGGATCACAAACTATCATCGAAAATATGACAGTGTGTGTAGAAAGAGAACGAGGCACTTTGTTTGATTTTACACCAAAAAATGCTGAATTGAGAAGCAAAATGTTTCTTGGAAGAACCAGAATTTTTGATGAAACATCCAAAAGAACCAGAACTCAGTGTTCGTCCAAAGAAAACGTCTTCTCAACACAAACACACAGACTGATTATATCTGAATACTACAACTAAGCCCGTAACCTGAGGCCGACTTTAATGAACCTTCTGAGCAAAAACACACAAGTTAGAAGCTCAAATGAAACTGAAGGATGCGTGAAAGCCAAAGCTGACTGATGTTCTCACACTTCTTTTGATGTTTTTGGATCTTATTCCGAGAGAAAGAAACAGAACGGAGCTCTGACTCTGCTTCATTCATGAACCAAACCGTGATGCTGCTCAATGCCGCTCAGTCAAACCAGTGGAGCGTCCCGGTGTTAAAGGATAAATAGTCCGATGTTGTTGTTGTTGTTGTCGGTTGCCGTTAGCCTAGCCGGGGTCGTATACAGTGATGTGATGACTTGACTCTGTAGCAGGAGCGGACTGGGGCAAAAAAAGTGGCCCGGGAGTTACTGTCAGACCGGCCCACTCAATACACGGCGCGCTGCCCACTCAATGCATCGCACGTATCGACCAGTCAGTGGCCTACTTGGAATAATACCCACACACTTAACATTATTTTCAAATTACAAAGAAATTACATCATATATGTTTTTTTTTATAACATTTGGATCCACCAATTTGCCTGGATGGACACATTGAATAAAATGATACTCGCTATTGTAACACTCCAAGGTAGTAGTTTGCTGGATGAAGATGCTGAACTCTGGGCTAGTATCAGATGGTTCTACGTATAACTACAGAGCCTTAAGGAATGAATGTCAGCAGAGAAAGACCACACAATAAAGAAACTGGAATCAGAGGGTAGAATTAGTTTGAACTATATTGAAATGAACAGAACATACGATGGAGTGTGAACATCAGTGGTATCAGTAGTGTTGCATGCTGGGTGTGTGATTGTGTGTGTGTGTGTGTGTGTGTAGGGGTGTTGAAGGTGCATAACAAAACAATAAGTTAAGTAACAGAACCTAAACTAACTCTGCCAGCCCAGGTGCATTATAGTCACATGGTAATAAAAAACAATATCAGTATACTCATGTGTTATTATTACCTCACTACATGAGTAGTTTTTGCAGCAGCGCACTCTTTTCTGCAACACCGTCTATGATTTTCTCACTGTCCAGCATCTGCAAAACATCTGTCTGAGTAGCCATCAACATAAAAGCCTCCAGGTGCTGTTGAGAGAGCGAGCTCCTGAGCCTGTTTTTGATATATTTCAGCGTTGAAAAGCTTCGCTCGCATGCTACCTGTGTGACAGAGAGGGTCATCAGGAACCTGTATGCAAGGCCTATGATGTGGTATGCATCTGTCACGAGGTTGTACTGCTTCAGAACTCGGTAGCAACAGATTGGACAGTCCTTGCAAGATGAGCACTTTTTGTAAACCATCTCTGCCTCATCTTCAGCATCCTCCGGCCCGGGTTCTGTTGTCTTGGTTGTGTACTCCTCAAATACTGATGCCTTCAGCCTATCCCACTGTCGTGCCAGACGTTTGAGCTCGCTTTGTAACTCGCATAGTCAAATCAACGTAATTAACACAATGACAGCCACAAAGTCATAAGAACCAGTCACATATATTCATATGACAACAAAGCACATCAATCCAGCAGACCTGCAGCGGATCCACGCATTCCACCACACAAGAGCACGAGCCATCAAATATTATTCATAAAAACGTTACTGCAGATGTAAAAAAACAAACGCAGTTTGTCACTTACCAAATTCTTTGTTGACAAAGAATTTAATCCCAGTACATCGTTCCAGTAAGAAGTGACAGTCGAGCCGCCCCTGTATTTCGCCGGTCTACGGCGGCCATTCGCACCTCCGCCGGCCCCGCCCCGACCGTCGCCCGGCACGACCGCACGGCGCAGACCGCGGTTATGGAGAAAAGTTTTTAAAAGCACCGTAGTGTCCAGCCGTGCTATGGCGTCCTCGGATCGCGAGGAGTAGTATAATGTCAGTTTATACTGTTGATACAGTTTTCACTGATTATTGACTTTCGGTATTAGAGTAAATTGAACGTGTTCTGTGAAGCATATAATATAGTCGGGGCCGGCGATGTCAGAGACCGGCCCAAACCCCATCGGCCTACCGGGGATTCCCCCGGTAGGCCCGATGGCCAGTCCGCCCCTGCTCTGTAGTCTGTGACGGTTCACTAGTTGAACCAGAACCAGCTTTGAGTTGTAGTGACTCTTTACCGGGCGTGTTGGTAGCTAGCAGGCTAACCGCTAACACCAGACATCTTGTTTCTCATTGGAAACAACAGATCTTCTTCATCACCGCTGATGTGCCTCTGAGCAACGAGCCCCTCACCGCTCTGAAGGGGCTTTGATCTCCTCTTTGTCCTCTTCCTCCTCTCCTCTCCTCTCTTCTTTGTCCTCCTCTCCTCTTCCTCTCCACTTCCTCTCCTCCTTTCCTCTTTGTCCTCCTCTTCCTCTCCTTCTTTCCTCTTTGTCCTCCTCTTCCTCTCCTCCTTTCCTCTTTGTCCTCCTCTTCCTCTCCTTCTTTCCTCTTTGTCCTCCTCTTCCTCTCCTCTTTGTTTCCTCTTTTGCACCTGTTCTTCCTCTTTTTCCCTCTTCCTCATCCATCGTGTTTTGTTTTCCTCTTGTGATTTATATCTCCTCCTCCTCTTCCTCCTCTGTGACACGTCTTCTTCTCTCTCATCTCTTCTTCTCCTCTTCTTCCTTCTCCTCCTTCTTCTTCTTCTCTTCTTATTTGAACACCAGCTGACACTATTAAAGTGACTCCTGAAGACGTCTCTCCGTGTTTCTAGATGTTAGATGATGTTTCTGGTTCAACCTCCACTTCTTCTTCTTCTTCTTCTTCTTCTTCTTCTTCTCTGTTAACTTAAGGTGTAGCCTACAGCGCCACCTTCTGACCAAACTACACTGTACACCAGTTTATTCGCATTTCTTATTTTCCGTCACATCAAATATTTGCTCAAAATTGACTTGACGTTTAAATGGAAACTCCAGAAGAAGACCCATAAACACATGAAACCAGCGACCGGTCATCTTCACTCTTTAGATTTATGACACTTTGAAAACAACATGGGCGGAGCCAGGCTAGCTGTTTCCACCTGTTTCCAGTCTTTGTGCTAACCTAAGCTAACCAGCTGTAGCTTCACATAAAGCAGTACAGATATTAAGAGTGGATTCGATCTGAACATGTGACTCAGAGAGAAAGAAGAAGAAGAGTGATGCCCTTCTTCCAGCTGATCTGAGAGACAGGACGTGTTTTAATAATCATTAGTTTGTTTCCTTTGAACGTTCACAGATGTTTCATCACTAACAATACTGAGATCAACTGAACTGAACATTAACAGATGTTTCATCACTAACAATACTGAGATCAACTGAACTGAACATTAACAGATGTTTCATCACTAACAATACTGAGATCAACTGAACTGAACATTAACAGATGTTTCATCACTAACAATACTGAGATCAACTGAACTGAACATTAACAGATGTTTCATCACTAACAATACTGAGATCAACTGAACTGAACATTAACAGATGTTTCATCACTAACAATACTGAGATCAACTGAACTGAACATTAACAGATGTTTCATCACTAACAATACTGAGATCAACTGAACTGAACATTAACAGATGTTTCATCACTAACAATACTGAGATCAACTGGGAACTGAACATTCACAGCTAAGTGTGACGTTCATGCAGTAACTCCTCCCTCCTGTAGAGGGCGTCTGTGCACCTCAGTGAGAGGAGGAGGTGCATTAGATCGCTTCATTAGACCTGAACACATTTAAAGGCAATCAACAGAAATGAGAAAACAATGTATTTGATGAGGGAATCGAACCCTCGACCCCGACCGTGTCCAGTGCCTTGCTCAGCTGCTGCCTCCGATCATCTGTTTGCTGAAGCTGGAATGTGACGGAACATAGTTTGGTTTGTGAGCTGTAATCAAATCAAAATGTGTCTGCAGAGGAGGAGGGGGGGAGAGGGTGAGGGGGGGGGGGTCCAATTAAACAGCAGATAAACAACAGATAATAATCAGAGCATCAAACCAAAGCACGGTATTTGTGGTCATTTTCAGGATGAAATGTCAGGATAACAGCAACTAACACACCTGAATGTGTTTAGATTACCTGAGCAGGTAGTGAACAGAGTACCTGAGCAGGTTGTGAACAGAGTACCTGAGCAGGTTGTGAACAGAGTACCTGAGCAGGTAGAGAACAGAGTACCCGAGCAGGTTGTGAACAGAGTACCCGAGCAGGTTGTGAACAGAGTACCCGAGCAGGTTGTGAACAGAGTACCCGAGCAGGTTGTGAACAGAGTACCCGAGCAGGTTGTGAACAGAGTACCCGAGCAGGTAGTGAACAGAGTACCCGAGCAGGTAGTGAACAGAGTACCCGAGCAGGTAGTGAACAGAGTACCCGAGCAGGTAGTGAACAGAGTACCCGAGCAGGTAGTGAACAGAGTACCTGAGCAGGTAGTGAACAGAGTACCTGAGCAGGTAGAGAACAGAGTACCTGAACAGGTAGAGAACAGAGTACCTGAGCAGGTAGAGAACAGAGTACCTGAACAGGTAGAGAATAGAGTACCTGAACAGGTAGAGAACAGAGTACCTGAACAGGTAGTGAACAGAGTACCTGAGCAGGTAGAGAACAGAGTACCTGAACAGGTAGTGAACAGAGTACCTGAGCAGGTAGAGAACAGAGTACCTGAACAGGTAGAGAACAGAGTACCTGAACAGGTAGAGAACAGAGTACCTGAACAGGTAGAGAACAGAGTACCTGAGCAGGTAGAGAACAGAGTACCTGAACAGGTAGAGAACAGAGTACCTGAACAGGTAGAGAACAGAGTACCTGAACAGGTAGAGAACAGAGTACCTGAACAGGTAGAGAACAGAGTACCTGAACAGGTAGTGAACAGAGTACCTGAGCAGATAGAGAACAGAGTACCTGAACAGGTAGAGAACAGAGTACCTGAATAGGTAGTGAACAGAGTACCTGAGCAGGTAGAGAACAGAGTACCTGAACAGGTAGAGAACAGAGTACCTGAACAGGTAGTGAACAGAGTACCTGAACAGGTAGAGAACAGAGTACCTGAGCAGGTAGAGAACAGAGTACCTGAGCAGGTAGAGAACAGAGTACCTGAGCAGGTAGTGAACAGAGTACCTGAGCAGGTAGTGAACAGAGTACCTGAGCAGGTAGTGAACAGAGTACCTGAGCAGGTTGTGAACAGAGTACCTGAGCAGGTTGTGAACAGAGTACCTGAGCAGGTAGAGAACAGAGTACCTGAGCAGGTTGTGAACAGAGTACCCGAGCAGGTTGTGAACAGAGTACCCGAGCAGGTAGTGAACAGAGTACCCGAGCAGGTAGTGAACAGAGTACCCGAGCAGGTAGTGAACAGAGTACCCGAACAGGTAGAGAACAGAGTACCCGAACAGGTAGAGAACAGAGTACCCGAACAGGTAGAGAACAGAGTACCCGAACAGGTAGAGAACAGAGTACCTGAACAGGTAGAGAACAGAGTACCTGAACAGGTAGAGAACAGAGTACCTGAACAGGTAGTGAACAGAGTACCTGAGCAGATAGAGAACAGAGTACCTGAACAGGTAGAGAACAGAGTACCTGAATAGGTAGTGAACAGAGTACCTGAGCAGGTAGAGAACAGAGTACCTGAGCAGATAGAGAACAGAGTACCTGAACAGGTAGAGAACAGAGTACCTGAATAGGTAGTGAACAGAGTACCTGAGCAGGTAGAGAACAGAGTACCTGAACAGGTAGAGAACAGAGTACCTGAACAGGTAGAGAACAGAGTACCTGAACAGGTAGAGAACAGAGTACCTGAACAGGTAGTGAACAGAGTACCTGAACAGGTAGTGAACAGAGTACCTGAACAGGTAGAGAACAGAGTACCTGAACAGGTAGAGAACAGAGTACCTGAACAGGTAGTGAACAGAGTACCTGAACAGGTAGTGAACAGAGTACCTGAGCAGGTAGAGAACAGAGTAGTCATGAGGCTGGTCTGGATCCTCCTGGATCTGGATCAAAGACCTCTCGCCCTCTCTGTCACCTCGTCTGTCCGTCTGTCCTCAGATCATCATCACATCTTCATCCCCTGCTTTATGGTCTGTTTGACTCTAAATGGACCATAATGTACTAAATGAACATCATGCTGTATTGAAGAAGACTTGAAACTAGAGATTGAGACATAAACTCATGTTTACAATGTTTACTGAGGTAATAAATCAAGAGAGAAGTAGAGTCATTTTCTCACAGACTTCTATACAACCAGAGGAGTCGCCACCTGGTGGACACTAGAGAGAATGCAGCTTTAACACGTGAAGCTTTGAAGAACCTGACCATCCTGTTTGCCCTGTTGGCTTTGCTTCCTTTAGGTTAGTGTGAAGGTCTGATCTCTGGTGTTGCATTTTGGGAGATGTAGGAAATCCTCAGTTGACGAGATGTGAGGATCATTTATCTCACCAGACTCTCCACATGAGCCATGAACCCATATTTGGGGTGAACAGAGTGTGTTGCTGCTGACTGGAGGTTACTGTCCTGCTGCACACCTGGAGCACAGCTGCTGCCACACACCAGCACATACACTAATACAGTGTTTCTGTACGGGCAACTCTTCCAACCAAAACACATTCCACACGCCAAAGTTTCCACTTCATACAAGCTTAAACACACACAGACGCACAATTACACAAACACGTGTGTGTGTGTGTGTGCAAATCAAAGTCTTTAAACTCCAAAGACTGATTTGTTTAGGAAGGAATTTATTTATTATCGTGTTCTACTGAAGTAGTTCATCAGTTCTTTGGTTCACACTGAAGTATTTCACCAGTTCTTTGGTTCAGACTGAAGTATTTCACCAGTTCTTTGGTTCACACTGAAGTATTTCACCAGTTCTTTGGTTCAGACTGAAGTATTTCACCAGTTCTTTGGTTCACACTGAAGTATTTCACCAGTTCTTTGGTTCAGACTGAAGTATTTCACCAGTTCTTTGGTTCACACTGAAGTATTTCACCAGTTCTTTGGTTCAGACTGAAGTATTTCACCAGTTCTTTGGTTCAGACTGAAGTATTTCATCAGTTCTTTGGTTCACACTGAAGTATTTCACCAGTTCTTTGGTTCAGACTGAAGTATTTCACCAGTTCTTTGGTTCACACTGAAGTATTTCACCAGTTCTTTGGTTCACACTGAAGTATTTCACCAGTTCTTTGGTTCACACTGAAGTATTTCACCAGTTCTTTGGTTCAGACTGAAGTATTTCACCAGTTCTTTCGTTCAGACTGAAGTATTTCACCAGTTCTTTGGTTCACACTGAAGTATTTCACCAGTTCTTTGGTTCAGACTGAAGTATTTCACCAGTTCTTTGGTTTAGACTGAAGTAGTTCATCAGTTCTTTGGTTCAGACTGAAGTAGTTCATCAGTTCTTTGGTTCAGACTGAAGTATTTCACCAGTTCTTTGGTTCACACTGAAGTATTTCACCAGTTCTTTGGTTCACACTGAAGTATTTCACCAGTTCTTTGGTTCACACTGAAGTATTTCACCAGTTCTTTGGTTCACACTGAAGTATTTCACCAGTTCTTTGGTTCAGACTGAAGTAGTTCATCAGTTCTTTGGTTCACACTGAAGTATTTCACCAGTTCTTTCGTTCAGACTGAAGTATTTCACCAGTTCTTTGGTTCACACTGAAGTATTTCACCAGTTCTTTGGTTCAGACTGAAGTAGTTCATCAGTTCTTTGGTTCACACTGAAGTATTTCACCAGTTCTTTGGTTCAGACTGAAGTATTTCACCAGTTCTTTGGTTCACACTGAAGTATTTCACCAGTTCTTTGGTTCATACTGAAGTATTTCACCAGTTCTTTGGTTCAGACTGAAGTAGTTCACCAGTTCTTTGGTTCAGACTGAAGTATTTCACCAGTTCTTTGGTTCACACTGAAGTATTTCACCAGTTCTTTGGTTCAGACTGAAGTATTTCACCAGTTCTTTGGTTCAGACTGAAGTATTTCACCAGTTCTTTGGTTCACACTGAAGTATTTCACCAGTTCTTTGGTTCAGACTGAAGTAGTTCATCAGTTCTTTGGTTCAGACTGAAGTAGTTCATCAGTTCTTTGGTTCACACTGAAGTATTTCACCAGTTCTTTGGTTCACACTGAAGTAGTTCATCAGTTCTTTGGTTCAGACTGAAGTATTTCACAAGTTCTTTGGTTCACACTGAAGTATTTCACCAGTTCTTTGGTTCACACTGAAGTATTTCACCAGTTCTTTGGTTCACACTGAAGTATTTCACCAGTTCTTTGGTTCAGACTGAAGTAGTTCATCAGTTCTTTGGTTCAGACTGAAGTAGTTCATCAGTTCTTTGGTTCAGACTGAAGTATTTCACCAGTTCTTTGGTTCAGACTGAAGTATTTCACCAGTTCTTTGGTTCACACTGAAGTATTTCACCAGTTCTTTGGTTCAGACTGAAGTAGTTCATCAGTTCTTTGGTTCACACTGAAGTATTTCACCAGTTCTTTGGACAGACTGAAGTAGTTCATCAGTTCTTTGGTTCACACTGAAGTATTTCACCAGTTCTTTGGTTCACACTGAAGTATTTCACCAGTTCTTTGGTTCACACTGAAGTAGTTCATCAGTTCTTTGGTTCAGACTGAAGTATTTCACCAGTTCTTTGGTTCAGACTGAAGTATTTCACCAGTTCTTTGGTTCAGACTGAAGTATTTCACCAGTTCTTTGGTTCACACTGAAGTATTTCACCAGTTCTTTGGTTCAGACTGAAGTAGTTCATCAGTTCTTTGGTTCAGACTGAAGTAGTTCATCAGTTCTTTGGTTCACACTGAAGTATTTCACCAGTTCTTTGGTTCAGACTGAAGTATTTCACCAGTTCTTTGGTTCACACTGAAGTATTTCACCAGTTCTTTGGTTCACACTTTAGTATTTCACCAGTTCTTTGGTTCAGACTGAAGTAGTTCATCAGTTCTTTGGTTCAGACTGAAGTAGTTCATCAGTTCTTTGGTTCACACTGAAGTATTTCACCAGTTCTTTGGTTCACACTGAAGTATTTCACCAGTTCTTTGGTTCACACTGAAGTATTTCACCAGTTCTTTGGTTCAGACTGAAGTAGTTCACCAGTTCTTTGGTTCACACTGAAGTAGTTCATCAGTTCTTTGGTTCAGACTGAAGTATTTCACAAGTTCTTTGGTTCACACTGAAGTATTTCACCAGTTCTTTGGTTCACACTGAAGTATTTCACCAGTTCTTTGGTTCAGACTGAAGTAGTTCATCAGTTCTTTGGTTCAGACTGAAGTATTTCACCAGTTCTTTGGTTCAGACTGAAGTATTTCACCAGTTCTTTGGTTCACACTGAAGTATTTCACCAGTTCTTTGGTTCACACTGAAGTATTTCACCAGTTCTTTGGTTCACACTGAAGTATTTCACCAGTTCTTTGGTTCAGACTGAAGTATTTCACCAGTTCTTTCGTTCAGACTGAAGTATTTCACCAGTTCTTTGGTTCACACTGAAGTATTTCACCAGTTCTTTGGTTCAGACTGAAGTATTTCACCAGTTCTTTGGTTTAGACTGAAGTAGTTCATCAGTTCTTTGGTTCAGACTGAAGTAGTTCATCAGTTCTTTGGTTCAGACTGAAGTATTTCACCAGTTCTTTGGTTCACACTGAAGTATTTCACCAGTTCTTTGGTTCAGACTGAAGTATTTCACCAGTTCTTTCGTTCAGACTGAAGTATTTCACCAGTTCTTTGGTTCACACTGAAGTATTTCACCAGTTCTTTGGTTCAGACTGAAGTATTTCACCAGTTCTTTGGTTTAGACTGAAGTAGTTCATCAGTTCTTTGGTTCAGACTGAAGTAGTTCATCAGTTCTTTGGTTCAGACTGAAGTATTTCACCAGTTCTTTGGTTCACACTGAAGTATTTCACCAGTTCTTTGGTTCACACTGAAGTATTTCACCAGTTCTTTGGTTCACACTGAAGTATTTCACCAGTTCTTTGGTTCACACTGAAGTATTTCACCAGTTCTTTGGTTCAGACTGAAGTAGTTCATCAGTTCTTTGGTTCACACTGAAGTATTTCACCAGTTCTTTCGTTCAGACTGAAGTATTTCACCAGTTCTTTGGTTCACACTGAAGTATTTCACCAGTTCTTTGGTTCAGACTGAAGTAGTTCATCAGTTCTTTGGTTCACACTGAAGTATTTCACCAGTTCTTTGGTTCAGACTGAAGTATTTCACCAGTTCTTTGGTTCACACTGAAGTATTTCACCAGTTCTTTGGTTCATACTGAAGTATTTCACCAGTTCTTTGGTTCAGACTGAAGTAGTTCACCAGTTCTTTGGTTCAGACTGAAGTATTTCACCAGTTCTTTGGTTCACACTGAAGTATTTCACCAGTTCTTTGGTTCAGACTGAAGTATTTCACCAGTTCTTTGGTTCAGACTGAAGTATTTCACCAGTTCTTTGGTTCACACTGAAGTATTTCACCAGTTCTTTGGTTCAGACTGAAGTAGTTCATCAGTTCTTTGGTTCAGACTGAAGTAGTTCATCAGTTCTTTGGTTCACACTGAAGTATTTCACCAGTTCTTTGGTTCAGACTGAAGTAGTTCATCAGTTCTTTGGTTCACACTGAAGTATTTCACCAGTTCTTTGGTTCAGACTGAAGTATTTCACCAGTTCTTTGGTTCACACTGAAGTATTTCACCAGTTCTTTGGTTCACACTGAAGTATTTCACCAGTTCTTTGGTTCAGACTGAAGTAGTTCATCAGTTCTTTGGTTCAGACTGAAGTAGTTCATCAGTTCTTTGGTTCACACTGAAGTATTTCACCAGTTCTTTGGTTCACACTGAAGTATTTCACCAGTTCTTTGGTTCACACTGAAGTATTTCACCAGTTCTTTGGTTCAGACTGAAGTAGTTCACCAGTTCTTTGGTTCACACTGAAGTAGTTCATCAGTTCTTTGGTTCAGACTGAAGTATTTCACAAGTTCTTTGGTTCACACTGAAGTATTTCACCAGTTCATTGGTTCACACTGAAGTATTTCACCAGTTCTTTGGTTCACACTGAAGTATTTCACCAGTTCTTTGGTTCAGACTGAAGTAGTTCATCAGTTCTTTGGTTCAGACTGAAGTAGTTCATCAGTTCTTTGGTTCAGACTGAAGTATTTCACCAGTTCTTTGGTTCAGACTGAAGTATTTCACCAGTTCTTTGGTTCACACTGAAGTATTTCACCAGTTCTTTGGTTCAGACTGAAGTAGTTCATCAGTTCTTTGGTTCACACTGAAGTATTTCACCAGTTCTTTGGACAGACTGAAGTAGTTCATCAGTTCTTTGGTTCACACTGAAGTATTTCACCAGTTCTTTGGTTCACACTGAAGTATTTCACCAGTTCTTTGGTTCACACTGAAGTAGTTCATCAGTTCTTTGGTTCAGACTGAAGTATTTCACCAGTTCTTTGGTTCACACTGAAGTATTTCACCAGTTCTTTGGTTCAGACTGAAGTATTTCACCAGTTCTTTGGTTCACACTGAAGTATTTCACCAGTTCTTTGGTTCACACTGAAGTATTTCATCAGTTCTTTGGTTCAGACTGAAGTATTTCACCAGTTCTTTGGTTCAGACTGAAGTATTTCACCAGTTCTTTGGTTCAGACTGAAGTAGTTCATCAGTTCTTTGGTTCAGACTGAAGTATTTCACCAGTTCTTTGGTTCACACTGAAGTATTTCACCAGTTCTTTGGTTCACACTGAAGTATTTCACCAGTTCTTTGGTTCACACTGAAGTATTTCACCAGTTCTTTGGTTCACACTGAAGTATTTCACCAGTTCTTTGGTTCAGACTGAAGTAGTTCATCAGTTCTTTGGTTCACACTGAAGTATTTCACCAGTTCTTTCGTTCAGACTGAAGTATTTCACCAGTTCTTTGGTTCAGACTGAAGTATTTCACCAGTTCTTTGGTTCAGACTGAAGTAGTTCATCAGTTCTTTGGTTCACACTGAAGTATTTCACCAGTTCTTTGGTTCAGACTGAAGTATTTCACCAGTTCTTTGGTTCACACTGAAGTATTTCACCAGTTCTTTGGTTCATACTGAAGTATTTCACCAGTTCTTTGGTTCAGACTGAAGTAGTTCACCAGTTCTTTGGTTCAGACTGAAGTATTTCACCAGTTCTTTGGTTCACACTGAAGTATTTCACCAGTTCTTTGGTTCAGACTGAAGTATTTCACCAGTTCTTTGGTTCAGACTGAAGTATTTCACCAGTTCTTTGGTTCACACTGAAGTATTTCACCAGTTCTTTGGTTCAGACTGAAGTAGTTCATCAGTTCTTTGGTTCAGACTGAAGTAGTTCATCAGTTCTTTGGTTCACACTGAAGTATTTCACCAGTTCTTTGGTTCAGACTGAAGTATTTCACCAGTTCTTTGGTTCACACTGAAGTATTTCACCAGTTCTTTGGTTCACACTGAAGTATTTCACCAGTTCTTTGGTTCACACTGAAGTATTTCACCAGTTCTTTGGTTCAGACTGAAGTAGTTCATCAGTTCTTTGGTTCAGACTGAAGTAGTTCATCAGTTCTTTGGTTCACACTGAAGTATTTCACCAGTTCTTTGGTTCACACTGAAGTATTTCACCAGTTCTTTGGTTCACACTGAAGTATTTCACCAGTTCTTTGGTTCAGACTGAAGTAGTTCACCAGTTCTTTGGTTCACACTGAAGTAGTTCATCAGTTCTTTGGTTCAGACTGAAGTATTTCACAAGTTCTTTGGTTCACACTGAAGTATTTCACCAGTTCTTTGGTTCACACTGAAGTATTTCACCAGTTCTTTGGTTCACACTGAAGTATTTCACCAGTTCTTTGGTTCAGACTGAAGTAGTTCATCAGTTCTTTGGTTCAGACTGAAGTAGTTCATCAGTTCTTTGGTTCAGACTGAAGTATTTCACCAGTTCTTTGGTTCAGACTGAAGTATTTCACCAGTTCTTTGGTTCACACTGAAGTATTTCACCAGTTCTTTGGTTCAGACTGAAGTAGTTCATCAGTTCTTTGGTTCACACTGAAGTATTCAACCAGTTCTTTGGACAGACTGAAGTAGTTCATCAGTTCTTTGGTTCACACTGAAGTATTTCACCAGTTCTTTGGTTCACACTGAAGTATTTCACCAGTTCTTTGGTTCACACTGAAGTAGTTCATCAGTTCTTTGGTTCAGACTGAAGTATTTCACCAGTTCTTTGGTTCAGACTGAAGTATTTCACCAGTTCTTTGGTTCAGACTGAAGTATTTCACCAGTTCTTTGGTTCACACTGAAGTATTTCACCAGTTCTTTGGTTCAGACTGAAGTAGTTCATCAGTTCTTTGGTTCAGACTGAAGTAGTTCATCAGTTCTTTGGTTCACACTGAAGTATTTCACCAGTTCTTTGGTTCAGACTGAAGTATTTCACCAGTTCTTTGGTTCACACTGAAGTATTTCACCAGTTCTTTGGTTCACACTGAAGTATTTCACCAGTTCTTTGGTTCAGACTGAAGTAGTTCATCAGTTCTTTGGTTCAGACTGAAGTAGTTCATCAGTTCTTTGGTTCACACTGAAGTATTTCACCAGTTCTTTGGTTCACACTGAAGTCTTTCACCAGTTCTTTGGTTCAGACTGAAGTATTTCACCAGTTCTTTGGTTCACACTGAAGTATTTCACCAGTTCTTTGGTTCACACTGAAGTATTTCACCAGTTCTTTGGTTCACACTGAAGTATTTCACCAGTTCTTTGGTTCAGACTGAAGTATTTCACCAGTTCTTTCGTTCAGACTGAAGTATTTCACCAGTTCTTTGGTTCACACTGAAGTATTTCACCAGTTCTTTGGTTCAGACTGAAGTATTTCACCAGTTCTTTGGTTCACACTGAAGTATTTCACCAGTTCTTTGGTTCAGACTGAAGTATTTCACCAGTTCTTTGGTTTAGACTGAAGTAGTTCATCAGTTCTTTGGTTCAGACTGAAGTAGTTCATCAGTTCTTTGGTTCAGACTGAAGTATTTCACCAGTTCTTTGGTTCACACTGAAGTATTTCACCAGTTCTTTGGTTCACACTGAAGTATTTCACCAGTTCTTTGGTTCACACTGAAGTATTTCACCAGTTCTTTGGTTCACACTGAAGTATTTCACCAGTTCTTTGGTTCAGACTGAAGTAGTTCATCAGTTCTTTGGTTCACACTGAAGTATTTCACCAGTTCTTTCGTTCAGACTGAAGTATTTCACCAGTTCTTTGGTTCACACTGAAGTATTTCACCAGTTCTTTCGTTCAGACTGAAGTAGTTCATCAGTTCTTTGGTTCACACTGAAGTATTTCACCAGTTCTTTGGTTCAGACTGAAGTATTTCACCAGTTCTTTGGTTCACACTGAAGTATTTCACCAGTTCTTTGGTTCATACTGAAGTATTTCACCAGTTCTTTGGTTCAGACTGAAGTAGTTCACCAGTTCTTTGGTTCAGACTGAAGTATTTCACCAGTTCTTTGGTTCACACTGAAGTATTTCACCAGTTCTTTGGTTCAGACTGAAGTATTTCACCAGTTCTTTGGTTCAGACTGAAGTATTTCACCAGTTCTTTGGTTCACACTGAAGTATTTCACCAGTTCTTTGGTTCAGACTGAAGTAGTTCATCAGTTCTTTGGTTCAGACTGAAGTAGTTCATCAGTTCTTTGGTTCACACTGAAGTATTTCACCAGTTCTTTGGTTCAGACTGAAGTAGTTCATCAGTTCTTTGGTTCACACTGAAGTATTTCACCAGTTCTTTGGTTCAGACTGAAGTATTTCACCAGTTCTTTGGTTCACACTGAAGTATTTCACCAGTTCTTTGGTTCACACTGAAGTATTTCACCAGTTCTTTGGTTCAGACTGAAGTAGTTCATCAGTTCTTTGGTTCAGACTGAAGTAGTTCATCAGTTCTTTGGTTCACACTGAAGTATTTCACCAGTTCTTTGGTTCACACTGAAGTATTTCACCAGTTCTTTGGTTCACACTGAAGTATTTCACCAGTTCTTTGGTTCAGACTGAAGTAGTTCACCAGTTCTTTGGTTCACACTGAAGTAGTTCATCAGTTCTTTGGTTCAGACTGAAGTATTTCACAAGTTCTTTGGTTCACACTGAAGTATTTCACCAGTTCTTTGGTTCACACTGAAGTATTTCACCAGTTCTTTGGTTCACACTGAAGTATTTCACCAGTTCTTTGGTTCAGACTGAAGTAGTTCATCAGTTCTTTGGTTCAGACTGAAGTAGTTCATCAGTTCTTTGGTTCAGACTGAAGTATTTCACCAGTTCTTTGGTTCAGACTGAAGTATTTCACCAGTTCTTTGGTTCACACTGAAGTATTTCACCAGTTCTTTGGTTCAGACTGAAGTAGTTCATCAGTTCTTTGGTTCACACTGAAGTATTTCACCAGTTCTTTGGACAGACTGAAGTAGTTCATCAGTTCTTTGGTTCACACTGAAGTATTTCACCAGTTCTTTGGTTCACACTGAAGTATTTCACCAGTTCTTTGGTTCACACTGAAGTAGTTCATCAGTTCTTTGGTTCAGACTGAAGTATTTCACCAGTTCTTTGGTTCAGACTGAAGTATTTCACCAGTTCTTTGGTTCAGACTGAAGTATTTCACCAGTTCTTTGGTTCACACTGAAGTATTTCACCAGTTCTTTGGTTCAGACTGAAGTAGTTCATCAGTTCTTTGGTTCAGACTGAAGTAGTTCATCAGTTCTTTGGTTCACACTGAAGTATTTCACCAGTTCTTTGGTTCAGACTGAAGTATTTCACCAGTTCTTTGGTTCACACTGAAGTATTTCACCAGTTCTTTGGTTCACACTGAAGTATTTCACCAGTTCTTTGGTTCAGACTGAAGTAGTTCATCAGTTCTTTGGTTCAGACTGAAGTAGTTCATCAGTTCTTTGGTTCACACTGAAGTATTTCACCAGTTCTTTGGTTCACACTGAAGTATTTCACCAGTTCTTTGGTTCACACTGAAGTATTTCACCAGTTCTTTGGTTCAGACTGAAGTAGTTCACCAGTTCTTTGGTTCACACTGAAGTAGTTCATCAGTTCTTTGGTTCAGACTGAAGTATTTCACAAGTTCTTTGGTTCACACTGAAGTATTTCACCAGTTCTTTGGTTCACACTGAAGTATTTCACCAGTTCTTTGGTTCAGACTGAAGTAGTTCATCAGTTCTTTGGTTCAGACTGAAGTAGTTCATCAGTTCTTTGGTTCAGACTGAAGTATTTCACCAGTTCTTTGGTTCAGACTGAAGTATTTCACCAGTTCTTTGGTTCACACTGAAGTATTTCACCAGTTCTTTGGTTCAGACTGAAGTAGTTCATCAGTTCTTTGGTTCACACTGAAGTATTTCACCAGTTCTTTGGACAGACTGAAGTAGTTCATCAGTTCTTTGGTTCACACTGAAGTATTTCACCAGTTCTTTGGTTCACACTGAAGTATTTCACCAGTTCTTTGGTTCACACTGAAGTAGTTCATCAGTTCTTTGGTTCAGACTGAAGTATTTCACCAGTTCTTTGGTTCAGACTGAAGTATTTCACCAGTTCTTTGGTTCAGACTGAAGTATTTCACCAGTTCTTTGGTTCACACTGAAGTATTTCACCAGTTCTTTGGTTCACTCTGAAGTATTTCACCAGTTCTTTGGTTCACACTGAAGTAGTTCATCAGTTCTTTGGTTCAGACTGAAGTAGTTCATCAGTTCTTTGGTTCAGACTGAAGTATTTCATCAGTTCTTTGGTTCAGACTGAAGTATTTCACCAGTTCTTTGGTTCAGACTGAAGTATTTCACCAGTTCTTTGGTTCACACTGAAGTATTTCACCAGTTCTTTGGTTCAGACTGAAGTAGTTCATCAGTTCTTTGGTTCACACTGAAGTATTTCACCAGTTCTTTGGTTCACACTGAAGTATTTCACCAGTTCTTTGGTTCAGACTGAAGTATTTCACCAGTTCTTTGGTTCACACTGAAGTATTTCACCAGTTCTTTGGGTCACACTGAAGTATTTCACCAGTTCTTTGGTTCACACTGAAGTATTTCACCAGTTCTTTGGTTCAGACTGAAGTAGTTCACCAGTTCTTTGGTTCAGACTGAAGTATTTCACCAGTTCTTTGGTTCACACTGAAGTATTTCACCAGTTCTTTGGTTCAGACTGAAGTATTTCACCAGTTCTTTGGTTCACACTGAAGTATTTCACCAGTTCCTTGGTTCAGACTGAAGTAGTTCATCAGTTCTTTGGTTCAGACTGAAGTAGTTCATCAGTTCTTTGGTTCACACTGAAGTATTTCACCAGTTCTTTGGTTCAGACTGAAGTATTTCACCAGTTCTTTGGTTCACACTGAAGTATTTCACCAGTTCTTTGGTTCACACTGAAGTATTTCACCAGTTCTTTGGTTCAGACTGAAGTAGTTCATCAGTTCTTTGGTTCAGACTGAAGTAGTTCATCAGTTCTTTGGTTCACACTGAAGTATTTCACCAGTTCTTTGGTTCAGACTGAAGTAGTTCATCAGTTCTTTGGTTCACACTGAAGTAGTTCATCAGTTCTTTGGTTCAGACTGAAGTATTTCACAAGTTCTTTGGTTCAGACTGAAGTATTTCACAAGTTCTTTGGTTCACACTGAAGTATTTCACCAGTTCTTTGGTTCACACTGAAGTATTTCACCAGTTCTTTGGTTCAGACTGAAGTAGTTCATCAGTTCTTTGGTTCAGACTGAAGTATTTCACCAGTTCTTTGGTTCAGACTGAAGTATTTCACCAGTTCTTTGGTTCACACTGAAGTATTTCACCAGTTCTTTGGTTCAGACTGAAGTAGTTCATCAGTTCTTTGGTTCACACTGAAGTATTTCACCAGTTCTTTGGTTCAGACTGAAGTAGTTCATCAGTTCTTTGGTTCACACTGAAGTATTTCACCAGTTCTTTGGTTCACACTGAAGTAGTTCATCAGTTCTTTGGTTCAGACTGAAGTATTTCACCAGTTCTTTGGTTCAGACTGAAGTATTTCACCAGTTCTTTGGTTCAGACTGAAGTATTTCACCAGTTCTTTGGTTCACACTGAAGTATTTCACCAGTTCTTTGGTTCACACTGAAGTATTTCACCAGTTCTTTGGTTCACACTGAAGTAGTTCATCAGTTCTTTGGTTCAGACTGAAGTAGTTCATCAGTTCTTTGGTTCAGACTGAAGTATTTCATCAGTTCTTTGGTTCAGACTGAAGTATTTCACCAGTTCTTTGGTTCAGACTGAAGTATTTCACCAGTTCTTTGGTTCACACTGAAGTATTTCACCAGTTCTTTGGTTCAGACTGAAGTAGTTCATCAGTTCTTTGGTTCACACTGAAGTATTTCACCAGTTCTTTGGTTCACACTGAAGTATTTCACCAGTTCTTTGGTTCACACTGAAGTATTTCACCAGTTCTTTGGTTCACACTGAAGTAGTTCACCAGTTCTTTGGTTCAGACTGAAGTAGTTCATCAGTTCTTTGGTTCAGACTGAAGTAGTTCATCAGTTCTTTGGTTCAGACTGAAGTATTTCATTAGTTCTTTGGTTCACACTGAAGTATTTCACCAGTTCTTTGGTTCACACTGAAGTAGTTCACCAGTTCTTTGGTTCAGACTGAAGTAGTTCATCAGTTCTTTGGTTCAGACTGAAGTAGTTCATCAGTTCTTTGGTTCAGACTGAAGTATTTCATTAGTTCTTTGGTTCACACTGAAGTATTTCACCAGTTCTTTGGTTCAGACTGAAGTAGTTCACCAGTTCTTTGGTTCACACTGAAGTATTTCACCAGTTCTTTGGTTCACACTGAAGTATTTCACCAGTTCTTTTGGTTCACACTGAAGTATTTCACCAGTTCTTTGATTCATCAGCATGTCAGCATGAATGTTGACATGCAGGTTTCAGCGCTTTGAGACTCTCTGAGACTAGAAAGGTTTGTCATTTAGCAGATAGAGACAGGAAACATGGAGAGGTGGAATAACGTGCTGCAAAGGTTCAAACAACGGACATCGCGGTTCCGTGTTATGTGTCTTAACCACCAAGCAACCGCATGTACTGCACTTCTCCTTCTTCTTATGTATTATGTCTTTGTTTGGGTCATCTGTCCTCTACGGGGATAAGACGGGAAGACAAACACCGAAATGTTGAGGATGTTTAGTGATGTACTGACCTCATGTTGTACTCGCAGCAGTTCAAGTACAATACAAGTTCATAATAACTTATGTCACTGACAGTCATAATAACCGTTTGTCATATATAGATAGTTATAGACATGAAATATAGATAAAATCTGCTTCTGACACACAGAAACAACCGCTGGCTTTAGCTTGTATTGCTGCTGAAGGAAGTGATGTCCGGGCTCCATCTTGAACCCTGTTTCTACTCACTTAAAGATAACAAGTCGTATTTACTGTGTAATCATTAAATCGCTGTATTACTTTGCTATTGAATGAAACTTCTAAACATGATGAATTTCAAGCATGGCCTGTTAACAAGGAGCGTCTTTCTATTGGCCGCATTTGAATAGAACCTGGTGGAAGGGTGTAGCATGGGCCCATGAAGACCACATCACATTTGTGAGTGGACCTGAATCACGGGGCGGATACACGCATTATCTTTCACTTATGGAACCGCCTTCATGGACATTTCCTCAAAGAATACAAAGATCCCAGACGTCAACAGAAAGAGTAAGTAAAAGTACATTTTGTGAGATATTTGTGTTTTATATCTGTGACTTTGAGAATCACAGACTTTGTGTTAAGTCTTTTTGATTTTAAGAAAGAACAAGATCTAAGTGACTGTAACATTATCCTCTTTAATGACAACATCTCTCTCCTTGTTTGAATTAGTCAGCCGACTGAGCTGTGGAGGTTGTGGAGCTAGTTTAGCTTAAGTGAGCTAGCTTGTTCAGTAACCAGAAGGAATGCATTCAGCTCAAGAGAATGAAGTGGAACTATTCACTCATGTCATACAGATGTATTTCTGACAGCTGTACATGTGTTTATGTAACTAGTCCTGTAAGCATCACATGACTCATGGCTGGTAGATGGGTGATGCTCAGAGACCAGAACACTGAGAGCTGCTGCAGGTGGAAACAGAGCTGAAGGTAAGATGGACTCAAACACAGCAGCTTTAAACATGTATTCAGCTTCAGCAAGATTACACAAACATCAGGTGTTTCACTCCAAACAATACTCTTCTTTTTCACTTAAATACAAGTAAACACAGTATTGTAACTATCAGTGTTCCCTCTGGTGCTATCTTTACATTTGTTGGAAATAAAAAAAAGCCTTTTAGAATTGATGTGGATGTATAATTTATATATCTATATAACTGCGTGTTCCTAGAAAAGAGATATTTATGTTCATTACTCATCCCAATGTAAAGTCTATGCAGGGAGTGGGCGGGGCCAGAGAGAGAGGCACTAATGAGCATGTGCAGTAGACCGGAAAAAGAGAAAACTAAAGTCCAGCATGTATTCTCATAATACAGTTATGGTTAAATACAACTTCATGTTAACAGCAGTTTGTTTGTAGTTCTGCTTCTATTAACTCTTATTTCTCCAGGAAAGCTTTTATTGTGGTAATAAATTCAGTCGTCAACGAGATCTTACATTTCATGACTGTGGAGGAAACACAGTCTCAAGATGATAATGTCAACATCAATTGTGAATTAGCCTCTGAACCACACAGAGGGATGTTAGTTGCAGCAGCAATTTAAATAAATCTCCTCGTACCGCCCCGGCTGCCGTTCAGTTTTTAAAAATTCCACTAACAAATTACATTCTGAGGGAAATCCAATGCAAATGTGGCCGTAACCATCAATCCACAGCCGTTCACAAAAAGCATATCCGTGTCTCCAGATGTAAACTCAGGACTCCACTCGCTGCCCATCATGCAAATCCACAGGTGGGTCCAGTTTAAAATGAGCTTGTGGTGAAACAGATGAGAAACAAAAAGACCAAATTACAAACAGGAGATCGTCTTGAATGCAAAAACAAAAAGAGGATGGAAGTTGTTTAGATGCAGTATCAGCCTGAACAAACACGGACCATGTGTGATGGAGGTGTGGAAAGCTTAAACGTAGACGGGTTTCTTTTCTTATAAGAGTTCAGAAACCTTTGATCTCTGTTTTAGACGATCGCTCTCTGAGTGAATCTGTGTTTGAACTTTATGATTGGGTCGCACAAAGATAACAAAGATGTCACTAAATGATTATATAAAACAGGACAGAGGGTAGAAGGAGGTGAGATGTTAGTGAGCGGTTACCTGATGGTCTATCTGACCAGTAGAATCTCTGGTTATGAGCGGTTACCTGATGTTGGACCAGTAGAATCTCTGGTTAGGAGCAGTTACCTGATGGTCGACCAGTAGAATCTCTGGTTATGAGCGGTTACTTGATGGTCGACCAGTAGAATCTCTGGTTATGAGCGGTTACTTGATGGCGGACCAGTAGAATCTCTGGTTATGAGCGGTTACCTGATGGCAGACCAGTAGAATCTCTGGTTATGAGGGGTTACCTGATGTTGGACCAGTAGAATCTCTGGTTATGAGCGGTTACCTGATGTTGGACCAGTAGAATCTCTGGTTATGAGCGGTTACCTGATGGTGGACCAGTAGAATCTCTGGTTATGAGCGGTTACCTGATGGTGGACCAGTAGAATCTCTGGTTATGAGCGGTTACCTGATGGTGGACCAGTAGAATCTCTGGCTATGAGCGGTTACCTGATGGTGGACCAGTAGAATCTCTGGCTTATGAGCGGTTACCTGATGGTGGACCAGTAGAATCTCTGGTTATGAGCGGTTACCTGATGGTGGACCAGTAGAATCTCTGGCTATGAGCGGTTACCTGATGGTGGACCAGTAGAATCTCTGGCTTATGAGTGGTTACCTGATGGTGGACCAGTAGAATCTCTGGTTATGAGCGGTTACCTGATGTTGGACCAGTAGAATCTCTGGCTATGAGCGGTTACCTGATGGTGGACCAGTAGAATCTCTGGCTATGAGCGGTTACCTGATGGTGGACCAGTAGAATCTCTGGCTATGAGCGGTTACCTGATGGTGGACCAGTAGAATCTCTGGTTATGAGCGGTTACCTGATGTCGGACCAGTAGAATCTCTGGCTATGAGCGGTTACCTGATGTTGGACCAGTAGAATCTCTGGCTTATGAGCGGTTACCTGATGGTGGACCAGTAGAATCTCTGGCTATGAGCGGTTACCTGATGGCGGACCAGTAGAATCTCTGGTTATGAGCGGTTACCTGATGTTGGACCAGTAGAATCTCTGGTTATGAGTGGTTACCTGATGTTGGACCAGTAGAATCTCTGGTTATGAGCGGTTACCTGATGGCAGACCAGTAGAATCTCTGGTTATGAGTGGTTACCTGATGTTGGACCAGTAGAATCTCTGGTTATGAGCGGTTACCTGATGGTGGACCAGTAGAATCTCTGGTTATGAGTGGTTACCTGATGTTGGACCAGTAGAATCTCTGGTTATGAGTGGTTACCTGATGTTGGACCAGTAGAATCTCTGGTTATGAGCGGTTACCTGATGGCGGACCAGTAGAATCTCTGGTTATGAGCGGTTACCTGATGTTGGACCAGTAGAATCTCTGGTTATGAGTGGTTACCTGATGTTGGACCAGTAGAATCTCTGGTTATGAGCGGTTACCTGATGGCAGACCAGTAGAATCTCTGGTTATGAGTGGTTACCTGATGTTGGACCAGTAGAATCTCTGGTTATGAGCGGTTACCTGATGGTGGACCAGTAGAATCTCTGGTTATGAGTGGTTACCTGATGTTGGACCAGTAGAATCTCTGGTTATGAGTGGTTACCTGATGTTGGACCAGTAGAATCTCTGGTTATGAGTGGTTACCTGATGTTGGACCAGTAGAATCTCTGGTTATGAGCGGTTACCTGATGGCAGACCAGTAGAATCTCTGGTTATGAGCGGTTACCTGATGGCAGACCAGTAGAATCTCTGGTTATGTGTTTGCCGTGTTCATGGAGGTTTTAAAGAAGCTGTAATTCTTCTGGCTTCAAGTAGCACCAGTTGCTCGGCGGTGACTTTAAGATGAAACCTGCTCTTTGCTCAAAGTAACTTCTAGACATGAATCTCTGTAATGTTGCTTCAGAACTGTCACTTTTTGATCGTATATGATGCATGGATATATATATAATCAGTTTTTTTATGTGTTTGAACAGGAAGTCATGACTGTGTGACACATCGCTGCTTTACTCTTCAAAGTTTAAAAATAAATAGGTCTCCAGCTAAAACAGCATTATTCATGTGAGCTGAAATCATGAAGAAAACCCAAGTCACCTGGGACCTTTAACATCCAGGCTGCAGCTTTATGTAACACATCTAAAGAGCCTATTAAGTGCTGCTATAGGCCCTATATGG